>JAOWCC010001501.1:53263271-53617159 GCA_030867875.1 Actinernus sp. WN-2022
CGGAAATGTTACTGTTCCATTTGATTTCTGACCGGAATTTTCGTTTTTTTGGGTTGAATGGAAAGCGCCCCAGTTGTTTGAACAATTTTCCCATTGCAAGCTCTCGAGAGAAACGTCTTCGTACTAGCTTTTTGTAGAAAACCAATAAGTTTACTACCTGCATTTACTAGTTGATCTGTCAGTCGTAGGATCTGTCAGAAAAGAACATGTATGTCTCAACTTCTTCTGGGCAACTAACAATGGCTATCAATCTTGTAATCGAAGAGAAACAATGACTCTATTAATCCTTAAGATATGTATATCATTTGAATTGTTTAGGCATTTATATGTTCTAATTGTATAATATCACTTGATAAAAATCACTAGTCATAAATCATGCACTAAAAGTCTCATTAATTTGCATGATTTTATCCCAAGTTCTTTAGCTTTAGATCATATTTCAGTTATTATATTGCTCACCAAGTAAAGAAAAGAAAGGAGATTTCGTGCCAAATATTTAACCTAGCAAAGGTATGGTAACACCTAAGCAAAGATTTCTAGATGTAGACTATTGTAGAGCCTGTTTACATGTTATGAGAGGAACCCTACCAGGTGGATTTGCTTTTACATTTGGTTTACATACAAAACCTGAGGAAGCCTTTAGTCCAGTCACAACCCCTCCTTCTCGCGCTACGTAGAATAGGAGGTCGCGGGAAACGGAGTCCAGCAGCTTTTTCATGCGCATGCTCAAAGGTGTCCAATCAGAAATCAACCAGAAATTTACGCTGACTAATTTGAATAATTCGCAACAGATAAAACTAAAACCAAAAGTGCAATGTATCCGTTCTGTATTAATGGAACACCAAGACTGTTGTGATTTACGTATACTTTGGTGGCAGCTGTCCGTTTTTCCCTTTCTGACGGACGTGAAGATTATACGCCAGCCACAAGGCTTTCCCGTTATGGCTGCAGTAACTGTAGGGACAAAGAGAGCTAATGGCCAATAACATAACGCTGCATTCCGTCACCGCCAGTTCAGTATTCGTGTTATTCTTATTACTTTACCTGTGTAGCCAGGCGACGTCCACATTTTTACGGTGGTCGCCTGGTTACATTTCTGACATGCGCAAACGAAATCTACTGGCCTCTCTTTCCCGCGACCTTCAAGCCTATGGAGCGTCCGAATGACAGGATGGGACTGGATTAGGGAAGACTAAGCACTAAGATGAAGTATTTGATTTACATATTCACGTCGCTACTTCATACTCTATAGATGATTCAGGTCTTTCAGTCATGTACGTTTAAAAAATATGTGGCCTGAAAGACTAACTAGGCTTCTAGATCGTCGACTTGGCTTTGCTTTGGGAAGGAAAGCCGAAGACGGTGGTCATTCCGTCACCGCCATTTTTGTTTTAAACTTATCCCTACTCGACCGTTGACATGAGAAAAGTTGACCCTAGTGCTTGGAATATTCTACCTCTCAGGTAGGTTGACCCAAGTACTAAGGTAATCTTTACTTCAGAGACAACACGTTTCTTTACAAGTCAGGTAAACAGAACACACTCAGACTACAATAGCGACACGCCGCGGCAAAATGGCACGCACATGTTCTTTTGATGAGCCCATCGGGCGCGCCTTTTTCCCAGTTTCCCGCCGAAACTAAAAGAAAAGCGAGCAACCCCCATTGTTCCTAATTTGAAGTACGCACGCATATACGTGAAATGTTTCGCGATAAACAAGGAAACTACTTAAAAGCTAAGCCTAAGACTTTAACAGCTTGAAGTTTTCTGAATTTGTAATTCGCCGTGAGATTACTATAGTTAACTTATATATTTAAAAAAGTCTAAGCCCTCGGAAACTTGTATTTGAACTCCAGAGCCTTCGTTCTTTCGGCCAGCGGGTTTCCCTTCCTATAGTCATGTAAACAGGACCTTGCGCCTTTATACGCTTGTGGCGCTTTTTTAAATATCAAACTATTTAATTGCTGAATTAATAATTACATTTTGTAGTCTATGTTTACAGGGTAAAGCTTAATAGAAAAAAAGATGACAATTTAAAACTCGATCAATTTCATGCACGCTTAAAAACTTACATTAACGCTAAGGGCGCTTGCCATTTACACGAACCGACTAGTCTGACCGACTAGTTCTTAAATAGAACGCGTCAGTTAACTGGACCAGTTCTCAGAACTGACACGTTCCACTTAAGAACTGGCCGGTCAGACAAGTCAGTTCGCGTAAATGGAAAGCGCCCTAATATTGTAAGCTTTAAAGATCATTAAACCGTAACACGAAAAAATGTTATTAAAGAATTGAAAGACAGTTCTCTTTGTTTTATTAACAACAAGAGGTCCTGAGTGGCCTTAACTCGGGCCACCAAGAAATAGGTTAATTAATACATGGAGTTCTAGCACATTTTTGTGCCATACATGGTTTGTGCTAGGGGAACCGGATAATTCACCCTTCTCACACAGCGGCCATGTTGGATAGAAACAATAGATTTTGCGTGGCTAGCCTCGCACTGAGCAGATTCAGAACGAGTTTAGCGCGCAAAAACAAAGGTTTTTATTCTCCTGGGACTCAACAGGCCGGCGCGTGAGAAGGGTGAATTGATTCACTACTCATGCTAGTGATAATTTACATATAATGGAATGGACAACCATGTGATTGCATTCCTGCAAAAGGTACTAGATGGCAAACAAATCTTATTCATATATACAAGGCACTTGTATGAGATCGGTAGTATTATTAACAAAACCTGCTTGTAAATGCTACTTTCCACCTTCTTCCAATTCTCAACCCCCAAAGGTGTTCACGGTCCCTTACGGGAGAGTTCCAATTACAAAGTTTTACTGATAATTAAATCAGGGTTTCATGAGGGTTGTCGCTGAAGGACTGGTCAGAAATTAGCAGGGGCAAAGGGGTTGAGATGGAGGGTCAAAATTTTTTGAATTCCCAAAAATGGAGAGTCATAAATTAAGGGGGGAAGGGTAAAAATATTTCATACTCATTGTCCAGGGAGAGTTATGTATATTTTACACGCCGGGCACAAATGAACGTAAAAAGGCCTGGGTTTCTATATTTTAAAAAGTGTTCGGCGTAGATAAATGAATTTTGGTAGGTGTATTAAGGAGTGTTAACAAAAGATAACCTGATCATTTAAGCTAATGTAGCCATCATTATGACGTCACAAAGACGTCATTTGTCGATTTCTAATAGGTTTCCTATAAATTTGTATTACCTCTAAAAATGTTTTATTATATCTTTTTAAAATCTCTTGTTCATGAGAATGAAGGAATCGAAAACCCGTTCTCGATTGGTAGAGGTAAACAAAAGTTATTCAATTTTATTTTTTTGGTAATTTTCCCGCCAAAAATTATGCCATGCTGATGAGTCCTAACAAGGACGAAACAGCTGTACATGGTTGCCACTCTACCGGTAATAAGATGTGAGCATGCGTATTAGACGCTAGCTACGTCATAGCGTGTGTTGGGTAGTGCCATGCAACGAGTTTTGGAAATAAATAACATAAAACCATTTATGAAAATATCGCTTGTTTTAACTTTTAGAGTTCGAAATATTGGTACATCATATTTTGCACAATAATAAAACTCTTTATTGATAACAACGTGTTCTTTTTAGAATTTTGATTTTTTGAGTATAACAGCTTAGAATTGAAGCCTTATTTTTGGTATACGTCATTATGACGTCATTAATATATTTGGATGTCCTCAGAAAATAGCCAGTTCAGATTTTTTGGAATTTTATCGACGGAACACCTTTGTCTAACACTCAGAAGTCATAGTATTTCCTTTAGTGATATTTTTTATGGTAGGCAGTCTGATTTATGCTTGAAGCCTGACGTCACTGATAATGACGTCATAGAAATAGTGAATGATCCATAACTCTGGATATATTTATCGTAGAGAGTTGAATTTTTTGCTAAATGAATATATTTCATAAAGCC
Organism: Actinernus sp. WN-2022; assembly: GCA_030867875.1. Classification (NCBI taxonomy): domain Eukaryota; kingdom Metazoa; phylum Cnidaria; class Anthozoa; order Actiniaria; family Actinernidae; genus Actinernus; species Actinernus sp. WN-2022. The sequence continues at coordinate 53,267,217 of JAOWCC010001501.1, forward strand.
ATTTTGATCACATAATCTGTTTGCAACGTGTTTTAAAGGTTATATTTCACCAAAAAAGGAGACATCCCTTGTGACGTCACAACAACGGCAGAATACATAAACAATTGTCCAAAAAAATGAAGTTTCACTTTGTTACCAATCTGCCAAAATTTCTTCAAATTTAGAGTAGTCGTAAAGAAATGGTGTTAATTTTTTTTTGTGCACTCAACCTCGGCCATTTTACGATCGTTTGTGCCCGGCGTGTTAGACGTTTTGATTTCATTCTCGACCCCCCTCCCCTCCCCTCCCCCTTGCATCTGCCCTGCAATTTTTTTACTAGTCCCTAATGTTTAATAAAATATTGTGTGTTGATTTCACGCGTGTACACCACTTGGAAAATAACTATTTAAAGAGGGTAACACTAACTAGTATACACAGTGAAATGTGTGGCCCTTCTAACCCTGTGAGCAGAGGTTTCTCAACTCTTTGCCTTTCCTCCCTTTCCTACAGCGCCATGCACGGTATCTCGATTTCCATTGGCCGAGAAAAACGAGACGGTAAACATTGTAGGTTCATTGTAGATTTCAGATTGTCCATTTCCTATTGTTAACGGAAATAGAAGGTGAAGTGAAGAAAGTAAAATAAATTCCTTCTTCGAGGGTATATAAAATCAAAGCTTTCTATAGGATAAATAAGGTAGATTTATTGAACGGTAATTTCAAGGTCTTCTGTGCAGTTCAACAAAATAAGAAGTAGGCAAAGCCGCAGTTTGAAGCCCGTTCGTATCAATCATCGGCAAACAAAAAACTGCGTGACGCGAAGCGAAGATCCTGTTAGATTTTCGTTCCCGAATTTATATAAACATGTGCATATAATATTTTAAAAGGACTCCTGTCAGATCGAGAACTGAGAAATCGGGTCACTGAAGAGAACAGTTCCCGAGAGCGAAGCTCGAGGGAAACTGTGAGCTTCGAGGATCAAATAATCTCTAAGGACAAATATCAGTGCATATTTCGACGCCACAATCATTATGTAGATTATTGTTGTTATAATCCTTCAAATATTTTCTTTGACGCGCACTTGATACGCTCAAAGGGGGTGTATTTGCTGATATATCCCGCTCGCGGAGAGAAAATATCGGGTCACGTGATGTATTCAACCAATCACCCGTGAAAGAAAATATTCGATGGGTTATCAGGCTGGGTAGCCTCCTCCGCAGGCACCTCCTATATAATCGGAAAAATCGAGACCGGGTTTCCTGTGGTAAAACGAGAGAAGAGAGGACTGATGATGAAACAATGGGGAGGGGGAGGGGGAAGGGAAGAAGAGGTGCCTGCTGGTAACACAATTTTTTTTACAATTTTTTTCTCTCGCGGTCCTATACTAAGTACTAAGAGGTGCCTGCGGAGGAGATTAAAGGCTGGGTATTTTTACGAGTCAGTTATATTTTTTCGTAGCCTGAATGGCGAGAAAAAATATAATTGACAAGTCAAAATTGCAAGCCCGACCGTATTACACAACTTTGCGTGTAATAAATTGTTTATTTTTCGACGTCTACTACGAAAAAAAGTATTTATTTTCGCTTACCTTTATACATCTCTGTTTGAAGAAACTACTAGTTGAGAGCAGAAACTATACCAGCCTTATAGGAAGCCAAATGCCGGGGGCGCTCGCGCTGAAATAATACTGTTTTCGCGCCGTAAAAGCTGGTTGGCTATTACTGAAACACTCATTTTGATTGGCTCCACCGTTAGAATCTCTAATAAAGTATCCCCGTATTGAAACTCCCTGACCGATAATTAGCATGCCTGCGGAGAAGGTAAGCTAATTCACTCTTTTCACCTGGTGGCCATCTTGGATTCAAAGCGAGGCAATCCTTTGTTTTTGCCAGGTCAGCCTCGTAGTGAGGGATAGTCAAAATGAGGCTCACCTGGCAAAAACAAAGGATTGCCTCGATTTAAATCCAAGATGGCCACCAGGTGAAAAGAGTGAATGTCGATACTTACAGCATGTCATCCATTGTCATTAATGTGCCAACCAGAGATACATTGGCCGGTTCGAAATCATGGTTGTACATGGTTGTACATAACAATTATAATGTTTATCAACACGAAGTATCGCACATAAGCACATAACTGAAAACATATTGCATCAGATCTAGACATGCTGGAAATCTATTGTTGTTTTATTTTTTCAGTGGATGGTTGACTTCAAAGCATGAGCTATATAATATTGGTCGATTGACTCGAATCTCGGGAGGTTTGCTTTTGAAGCATATATTCGTTTAATTCTCTATTTTCACAAGTTTCAAGGACTCTGATTTTTTTAAAGTATTCTCTTCAATGCAACGAGACCACCGAGTTTGTTTGACATGCCTTTTTTCCACTGTACTTCTCTTCACCCTATTTCCCAGCACCGATCCCAAATGCATTCTTGGTAATCGCGGCCATTCGCGGGAGCCCATAACCAGGAGCGTCCATGTCTCCTATATAGATGCATGTCACGGCGTTTCTCATAAGTTGGGCTATTTATAGATCATTTTCCCGCCAATTGGTGGGTTGTACCAGTGGCGGAACAAAAGTTGCCTCATTGGCTACTTTTGTTATACCAACCAACATGGCTGCTACGCTTTTGTGATGGAATGATTGCAACCCAATAATAGCGGGAATAACCTATGCGGTGGACGCTCCTGGTTATGGGCTCCTGGTAAACGGAATAAGCTGACAATTAAGGGGTCCCCCATCCGGAACTCTTATAGAGTTTTTCCCTACAACCAAATTTAAAGAAGGGCTTTAGTCTCCTACATACACCTCAATTCGCCAAAAACGGAACCACGCTGTAGGTTTGGTAGCGTAAAAATGTCACCAACTGGAGAGAGTCAGGCTTTTCATTCAGGATTTTTTGGTCAGTCCCAAAAGCAGAAACACAAGAGAAAAACCGAAAGAAGCTCCATAAGACAAGCAAAGTAGTCTTAAGCGTTCATCAGACTTCGTGATGTCCTCTGAATCTCTTCCAGTAGTTGATTTGAACAACATTAGAACAGTTTTCATTCAACACCCTAAAAGAAAAAGCTTCGCAAACAATTTTTGGGAAGCTGTTTGTAGTCTATGACGTCTGTCAAGTACCAATTTCATAGATAATAGCGCGAATTAATTCAAATGAGATTATGAATACCTATATCAACGGGAGTCTATGTTTTGACTGCAGGTAATTTATTTCAGCTACGTTTTGCATGTCAACACGAAGTAAATCCTTCGTTCGCCTCATGGAGGCCGTTGGTATTCTCCTTCTGCTTCTGGTTTCAAGCCAAGCAGGTGAGGTAGTAATCTCTAAACACGTTAACTTTCTTGGTTGAAATTGAAGGTGAAATAAGGAGCCAGTTTGGTATCTGGAAAATTACTGACAACTGAAGACAGCCATGTTCTGCCAAGAATGCCATGACTGAAACACCCTTCAGGCAACGAAATCTGCCTGAGTTTTAAGCTTTCTTCAAAGGCTGTATTAAAATGCAAGTATAAAGAATTAGATTGTCCGCAGACTTTGATTCGATTTATCCAGCTGCAAATTGATTTAATATTGATAAATATATTAATTTTGTCAAACTAGTGGAGGCTGATGAGTCTACAGGAAAGTTAGACACATGTTTCTATAAAAAAATAACGAGGATAAACTTTAGTTGCCGTTATTGGTCGAAGGGAGGCGATGTTTCTTTTGCAAGTAGCTAGATTAAGATTTCTTTAATACTGATACTTCTTGATTTGATTGCTTTGGTGTCCTGATGATAAACGTAAGACGTTGCCCAGCCAACTACTTCTGAGTTGATGATCAAATTGATTAGCGAAAACAATCAGTATGTATTAATTCATAAACCCGCTTGAACTCGAAACAAATGTACAGCGATAAGTTCATTTCTCGGTAACTACAATCATAGTCAAAGGTTGTTGGTTCGATATGTTAAGTCGAAAAAGTTGTCGCTACTGAAACTAACCTACTACTGCAACGGGTTAACGTTGTATATACTGTAATGATGTTTCTTCGGTATTGCAAATTTCAAATTATTTTTCGGCCTACTTTCGAAATCCAACAACCACTAGAGCAGTAAAAAGCTTGGAATTTTGTCTGCCGTAAGATAATTTTTGTGAATGAAATTTAACCAAATAAGGAAATTAATGGCAAATGACTAGGAGAATAAGCCAGCAGAAAGCTACACAGTACCGGTAACGCTTGTCACAGGACGATTTGTTGAGTGTCGTGAGTAAAGATGGATTGGATCAACCCAACATCAACATATAAAATTCAGCCAAGTATTTGCATGACAAAACACAGTATCTTAAACAACTGGCCTTCCTGCCGTGCGTAGCATTGCGTGTGAACAGCATTCTAACCTTAGCCTGAAGCTGATTAAAATACTCTTTGTTCTGTTTATCTAGCTTATGAATGTTTATTTTTCTCTCAGAGCACGCAAGGTCATGCAACACAAACATAAGCATGGTTGATCATTATTATAACTGACTATTCCTGTAATAACCTTCACCTATATATACGCCAACGGAAGACAGGTACGCAAAACGCTTGCGGATTCGTGAATTCAGCCAGGAAATCACGTATGCGCATCATTTTGGTTGAATTTTCACTCGGAATTTGGACTTCAAAGCATTGTTACAGAAAAGTATGGGCTGCGATGTTTGATTCCTTATATGAGCCAGTCCCAAATTTAATGGGCTTGATGACTGAACTAAAAAAATGCTTAACTATTGCGGATTTCTACGGAGCTGGAGGGAAGTTTGTTTGGGGGGATACATAATTTAGGGCTTTTTAAAGCCTTTTTCGCTATTTATAGAGTGCTGGAGGACTTCATTAAGTCTGATGAGAGCTTCAATCAGCACTTTCTCGAAGAACTGAGTCTGTGCCTTGGTGTTTTGACTGAGAAAGAGCCTTAACAGTCATCTTGCCATGGGGCTTTATAAATGGATGTCTGGAGCCACCTATCATACCTTTTTTAGAATATTGGGCAATATTTACTTGCCATTGATTCCAATATGATGCTATTAGGTCGAAATGGCTTTGTATATATTTTGAAGAATGAAGATGGGGGAAGGGCCATTCGCTATTATCGCACTTCGGCCATCTTGGATTGAAAGCGAGGCTTCGGGGTTGTCGGTTACGTAGTGCTTACTATTTGCTCTGTTGTTGGTCGCGAGTTTGGATGAAAAAGCTGCTTCATCTCCACTTCTGTAATTCCAATTGTACAAATAATAGTCTGAAAAGAAGATCTAGGGATCTAGGGATTCTTTTCACATATTTGATTCCAATGAACAGCTCTAAAAGCGATGGAGTTTGAAAATACGCGGAGATGTCGACCTATACTTCAGACATCGATAAAATATCCAGTGAGTAAAAAACAGCTGATTATAAAATACTTCTTCGCTTAAATAAGTGTGACAGGTTCCCCCAGACTAACAGATAGCAGAAGTCCATGTTCTACACGTAAAAAACAAGAGAGAAACCTCACTGCAGTATACCCTGCCACTTCAAATGATCACTTGAAAACCTGTGAAAAATCCTTCATAATTTTATAGCTTGGGTGTACTCGTTCTAGGAATGATTTGGGTTGGAAATGGTTAGGGTTTTTGGCAAATTTTGGGTTAGGTTTTTAGAAGGTTTGTATGGGGATTTGAGAAAATGCATTATCAATGAACCAAAATGGTTCACTTGCATGGATGGCTGATAACATTGCATTGGTACTGTAACTATATCATATATACATAATATGGCTCCTGATACATATATCATATGTATACCAGGTAGTGTATGTTAAGATGATGATAATGACAGTATTACTGACTTGCAATGTTGGGCCATTATCAACAAATGGCTACTTGGAAATTGACCAAAATTACCTGTAGAGAAACTGAGATATGGGTCATTTGACCATGTACAATGATGATAGTGACAATGGAAATGGTACTGGTGATGGTATTAATGCAAAACAATATTGATGTTGATGACAGTGCTAATAATGGCAATAAAAATTGCAACAATGACTACCTAATTGTTTTTAAATCACCTAACTTTAGTTTTCAAACTTTGTACAATTATTTAATTTCCATAATTTATAATTGAAGTGAATATTAATCTAGATATTCAGAATCAGCTGATCAGGTTGGAGTCTGGCAGGGTGCAGCCTACTTTTAGTTGAGCAATACTGTAAAATTTTCATCAGGCTGGATATAGCCAATGGGTTAGGCCTTGTATGTCTCGGTAGTAACTATTTTGTAAACCAACTATCTCGTGCTTTAGGGGAGCAGCCATACTAACAATATACCATCCAGCTTTTGTATCACTATTAATATTATATTTCAATCATGTAAATAAATTGTAACATATTAAAATATATTGTAATAATAATTTATATTATGTTAATAAATACTGCCAGACCCCAACACTGTCTCAGTTGTCTGTTTTGGTATATTACAACATTTTGTACAATATATTTTCTTCTGCCATAATCATTGCAATGATGCAACTATGTTTTTTTTATAACCTACATGTAGCTGCTAGCTGGATGGGTACTCTAGCATCATTTTTATCAATTTATTTTAATTAATATTATTTCTTTCCCAAGCCAAGCCACAGAAATTATGGAGGATAGCTTGATTTGAATTTATTCACAGATAGAGCAGATTTGTTTAACCCTGTTTAATAAAATCGAATAGACCTACATGTAACAGTCAGGTTACTGGTAAGTAAAATCAGTCCAAACTCCAAAATAATATTATTATAAGTAATGGCATGGCATAAGGTAAATTAGTTATCAAATTTCCCCCGAGAGCTGAGGGAGGATTTATGGCTGAGAGGGATTAGGGAGAATTTGCATATATCCTCCCAAGGGTCAAGGGGAAATTTAATCACTAGCTAATTTCATGCTATTACTTTGTAATACTATTATCACTGACTAATGAAACTAATCTCAGAGGATTTTAGTTTTTCTCTGCCTAACCTAAAGTTACCATAGTTGAGTTTTTTTAACGTTTTGTTATGCTTGATTGAGCACCATTGGTTGAACTGGACCCTGCAAGTGTGTTGATTTTGTGAAGAATAAATAAAATGTCAAGTAAAATGTAAAAATAAAATGTAATATGTGGCTGACTAAATATTCCAGGAGCACGCATAGAGTTTAATCATGTCCTGTTTGTGGTTTTAAGTATAATTATCTCACATGTATGGAAGAAGCGGGTTTGACAAATGAAGAGAAGACCTTTCTTGAGCCATAAAATAGGTAGGGTACAGGGTTGACAGGCATTCATGCACTCTGCTAGGGACTAATTTTTATAATGACCTGCCATAACCCTCATCAGCATGCATGCCCTTCTAATTTTCATTCTTGCATGTCAACGAGAGAAAATTAGAACAATTATCCATGCTGATGAGGGAATTTAGAGTTTAAATGTCCCTGAACAAACAAAGAAAGCTGAGGTGATCGTGGTATTAATAAGAAAATCACACATGAAAATCCCAGATTAACTAATAAATAAACCTTCATTTCATACCAGAAATTTGACAGTGATAAATATCATTGCATAACACCCATGACCATTCTAATAAAACCTCCCAAAATATTTCCCTTTGATTCAGTACAAATACATATGATATATAATATATTTTACATAAAAAATATTATTCACACATTAAAACTTTAATATGATGGTCATGACACTTTCAAAATTAGTGCCAATGTATTATTAGTGGTGTGCAAAGTACACAAGTCTTATTCGTAAAATGAAAAATAACGATCAACGCGAAAATAGTCCCATGTGCATTAAAATTTATCAAAAATATAATAATAGATGGTGGCTTGCACGTGTATATATATATTTATTGAGAACAATAACTTAACATGTTCCATTCGCCCTGCTAGGTGAGGTTTCTCTCTTCTTATTTTACCTGTAAAGACCGGTGCTAGCTGTGAGTCTGAGGGAACCTGTGACACTTTAACCGAAGAAGTATTACTTTTTTTTTTCCTCACTCTACCTCTGGATATTTATCGAAGTCTGAAGTGTGGGTCGACATCTCCGCGTATTTTCAAACTCCATCGCTTTCCGAGCTGTTTATTGGAATCAAATATGCGAAAAGAATCCCTAGATCTTCTTTTCTGGCTATTATTTGTACAATTGGAATTACAGAAGTGCAGATGAAGTAGCATTTTCATCCAAACTCGCGACCAACAACAGAGCAAATAGTAAGCACTACGTAACCGACAACCCGGAAGCCTCGCTTTCAATCCAAGATGGCCGAAGTGCGATAATAGCGAATGTCGCTGTTTGGTATGATTTCCCGGCATGCTTTGCGGTCATTATGGATGAATTTAGCTTGCTGTGAAGTGCTTATGGTCAGAATGGCTTGGTACTTGGCAAGTTTAGTTGTTGGGAGAGAGAAAGTTAGGTTAGTGGAAACATGAAACTCTAAATTTTATGTGAAATATGGATTTTGTGAGAAAATTTAGAATCTGAGGAGAAATATTTCTTTTTGTAAGTACCATTTAAGTTACTTTTTCTGAAATGAAATAATGTTAACTGAAGTTAACGTATGCAAAGAAAGGAGGATTTAGATGAAATTATTCATTTGTGATATGCCTAATGCAGTTCAATACGATCATTTGTCTATACATTATGGCGTGTGGGAATCTCATGGCCTTGCTCTTTGAACTTAGTCAGACTTAAACCCTCAAAGCAAGTAACCATAGTGCCATATGGCACTCTTAGGAGTGAAAGGGTTAACAAGAGAACGCAAACTTACGGCGGAAAGTAAAGCACTTCGTTTGTCATTCAGTTCGACATATGCTTATCATATTTTTGGAAAATAAATTGAAGCCGAATAAATGCAATAGCAAACACCAAATGGCTGTAGAAAACACTTTTCTAAGTCCCGTCATCACTGCCGTCCCCGTCGTTGTTGCTTCTTTAAAAGCTCTCTGATAAGTAAGATGGCGGACTTGACATTCATTAAAATGAAGCATTGCGTAATTTCGAAATGGTTACTACTGCAACCAGTGGCATAGGAGGGGGGTGCGAGGAAGAGGGACAATTTCCCATCCCCAAGAAGAGGGATTGACAGAAGTCGTCAATGTCAATGTCCCAGAATTCATCACTTTGCCCTCCCCTCCCCCATTTTCAGGACCACCCTACGCCTCTCACTGCATCCTTACTAAACAGTGCTCGTTCTGTTTCGTAGCGCTGTCACTGAAGTGCTATTCATGTTCTAGCACTGAATCGTTTGACGACTGCAAAACAAAGAACAAGGAGATGAGGTGTGTTGGTGACCAACAATGCAGTAAGCAGGTAATGAAATAACAAGGAGCTAAAAAAAAAACGATGCTGATAATGATGACGTGATGATAATTTAAGTTAATGCAATGGTCATAATGGAATTGAATGATGATGGCGATGATAATGATGCTGATGTTGGAAGAGGGGCAGGGGGAGGGGATAATGAAAATGTAATAACGAGGGTGTTGATAATGAAAACCTAAAGACGACATGTAACCGGAAATCGCTCTAACTGAATCACTCAATCATCTTTATCTCCAGACGTACAAGATTCAATCTACCACAATCTACGGGAGATCCTGTAGTCAGTCTATTAACTGCAACGACAAGAATTACTACTGCCGCTCCGTGATGGGAATGACTGATTGCGAAATACACTGCTGCTCGAGCGACCTCTGTAACACAGGCCCACACATTGTGGTCAGCAGTATTCTCCTTTTCGGATGTGCAATAGTTGTATTAGCTGTATAACGGGATGTTCAAGTCCAGGTTCATGTAAATTGTTATAGTTTGCATAATTCTCTCGCCTTTCCTAGATACGAAGACTTTATGAATGGTGTTTGCTCTTATTTCTAGAAAACGGTTTACTGTAAGAAATTTGAACGGCATGCATCCATAGAAGCACTAGACACAAAAATATATAATTAGTTTGAAAGTCTTCTGAAATTCCCGCCACGCGCCAGGAACCCATTGCGCGATAAACTGAAGAGCGAAAAGGAGTCAAGCTAAAATTAGACTGATACTCGACTCGACCCGACTGGCTATAGCCTGCTATGCAGACGTCAGATTTTTCTCACTCTCATCAATTCGAAGAAAAAAGTAACGTCTGCTTACCCGAGCGTTTAATTAGTTTCCAATATGCACACCTCATTGTGTTATGGACCAATCAGATTTTACCTTCCATATCCTGGAAAGTGACATAATGTTACATTTAAAAGGAATTCAGACAATTCAGAAACATGAAAGTATCTCAAGAACAAAACAACGCATAAAAAACTGAGACACCTTTTTTTTGTGAACATATTGATCTAGCCATATGCCAATTTTCAATCCGATCTAATAAAATCTAGAGGGACGAATACATGCTAAAAAACTTGCATTTATAACGCCGTAAAAAATGGTTTGAAAGTTTCCTGGCATCCCACTGAGGTTTGTTGACACAATTAACTTATCTGTCATTAAGAATGTCATTTTTCCAGTATTTGATGTTGAGCAGTAGGTATAGAGGAACGCGATACCATGTTGTTCATGAAAGGCCGCATGCGATTTTGCGCGCTTCTGTGAAGTGACTACGCAGAACACGATAAGTTAGCTCTTCGGTGCGATATCTTCGGTTTGAATATCGCAGTCACAAGTTCAATTTTAGCAACAACAACAACAACGACAATTTATTTAATACCACGCAAATAACTGGATACAAAAGTGGATAGAGTATTGCAGTAGTTGGGTATTGGCTACCTAGAATAACTATAAGAGAGCTAATCTAGCTAGGTAGCTAACGTTTATATATATTAAATTATAGAAATAGTCGTATCACACACACACAGACACAAAATAAAAAAATAGAAATAAAAAACAGGAGCAAAGAAAATTGCAACAATCAACGGGAGGAGGAGATTTAGTCGAAATTCAGTTCAATAAGAATCAATAAAACTTTTCTTAATTACACCTTTAAATTTGTTCAAACGGAGACTCTTGAAAGATTCTTGTGTGTCATTCCAAATGACAGCACCTTTAAAACGTAAATTAAATTTCCCATAGTTAGTTCTAGCAGATGGAATGCAATAAGTTAATCTTGAAGCTAGCCTGGTTTTGTACCTGTGCCTTGAAGATATATGTGTAAAGAAATTATCAAAGACAGAGGGCAGCGAATTAAAGTGAAACTTATAAATAAATATGCAGTTTAAATAGTAGATGACGTCAAGAAATTTTAGAATATTTAAAACTTTGAAAAGAGGAGAGGAATGATCTTGAAATTTAGAGAAAGTTATAATTCTTACAGCTTTTTTCTGTAGTATAATAAGTGGTTTTAAAGTTGAGTCATATGTATTTCCCCAGATAATAATACCATAAGTAATTTGGAAAGGATAGACTAAGGAATAATATAGCTGAGTTAAAATTTCTATAGAGACAAAGTGACGTAGCTTAGAAATAATTCCAACACCTCTTGAGGTTTTCTTAATTAATTGATGAACATGTTCTTTCCAGTTAAGATTTGCATCAATAATAATTCCAAGATATTTGATATTCTGCTTCTGAGTAATTGTTTTTTTGTTTATTTTCAGAAAAATTGATTTGGAACATTTCTTTTGATGTGGATGGAAAATAACAAAATTGGATTTATCTATATTTAGAGACAATTTGTTTGCACATAACCAAGTGTGAACATTTTTCAGTTCAGCATTAACACTCAATTCAAGTGAATCTAAGGATTCATCTGAAATGAGCAAATTTGAGTCGTCAGCAAACAGGTGGAAATCAAATAACTTGGAACAACGGTTAAAATCATTTATGTAGAGGAGGAACAGAAGGGGGCCAAGCACTGAACCGTGTGGGACACCACAAGAAATTGAAGTATATGATGATGTGGAGTTACCTATTGATACAAATTGTTGTCTATTTGATAAGTAGGAGGTAAACCAAATAATCTAGAGGAACTCCACGGATACCATATCTCTGCAATTTATATAGAAGAATATTATGATCAACAGTGTCAAATGCCTTACTAAGGTCTAAGAAAATGCCACAGGAGTATTGACCACCTTCAATAGCTCGTTGAATTTTGTCAGTTATAAGGAGCAAAGCGTGTTCAGTAGAGTGATTAGCACGGAAACCAAACTGCTCTGAATAAATAACTTTAAACTTAGTAAGGAAATTCATTAACCTATTATACATTATTTTTTCTAGAATTTGGTTGAAAATAGGAAGAAGAGATATTGGTCTATAGTTAGAAAGGACTAGCGTTACCATTGTCATAGTATTTCACAGAAATCATGAGTGCACAGAGAAGGCAAAGAAGAAGAAAGCGTAGAAAAACAGCCAAACCAGTACAATAACTGTTACGGAAGATCGTGTTAGGTTTCTGTTGTTCTTCGTCTTCGGCTATCGAAGGCGAAGTCAGTTACAGTCGAAACTTCGGGGCGAAGTTTATGGGCACTTGCACTCTTTCAACTTGGAATTGACTTTGGAGAATCTCCAACTTCTGTCCACTGATTATTTTGGTTATAACATGAGCCAAGATCGCTTTCGTCAGCGCCGACTTTCGTTTCTTCACGGAAGAAAACGAACATAAGCCCTCCCTGGCAGCTAGCTTCAAATTACGAATTGAGCTATATATTATATATATTATAAAACTATATTTTAGATAATATTCTGTGTGAAACGTAAATGAATATTTGCAACTCAACGGCTTCAAGACGAGCTAGACGAGCTAGACGAGTGAGCGTGTTTCGTGTTTATTTATAAAAGTTCACGTGTTTTTTCGCGGTTTCCATGAGAGCGCTTCACAAGTGCTAATAAGCCGTTGACAGCCTGCTTTCCCGTCCATATTTCTTTTCTTCGTTATTTCTCGTTGAAAATAAAATGTTTTGGAATTTTATTTTCACTGAACTGTAGAATTCACTTTGAACATTCTAAAAAATCAATAAAAATTTTTTCACAAAAATGATCGCATAAAGGGCTCCTGATACCTTAATTTACGCTTCGATTCACACCGAACAAAAGGTTCCAACGATCGGGGAGATCGGGACAAACCAGACTTAACCCGTTTAGTTTCTTCTTCAGTCCAATCACTACATTTGAAACCTCTCGTAAGCGATCCTGTTTCTTTAAACCAGCTTAGTTTGTTCCTCAGTCGAATCACTGCATTTCGGACCTCTCGTGAGCGACCATCTTTGTTTGCATTAAGTTTCTTACGTATACGAGATATTTAAATAAATATTATTTAGTGAACACAAAGCTATAACGTTTGACTGAATCTTTATCCTCTTGTTAGTCAACCCTTGTATCAGATACAACTGATCAACGCAATTATAGAAACAATGATTTTGTTGATGATGTGATTGGCTACATAATGTTGTGTTAAAATAACTCTGTTATTGCATTTGTGGTGTGACATCACGCGCTATGTGATGTTTGTATGGGTCTTGTATGGAAAGGCAATTTTTATCCAAATATGGAGCAAATAATCCCATTCAAAGCGACATAAAGTCGTGTTAATCAATACAGAAAGCAACTTGAATTTCACCGCTAGCAAAATCGATCTCCATAAAATCTCGTGCGGTAAATACAAATTTGACAAAGATGAAGATAGTTTTCGGAGCTGCAATCAGTCTACTTTCTGTGCTGAGAATTGGTAGGTTTGAAGACATTTTTATTATAGTAATGACAACTGTAGTTAAGGGTCGACATTTGAGTATTCAGAAGTGAATCAACTGTTCGGAAGATGTTTTACAGTGGAAGAACGAATACGGTGCTGTTGCGTTTTAACAGGTTAACTTGCAACACAATTGTCAAAACCTTTTCCCCAAAAATATGTATATATTTTTTATGTAACAGATATATTTATTTAAAAAGATATTAAAAACTAACCAAACCCCATCTTTAATCGAACAGCAGTTTATTTTCCATGACTTCCCAATAATTTGGCAGAGCAGTAGGAAGCCCGAGTGTGTTTGTTGATCAGGTGCTTACATATATAGAGTTATTCCCAAAATGCGCAATATACTTAACCCGGCTTCGATAAATGAGTGTAGATTTTATGATCACTTTCTTCTCATAAATAAATGTTTTTAGTATAGTAACTGTAAAAACTGACTCATTTGTCCTGTCGATTTTAACGTGAGATTTTGAAAATCCAGACTGTCGGCTTTTGAGCACCGTATCACAAAAATAACCTTGTGAAACGCATTTGAATATATCCATATAGAATGTGCGCTATAATAAATGAAAACCTTGTTTACCTTTGATAAAACCCCTGTTAAGGAAAACAAACGTTTCGAATAACAATTTGCCTTTGATAGAACAAACTAAAATTTGGTTTTCAGAATATTTGAAATCTTTGTTTACAATATTTGCCTCGTTAGCATCGATCAAACTCCGGCTCCTTCGTGATCTAAAGAGAATTCCACTCTTAATATATATAATTACCGCAACGCTGAGAGTGATATATTGGATATTCAGTATTTTCAGAAATCGGACCTTAATTTCAAACCTTCAAAATTTACAGAGAATGTGTGGCTGACGTCTGCAAATATCCATCTGAACGGAGATCTGGGCGCGCAAAGCATGACTGGATAGAGAAAATGACCGGCCCTACAAGTCAACAAACACAGGCGAATAGCCAGGGAGAAGTTCATGGGGTTCGGGACTCCTCCTTTCCCTAAGAAAAATAATGCTCTTCCTCTCATTTCTATACCAAAAGAAACATAAAATTAAGAAAAGAAAAGAGATAAAGAAAGAGAGAGTGGGTTCCTCACCTTCATAATGTAGGAAATGGCACTTAAGAGACCTAAGATTTTCAAAATTGGCCGGATCCCCTGACAGTTCCCGTTTGCAGCGCTGATCAGGCGCCTACGGCGCGAGCGGTTAGGAACCCCCCTACTTCAAACTCCGACTACGCCCCTGAAACAAGTGGCTTCACTAAATAAATAAAGAACTGCACGAAAAAAATATACCGATGACTATTTTCACACGATATCTCGGCACTGAACTCGATCGAATAGCAATGGCGGTGAAATGACCTGAAGTTATGATGAAGCGAGCGAGGGCCGCTAGCTGTTATTATGTTATTATGACCATTAAAAAGCCGTATGCGCTCTGATTGGTCATGCAAACAAATCCATTCAGTGAGATCGCCCTACAGCAATCTTATTACTTTTCCCTTATGCTCTTGGATCTTTTTACCCATAATAATGTGAGTTGATGATCAGATTAAACTGTGTTGTTTTCTTCGTCCGGTTTTTTTAGAATATCACGGATTACAGAATCAGGGGTACCGTCAATTCCTCGTTTAAGCGCCTCCCCCTTTTTGAGTGCGAAATTTGAAATAAGCGCGCCCTCATCCACAGACACACATAATTCACATACTTTATATTTAGTAAGAGGGAATCGAGTGTATGAATTAATAGTGGAGAAACGTGGTGTTACTTCTGGTTTATTACCAACTGAAGTAATTCTCTAAGCGGATAATCCTCGATTTTGGATAAAAACTGATCACTTGCTTTTCTTAATTCAAAACTCAGTCAACTTTTAATGGCCTTGTGCTTGTGCCGCAGCATCGCCGTTTCTCAGATCTTCATTGAAATCATTATTTTTATCAATTGCCATCCTTCCACTTGAAGCGCCCCTCTAGAATAAGCTACCCCATTGAAACATGCAAATTTAAATTACCTGGTTTGATTCCCGATCGTAGCACATGTGAGTTGAGTTCGTTGGTACCTCGGCCTTGCTCTGTGGGTTCTTCTCCGGTATTCCTCCCTCCACAAAACAAAACAATCTAAATTCCAAAACGATCCAGGAATTCGTCGAATACTTTTTTAAATCATAAGCCACTGGCTGGGGAGACTTGGTAACGGCTTCCTGTTTCTCGACGTACAATAACTATGCATTAATTGATGTATTTATTATTCAAGGACAATACTACGTATTATTACATGGCAAGCCACTCTCAATGTCAAATCGAGTGTTTTGATTGGCTGATGCTCGGTCGGGATTTTGCCGTACGGACCGTTACCATGATAACGGTCACAAATTCGCATATTTTGGGCTAAGCTCGGGAAATTGAAAACTCAAATCGAACCGGGTAAAACAGAGATAACTATGCACTTAGTGATGCAGTTTAAGAGCAGAAACATCGTAATAATACCGTTTTTAAAAGAGAGAAAGCCGGTCCATCAAAAAAATTGACCTGTAAATATAATTACAAAGCTTACCTCCAAAACGAACTTGACCATTTGTTGTCAAATATTATCATTGATGTACGCAAAGTCAACCAGAAAAGTACAGGAAAGAACTAGTTGAAATACAATGCCATCCAAAGGTCTATGCTACAGAGACAAGATACAGGGCCTATTAGGTTCTACAGAAGTTTCAGAAGTCACCGTCTAGCAGAGTTCAATGTACGTATACGGAAGAACCATATTCTCTGGCCGTCAACTACAAGCGAGTCCCAACATGAAGTCTCCACTCGGTATAGAAACGAAATTAGAACAAATAGCTCAGTAATGTATCAGGTAATGCAGGAATCAAACACCCCAGCAGCGAAATAACTGAATAATCCGACTCAATAAAGATAAACCTGCTAACGCTGATCCTGAAAGCTTCGTGGCTCTGTTGAGTGTTGACACGAGAACTCGATCCGTCCAGTGGAAGTAGCGAGTAAAACTACAAGACAACAACTCTGCCAGCGACTATCACCAGAGCCAGAAGTCATAGTCCATATTTCAACAAGTTTACTCCTCTGCAGCCGGCTTTCTTTCGGCTTAAGAAATTTGTCTTGAATGTCAGCATCCCGTCCAGTTTACAAATTACAATCCCTCACTATAAACCAGGGAAGTTCTGATTCCATAGCCGGCAACCAGTTTTGCCGATCAGTAGCAAATATCAGAGATTGTCAGGTCCAGATTTTCCACTGATGTCCTCCCAGTCAAAGTTGTCCAGGATACAAACAAACAGCATAGAACTGTCATCGCCGAAAGTGATCAAGATCTTGAACTTTTTTCGCCGACCACATGGCACTTGACTTGAGCGAACGGTTTGTTTTTCGAGTTGATTTAGTGGAAATATGTTCTTTTCTGATAGCTTTTTCTACGAATTCCACCTTTCATGCACTTTGAATTAGCAAAGTTTTCTAATTCTGAATTGATTCTGACATCTGACATTGTATTTCCATTCATCTTTTGTATTGATTTACGGAGAGCTGTCAAATAGATCCCGGAATAAATTCTGAACGGCTTTTACTTTGGTATGTAAATTTATGCAAATTAGGTATATCACGTTGTGTTACGGGGCGCGAGTCACGCGAGTTACTTATTTTCTCATTCCTTGTTTATCACAAAGTGCCATATAATAAACTACTTATTAACCTCGCTCACTCGGTCTTTACGGGAAAATATCAGACCTCGGTCTTTTATGTACGGACCTCGCTATCGCTCGGTCCGTACTGTCAAGACCTCGGTCTGATATTTTCCCGTAAAGACCTCGCTCTCGGTTAATAAGAAGTTATTATTTCGATCAAGCATTGATGGAGGAGACTTGAACCGGTTAGACTTCACTGTTCTGTAGGTCGTATCCTATTGGGCTTCACTGATAAAGAATCCCATTGTTTTAGGGTTAGGGTTTGTATTGTTTTAGGGGTAGGCAAGAGACCATCACCTAAGAGAACTGATCTCCGTACCCTATGATAGTCTGCGCCAATCTATTTCGTCACCATGCTATTTTAAGATTCGGTTCCAGCTCCTCACGGATTTTCATCGCTCCATCTCATGAATTCAACAAAGAAAGAGGGGCGATGGATGCGAAACTTCAAAACTCTGAATTATGGCTCTGAATTATGGCTCTGAATTATGGCTCTGAATTATGTGTTGCTCCATAAACTTACTACCCGGACTGGTATGGGACGGATCTGACCTGATCTGACTTGAAGACTCGAGAAAATGAACTTTGAATGTTATTAATATAAGCTACGGAGTGTAATTTGAAAACCCGTTAAAAATATTGCCGTTTGGATTTGACTGGGAAACTGTAGACTGTATTAACGGATGTGACCTGGAAGCCGTAAAAAGAAACTATAGAGTGACCTGAATTTCGTGAAACTATCAAAGGAAATGAAGCCGTATTCCATTCGGTTTGTAGCCGGATCGGCGAGCATGGAAAGTCTTCCAAAAATTTAAATAAATTAACAATCCCGTATCGTTGTTATCGAAACTTCGCTTACCTTATAAATACTCGTTCCCTGTAGTTCATATTCATGTATAGCTAGATAGATAACATACCTAGGGAACTGACCGGATTATATGCTCTTTCATCAGGCTAATAATTTTAGAAACGTCCAGTTTATAGCAAGCAAGCACGCATCAACTTTTGACCGCAATTTTGCGAAATTATAAATCCAGTTAATCTGAAACACTGACTGACTGAGTTTGGAATTATCGTAAACAGACGCTTACAATTCGCTAAAGAAATTAGAAATAGAACCTATAATATCGTAAATAATCGGACATGCTTTTGCAACACCGTAATCAATATGAATCTGTAGAGTAGCTGTCGTGAAAGTAGAAAATTGTGAATGCTTTGATTACTGAGTAAAACACTGAATGCATTCTTCTGCTCTCGTCGCCCGCCGGGCCATTCGGACACGTGACACCCACAACCAATCGGATAGAGTGGTAAAAATAGTCCAACTAATTTATGCAAGCTAAAAATAAATCGGCGCAGACTATCATGGGGAGAGAGGCTAGTATGGGGGATCGCTTCTCTTATGTTATGGTCTCTTGGGGTAGGCTATTGTTTGGGTAACCAATAACATTTAAGGTTGCAAACGGTGAAGTCTGTCCCACTAACTTTCTTCGGCCAATTACCAGCTACTCTACGCATGCGCAACGCCATGGGCTTTTATCACGCGGCAGCCATGTTGAGTCCAAGGAGAATAAGAAGCTTTGTTATGTACCATAAATCAACCAATGACAGCGCATGTTATATCTGGAAAAACTAAGCTAAGCTATATATTAGCCACAAGTTTTTCCAGATATAACATGCGCTCTCATTGGTTGATTTATGGTCACTTGACAAGTAACAAAACAAACTGTTGTCCACAATTCCCAGTTGTTGGACGCCACGTGATCATATCGTGATAACTGGCGAAGCTAGATAAAGGCGGGAAATATTTGTTTACCAAAACATCTATATCTTCATCAAAAGCTTACCTTTTTCGTCGAAAGAAAGTGATCTATTCTCAACGACCTTCCCTTCACTCTTTAAGCTATGGGAGAGAAAACGTTGGTTGCTTTCAGGAAAGAGGTCAAAAGAGGGAGTGGAGGGTGGGGAAAAACCAAAACTCTGAAGGCGAACCAAAAATACCGTCGAGTGAAGAGAAGACCAATAGCAAGTATGCCTGCGGTCAAGCCATAGCTAGTCTCCAGACTCCTCGTGTGAAGTGAGATTAATTGATATGCACGATAGTTTATATACTCGGGAAGACCGCTGAAAATAGTGATCTATTCTCACCGATCTTCCCTCACTCTTTAAGCTATGGGAGAGAAAGCGTTGTAGTACATGGCTAGCGGTAATTTATTTATTGAGGCAGCTAGCGTACTAAGTACAAAGCATATCATCCCAATCTCAAATAAATTAAGGAAATAAAATTATGAAGTGTGTGTAGATGGAAAAGCACAAACGTTTCGATGCAAGCCCCCTGCTACAAAGGAATCGGGATCACGTAAGGCAAGGTTGGATATATTCCCAAAAGCTCGCCCAGAAATGACGTGAGCGATGTGATCAGGCGGTATATGGGAATTCTGAGCTGTCACTCCCTGGGCTGACAGAGGAGCGCCGTCGAAGGAAACCCATTTCTCTTGAGTAACTTCAACATTGTGTGGATCAAAGCCAGTGTCCAATTCCCATTGTGGGGTATGATAAACTTTAGTGCGCTTCGGGTGACTGAACTGGCGAAAAGAGAAAAGAAAACAATAAGGGAAGGAGCTGACTTAAACTCTAACATTATTCCTTAATGCGAGACGAGGAGACGGTGAGATAATAGAAAATGAAGCCCAGGGAGTGACAGCCTTGGCGCCCGGTGATCCGAGAGAGTGCTTTAGAGACCCCTCCAAGCACTGTCACTAAACTTAAAGGAGCAGTGTCACGATTAGTATTCATGACCAAAGTTTTGAAAATGTGTCAGGCGGACAAGAAATCAAAAGATGTGACAGAAGTAGAAGTCCGTGAGTAATCCGCTTGCATCGGCGTATTTGCACGATATTTCGAGTCGAAATTGCTTCAGTATTATATGGTTAGGTTTGATGTTTTATTTTTATAAAGCAGCATTTTATTTATTTCAATCGAAAGGGAAATTTGCAGCGGCGCGTGACATAGCGTGATTTTGCCATTGTCTATAACAACCAATCAGAATCGTGACACTGCTCCTTTAAAGGAAATAACAGGAAACTAAGGGACCCCAGAAAAGCCCCCTCCCCTTCCCCATAGGGAATGAAGAAATTCGAAACAAAAGAAGTAATTAATGACAAAGAAGATTTAAACCATTCAACATGGTGTTGACAAAACAGCACAGCTATGCTTGAACTTCGCAAAAGCGAAATGCAAATGTGGAACCTAAACTAAGAATAACATTTTCTATTTTGCGAGAATATACTGTTATCACTAGCCGTAAGCACCGAGCAAATACTATGCTAATAAACACAATCACTTGAAAAGGTTGCTGCAACCGTTGCTACGTCGTGATGAATAGCATAGAATTTTAATAACGTAAATCTATCATTATAGTTTTAAAAGCAACGGTCAACCCTTTGAACGGCATACGCCTATATTATATTTTTTTTAAATCGCCAACTCTGTGGCCTTCAAGCAAAATGGTCAGCCCTGTGAATTGTACGCAATTATTACCGTTTGTTAAATCGCCAACTCTGTGGGCTTCAAGCAAATAGTCACCCTGTGACTCGTACGCATATTACAGTTTTTACTTTACAACATAAATGTCCGTAAAAGGCTGTTCTATAAAACTAAGAAATAATAGGCTACGCTTGAGCGAAAGTTCGCCCAACTTGAGGTTAACCTCGAACTATACACGTGCATTCTAGCAGCCATCTCTATGGCAAGCTCACAAAGCAAATACACCCAGTCTAAAATATATTCCGCTAAGAAGCGAAAATTCTACAAGACTAAAGCACACAGTACTACGACACACTGTCCTAAAGAAAGATAGCGAAATGCCCTATATGTCACCTCTTGTTCTCCAGTAGTTCGCTTGGTCGACTCGAGCTCGAACGGCAAAGAGTTGGAGAGATTATACGGGCCAGCTCGAGGTTCTAAGGCTGGACCCTTGCCTTTTCCAGCATCAACGACAGAACGAGTTAGAGCTTGCTTTGCCTTTTCGGAATCGCCAATCAGCGGGGTGCTGTCCTTTCCGACAAGAGACGGGTTATGCATGGTGACCAGAACGACTCCTCGTGTGAAGTGAGATTAATTGATATGCACGATAGTTTATATACTTGGGAAGACCGCTGAAAATAGCGTTTAAACAATTTGCATCTTTATCAAGGGTGAGAGAAAGAAATTGTTTGCTAAAATATGATGTAAGAAACAAACAAAAAACGATACTAAAAATGCTGTAGCGACGCTGGCAGCAGCTTCCCGAATAGAAGACGCCAAACCTCGCTTGTATCATGTAGCAAAACTTATGTCTGTATAACAAAGTACTTAATGACTGGTCGCTAGGGAAGACCAGTGAGTTTTGTTTCCCTCGACTCTCGATGGGACAAAACACAAAACGAGTGAATTGTAAAGCGCTTATAACATTTATGGATATGCGCTATATAAATATGTATTATTATATTATTAATGCTTTCATTATTAATGAAACAGGGATTGGGGAGATTGATCGAGCTCCGGACCTTTATTACTACAGCTGTGCCAACGCTAGGTCAATGAAGCACTGTCTACTAAAAGAGGAGGAGAAATTATCTCCCGAAGGACAGGAACGCTGTTTGGAGGTATGTACCTTATTTATATATTATGTCCGCGCGGGAAGAAGTATGGTAGTGAGGCCACTTGTCCTAAAGATTCGTCATAATAGTCCAGTGTCGTATTCGAAAATTACCGCTGAATGCGATGACTGCAGACGCATGTACGCAGGGTTAGCTTCATTCTGAAGTTAAACATTCTTAAATACCAGCGAGAAGGTGCAAAACGCGAAACTACAAAATACACAATGTTGTGAATAGCCCACCTTCTCGCTGGTATTTATGAATGTTTAACTTCAGAATGAGGCTAACCCTGCGTACATGCGTCTGTAGTCCTTGCATTCAGCGGTAATTTTCGAATACGAAACTGGACTATTGGACTCCATCTTTGTCTCCGTCATTCCACACTGTTGTGTTCTTTTGTGTCATAAGCAAATTAACGTTATTTCACGCCTGTCCATCAACTGTGTATTTTTCACTTCCTGTGACGAGCTGGGACAACTAGCCTCGCTTTGATGCCCTTATGAATAAAGTCAACAATACTAGACTTTTAATTTGATACTTATTTTTATCAATTCAGATACTTTATTCCGTCCAATTGCCTTCTGCCTTGATTTTTTTTATATTTTTACACAACTCAAAACTGGCTAGTATTGCAATAATTAAGCTAAACCGATGCGCTGGTTCCAGACGTATTTCTCCCCCGGGCACATCGAGCGGTGAAGCCGCCAGATCAGAGCGATGGACCGTATTAAAATGTTAACGTAACAATCAAGCGATTATGTCGTGTTTGGCGTTGTAGCTTGGAACTATAATAGGAAACCCCGGCTATTGGAACAAATTGTCGTGTTAGATTGCTGGCATTATAGTCTATATTGAAAACGTGTTGAAAAATAGGAAACTATATTTAGTTTTTGAAAAAAAAAAGAATATGAATATGAGCCACTCGAACCTTTGACCCTCGCGGGCGCCGCCAACTTAATTAATTGTATATGATGATGTTTTTCCTATTGCCAGAAAATAAAAGCTCTTGTCGTATGACAATAGGGACAGCGGCCAAAAAAATGTCATCAGATCTAAGATGGCGGCCCTCGTGAAACTTGAAGCCCAAAATGGCTTGTACTTGTATCCAATATTTTCAAAAACTAAAATCTATTTACCAATTTTTTTCAACAAATTTTAAATTAGACCATGTTGACAACAATTTAACATCAATTTCAGTTCAAACATCCGGGGATTCCTTTAAAGTTGTTTATCAAGCGCGATTTTTGAACACAAACATCTACCACATGGTTACCTTTGTGTAGGTCAGTAGCATTTAAAAAAAAATGTTCTTAATCGGAAGTTTACGTAATAGTGTCAAGGAGCCAGTGAGCGAATGAGTCAGCCAGCGATTAATTGAAAAACCATAATTTAACTTCGCTGTGGTGTTTGCCATTACGCTGTTTTGTGTTTATGTTCATATCGGTCCGGTAATATTGATTTGACAAAATAAGAAGCCATTTATTTAACCATTAGTGTTTTTTTTATCTATTATGTGTGATATTTTTCATTCGTCGATCTACTTCTATGTCTCTTCGTCTTTTAGCTTCGTCTGTCTCTTCGTCTATGTCTTGTTTATGTCTATATGTCTGTCCATTCACACCAACTAAACATGACTAATTGTTTAATTAAACTGAGTTTATCTAGCTCCTATCTAGAATGTGTTTAGCTACACATTGCTTTGGTACGATTGGGTATCATGATAAGTCGGATGTCTAATGTTCAGTGTATTTCCATGTTTAGTTCTAGCTCTATGTCTAAATGTGTAACTATGCCGATAGTAATTTCAGGTTGTATAATGAAATAAACTAACCTTAATTCTATGTTACATGTATAATCTTCCAGGTCGAGTGCATGGCTATGGATTTGTAAGAGATTGCGTCAGAACTGAAAACTGCTCCGAATCGACTCTCCCCCAGTGCACTCAGTTGATGGAAAATGACACGTTTTGCTCCATTTCTTGATGTTCTGGAAACCACTGTAACGCTGGTTCGGCTAGCATGGTCAGCATGAAACTTCTTGAGACATGCGTCACACTCTCTCTTGCTTTTCTCATGGCACTTTCTTGAGAAAGTTTCTTGCACAGAAAATACATTCCTTCTAAAATGTGGTATAATCAATAAATATCTAATAAACGTATACTGTCAATGAACTTTGGTGACAGAAATGCTAGCGAGATGCGACACCAAGGTGAAAACAAGGCCATAATGTACAGAAGTTCACAGCCGGATAAAGGTAGTTATGTTATTGTCACCGGTTGTTCTGTATTTCACAAGCTGTCGACATGAACACTAGCAATTGGTTTTATAGAAAGTAAGAAAACCATTGTCAAATAGCATTCAACAAGTAGTTCCAGAACGTTCAAGTTTTATCCCGGATATAAGCCCTGCCGGATATAAGCCTCCTCGGTTTAATATAAAACCCCTCATAATATAAAACCACGCATATAGTTATATAGTTATATGCACAGGACTTATAAGCTAAATTTGACGCTATATTGTAACGGCAATTACTACGGCACGGTTACTGTACGGCATGCCGTGACTTTGAAATGGTTTCCCTATTGTTTTTGTCCTGCTGATCCAATCAAATTACATAGTTACGGTACATCGACTTACAGTACGGTTATCGACATGCCGAGATAACTGATATAAACACTTTCTATCCACATTGAGCCAAAGAGTGACAAGACAAAACTGCATCGTCATGCCCCCTCCTCCCAAAAAAAAATGGAAGAGCGAATGTCCCTTTTATTTTACTTCTTTTATTTCATTTCAAATTCACTGTAACAGGTAAAGTTATTGTTGCATGCACTGCTGTTTTTCTCAATTTGCAGTCGGAAAAGAGACAGCTATTCATAGCAACCATAGCAGGAACATTTGAGAGCAAACGTGTTAAGCGCTTATATATTTGAAAGCAGCAGCACGTGCTTGATGACGTCACAATCCCGCGAATAATACCTTTTTAAATGTGCCGATGAGTGTAAAATGAAAATGGTTGCCTGTATTCCTAGGCCTGAAAATGAAAGAACGCGAATATGATATTTGATTAATAACGGATATTTAATGTAGTTTTAAGTCACGTTTCAGTATTTTGCCAAATATCCCCTTAGCCAAATTTGTGAATTAGGCATGGTAAACTGATTGTTGTACTGGCTCTAGTTTATAGCATGCAACACCTTTTTTATTTGATATTTCTTCTAAACTTATCGGCACATTCCATTTGTATAAATGTTCTTGTTTTGTCACTGGTTACCAAGCCTACTCCGGGTCCTCAAAGCCGCTTAAAGTCGCTTTAAGAGGGTATTCAGCAGTTACTCTTTATAATCAGTTTTGTTTAGTTGCAACAAGCAATTTTTCAATATTTCTTAAGTCGCCTAAAATGTCCTCAATTTTTTGCCCGAAATTGCTTAAGTCGCCTTAAGTTGCTATTCATCGCCTTAAATTACAGCGACTTTAGGGCCCGGAGTAGACCTGTTACCTGATTAGTATTGTGTCAAACAAATAGCTTTAGACTTACTGATTTGCTAGATACGATATATATCTACATGACAAATTTCATTCAATAGATGGTTTGCACTCAATCCCCAGAGATTCAAATGACAAAGGGCATGGCGGCCATGTTGGTATACAGAACAAAAGAAACTAACGAAGAATCTATTGTTCAAGGGGAACTCAACCCTAAAATCAACCCAACGTCTTTACAAAGATGTATTCGAAAGAAATAAAGTCTGCTATTTTATTTTTCTGTGTTGCGCGTCTATGAGGCGAAAATTAGTCTCAAAGTTCGATTTTCCGCTGAAAAATCTATATTGTATTCAGTGCAAATTTCCCCATAACATACGTCACACATACCAAGGAAAAACGACCACACCTCTAGCACAAAGAAAACACAATAGTCCGCAATTAGAAGCCGTTAGACCCGCTATTCAAAGGCGGGGACAGCATGGCAAAACTAATTTATTCCCCGTATCTGACGTCACAAATTACAAGATTTGAGCCGTCTGTACATAGCGGACGTTGTGAGGAAGGTTTTCGGATTTTCTCTTGCTAGACGCGCAACACAGAAAAATTAAATAGTAGAACCTATTTATTTCGAATATGTTTGTACAGACATTGGGTTGATTTTAGGGTTGAGTTCCCCTTTAACTGTACACCAACATGGCGGCTATGACGTAACGTGTAAAGGGTCTATTGGTTCTAATTAACAATTAGACTATGAGCCCGAAGTTTCTGTGAGAGCTAGTAGAAACCAACTAGTAAGTCAATCTGAAACTGAAACATATTTTTGGACATTTTGACGACTTTGCAGCCGTTATTTCGTTTTTGAAAACCGGCTTTTTTACTACTTACAGATTATAGTTCACCACAACACTTTGGCGCGCGCTCATTGGCCAAGAGCGATCACGTGACGTGATAGTTGTCCGCGGAGGCAAACTGTCAGGCGATAATGTCCGCTGAGCACGAAATACAAAAGAAAAAAAGAAAACAGCAAGGTAACTCTAATATCGTAGAAAACTGATATAATTTTAAACGTGGTAATATAATATGGATCACATATCTTAACGGCGGGTAATGAAATAAGAGTAAAATGCTGCATATTATCGGATATCGTTGTTACTGTTGTTTTGGAAGTGGTTGTATTGTGTGCGAGCTGCGTGCGCGGGTAATCATGTGTGCGGGATTGAGAGAGAGAGGTTTGTATGTATGCTGAGCATATCAGGTGTGTGTGTTTATTTAGTTTTTCAGCACATTCCTTTTCGAAACACCCTGAATGTGTCCGAGAAATGCGTTCGTGGTTAAAGGAAAACTCATGGAGAATGAGGCAGCCGTCATAAATAATAAGCTTTCAAAGAAAATGCTTACTTACCGTATTTGATCGAATAAGCGCCCTCTCTCGAATAAACGCCCCCTCGATTAAGCACCCCCCATTCTGACTTTACCTAAGCCAAGAACCACTACCTACGGGCTAAGATCACTGAGGTATATGGGACCTAAAATTTGGAACAGTCTCACAGGTGAAATGAGATCGGCTGCCAACATAAAACTTTTGAATTGTTTTATTCGAAAACACGAATTCTAATCGTTTTTAAAAATATGTTTTTACAGGAGCCCATTACCAGGAGCGTCCATCTTCCCCACTGTGTCTGTACCACAGCACAGAGGTAGATGAGGCTATTTTTAGCATTGCGTTTCGCGCGAAAAAGAACAAAGGTAGGCTATTCTTAGCCAATCAGATAGCTAACGTCACTTCTCATTATCATTCTTCTCACTTTCAACGCGGGAATTCGAATTGCTGGTTTTCACTCAATCCCCAGAGATTCAAATGTTGGTGTCCCAACGAAAGAAGCTAACGAGGAATCTATTGTTTAAGGGCACCAACATGGCGGCAACCTCTTTTCGCGGGAATTTCGAATCTAAAAATAGCATCATCTACCTCTGTGCTGGGGACCCAACCCATAACAGAGGAACGCTCCTGGTAATGGGCTCCTGGTTTTTATAATATTTTTAAACACATATATGTATATATAGATATTTGTATTTTATAGTTTTAGCACTGATAGGTTTTTTCCCTTTTCTCTCTAATTATGTGGCTCTCTTAATATATTATTATATTATCATTATTTATAGGCTCGGTCAAACTAGCAGCCAGTGTGCTATATATAATTATCGAGGGTAAATAAGTTCATTATTATTATTATTATTATTATTTGAACACGAAATTTGAAATAAGCTCCCCCTCCTCGAATAAGCCCCTCCTCCTCGATTAAGCGCCCCCTCCTCCTGAAGATATCACTATGTCCGACCAGGAAGAGGCCAATGACGAGGTGAACGTTATCGAAAATGATGAAGATTGGGGAGGTCAAGTTTTTTTTTTAACTAAAAGCTACGTACATCGTAGAAAACAAACTCTGAGTCCTAGTAATTTTCCTATTAAGCGCCTGTCCTCGATTAAGCGCCCCTCCTCGATTAAGCGCCCCCCTTGAACAAGAAATTTGAAATAAGCGCCCGGGGCGCTTATTCGATCAAATATGGTAACCGATAATAAAACAAGAAATGCCTTCGGTCAGCGCGGTCCTGGGCACGAGACCATGCACTGTCACTACCCTATTGGGGAGACGGATTTATTCACCAAACCTAATAAATAGACACTACTTTCAATAACACAAACAGACACTGGCACATCAGCGAAACCGTTATGTACCTGAACTGATTCGTCCAAAACAATCACTTCTTGTAATATTCGAGTCATCTTTTTAGCAAGAAGGTACTTTGGTCAGTGGTTTATCTTACTGTATTGTTGAAATGTTGTTGGAGGTTTATTTAGTTTCAAAAATGTTCAAAAATGATCATTACCTAAAACAAAAATTATGTGATCAAGAGAGAAAACGAAACAATCATTTAATTTCCTTTTAGTAAAAACTCGAGTAACCATTTGGTGATACAATAAAACTGTGTCTCGAACCGAATTGAATAAATATATTGGCTTCCCGCGCCGCCGAGTCGCCAGTGTTTTGACTCCAGAATCGCTTCATTGGGTATCGGACCACAATATGCAAATCAAAAAGGCAAAATATATTTGTTGCGTGTTTTCAAGACTCCATCCCCGAGGCAATCATATATACTGATGCCTTGCCAATCTTCTCTTTGTTAGAAGCATTTTAGCCCCTCCCACAAATACCTAGTTTTTTTACTGCAAGCGTGTTTGTCACACCAGAAAGCGTATTAGAAAGTCCGTGGAACTTTGCTAAATTTGCCGAACAATTGGTAGTAATCGAAAAGGTAAGAGCTTTAAAACATTTCCTGATTAGTACACTTGGTTTGTGTTATAGCTAGTGTTTTCAATTCAGGTTAACTGACGGGTAGGACACCATTTTGAAACTTCAAATGGTTTCAGAATTTTCTCGACACGATTCAATGATGCGAGCTGCTTCGACGCTCAGAGACGCTCACATCCAACATCTAACTATGTGTAGCTTTCAATGATTTCTGGAAAGCATTTCATGAAATTGCTTTCATTGAATCATGACAAACCTTGTGAAACAAAATCTTTCGTGGTGTTAGGAAGCAAAAATATCGTTCCTGTTTAATTATTAGCATATTAACGTCGTAATCGTCGCTTGAAGGTTCTTGTCAGTGTTTCTATCTTTCTTCGATGGTTTTAGCTCTCCGATTAAGATTCACATCCAGTATTGACGACGAGAGAAGCTATAAAGGCTTTGTAAAGTTAACACTAATCAAATTTACCCGTTAAGTAACCGTGCCGAATAACCGTTATTTCAGTGGGAGCGAAAAAGCCAAAACTTTACTCTACAAAATGGAAATGACTTGACTTTATATGGGCCTGAATATAGGCAACCGCGAAGTTTTACTACCTTTTAATTTTTATTTTGTTTCGGCTGAAAAAAAAAACAGAACTAGTGGAAAGAGAACATTGAACTTAACAAATATGCCAACTTTGGGTGTTGTAACTTGTATAGAAGCGAAGATATTGCCATGCAATGTAATTGCAAAGTCCGTAAATATAGGCGAAGCGATTTTTGTTGCATACCGGGTATGTTTTGTTGCATACCGCTATGTCGCCATACAAACGTTTGTAAATTTTACGCACTTTGCATGCCAATAGCTTCGCTGTTATACAAGTTGGCATTCTTACTAACTGCCTGCTTCAATGTGCTCTTCACACTAGTCCTATTTATGTTTTATTCCAAAGCATAATAACACAAATAGCAACCTCGAGGTGGTCTATTTCGGTTTAGAAAAGAAGTGTTGAACTCACAATTTTGTCGAAATAGGAAAAGAAAAGTGTCGAACTGATAATTTCGTCGACACAAGACAATGCGGTGACAGATTTCGAATGATATTTCGAGATCTTACCAAATTCAATCAAGTTACATACAAAGATCTTGAATTAATATACATGCATGAAAACGGTCACGCAACGGTTGACTAGATTAAGGGAAGGCTAAAATTAACATATACAGGTACACACGTTTTCAAATGTCTATGTCACGTTCATGTTGCGTTGTATTGGATATGAAAGCGGTGTACTTTTATTTCACTATTATTTTGCGGTTCACTTCCCAATAACGTTAGAAAAAAGCGAGAAATTAAGCGAGAATTCAGTTATGGTTGCCTTCTTTATTTGCGGCTTGACTTAAAATGTAACGCCGTTTCTCATGATCAGGCCTTAGAATTCAAATACAATAAATTTGGATTACTTATAAGCGACTGGCTTGGGGAAGCCATTATTAAATGTTCATTAGTCAGATACGATAATCTCTTCAACTGATTTTATTGCCGTTATCTCAACTGAATTTAGTATGAATTCATATGTGGAAAAATGCATGTTCCAGGATTCAGTGGCATCCATGCTTCTTATATATGTATTTTCAATTGCTCGGTATCAAGTTTACTAACTAAAGATTACAATTTATATACATTAAACGCCACACTGTTTCCTGGGGCAAGTCTAAAAAACTGAACAAGCCAATGAAAAGGATAGAATGAACGACAAGCACCTGTAAAAACCTAGTGTTGTTCTCCGTCGTTGGGGACTGATAAACATTTATCAACTGCAGCTCGATTAAGGTATCATAACCGCCGTGGAAAGCGAGTAGCAGATGGCGTTTCGCGTGTTAACTACCCCTTCGTAAGAATGAAAGAAGCACAAGGATAAACTAATTCTGGAATTCGCTTCCTATAACCATAAAATGTTCATGGGAGTTTAATAGGTCTAAAGGTAATTTCATTCATCCAAACGCCAACAACAATTAATTATAAACAATACTGATTTACAGGCTAGTATAAACTCAAACCGGCTGAATGCTATTAAACGTTTTTCTACTCTCATTCGTTAAATTTGACCACTTCCGTAGTATGAAAATGGATCAAACTTTGGAAATTACCATGGCCATTTTCTAGAAATACGGATTTCAATACCGTAGAAGAGGTTTAGTTTTTCCTGTGTCTTATCATGTAGAGAATATACACGCACTCAGGAGCCTATACTAAGAATGTGAGAGATGAACGCTTTTCGCTCAGGGAATTATTCCCCCTTTCATAAGCCATTAACTGCACATGGAACTTTTCTTTAACCTTGCTCGCTTCCTCGATAGAGCCTTATCCAATGCCGCCGCAACTGATGAAAGATGTTCTAGATAGCCCCATTTCATTCAGTGAAGTAGCTACTTTCTTCTTCTGTTTCCCGGTCTTCTTGCTTCCACCACGGCCATGTCATTTGATCCGAGCTCCTTCACGTCATTACTACACTAACAATATTTGATATTACACATGTGAAATGTAATAATAATAAGAACGAATACACTTTTTTAAGAATCAGAAAACAATCAGTTTTGTGTTCATAGCGTTTTACAAACACGAAAGCGTTCTGAGAAGACGAGCCTCTTGGCCGTGAGTATTTTCAGAACTATATATACTTGTAATGAGTGTTTACATAATGTTATAAACACACAAGCTCCTTTTGCCTTCTGCTCAAACACGGATAACAATAAGTCTTGTAGCTCATACACATTTCGATTCTATTGGCAAATCCTTGTTTACGTTTTTCCTCATTAGCATACGTCAAACTTCAAGCGACGTACATACAAACAAACAGAGTCCATAAATCGAAAGACTGATTGTCACACTTGATAATCATCGAAAATTAGATAGTGATATGATAAATATATTTTGAGGAAGGAGCGTTTAACAATCTCAAAAATTACAAAGAATGTATGGCTGTCAGCAACTCTTGCCACCCAGCCCATTTTACAATTTTGAAAAGTCAATTTCTCCGTAAATATTTAACATATCAATCTCAAATTGTCGGTGTTTACTAAGTTTACAATTCTCTTTCAACTGATGTAGTCTGTTTGTTTGTAGCTTCAAGTTTAAGTTATGCTAATAAGGCAACAATGTAAACAATAACGCCAGCAAGGATTCGGCTATAGCCAATGAAAGTTACCCTTTGCTAATAGTATCTTTATGGCGTGAGTTACTAAATTTACAGCTTTTGTTTCAGGTTGTCCAACTCCAGCAACGACCTCCAGCAAAAATGAGAGCGCTAGTAATTATTGGCCTTGTTATTGCTGTATCCATTCCGTTTGGTAAGAAATCCGGTTCAATGTTTATGTTGATATTCTAAACATTTTCGACAATCTTTCTTGTTTTCATTTATACCATACTGCATTCACACAAACGTTCACTGAGGAACTGCCCATCGGTTCACGCTACTCAATCCTCGATAGGCTGTTAACTTAACTTAACCTTTTCCGCCCTTATAACTTAAAATTAAGCTAGCGTACTCCTACTTAAGATCACCGCAAGGGAAGGTATTTAATTCGTATGACTGTGTTCACTAAATAACTAACTTAAATAAGAAATTGTTCGGCGGAAAATAATGATACTTTAAGAAAAAAAAAGTGTTCCCTTCCCTAATTCCCATCCCTTCCCTTGTCTTCTCTACTTTGCTAAGTTTATCTTCAATTTTGACCTGTCTATACGTTACGATTCTCAAACCGTAAGTTGTTAATTTTTAGAAAATACTCTGCTTGTTCGAAAATAACTAAGTATTTTTCCTCACCAGCTGAAAGCCTGAAATGTCATTTCTGCGAGAGTAGTATATCAGATCTACACTGCTTCCAAAAGCGTGACCATAAAGATTGCTATGACACTTACACGTGCGCCAAAACAAGCTACAGTATTAAAGGCAGTCCACACTTCTATCGCGGGTGCATCGCCAAGAGCTTTTGCAAGGATCAAGACAGCTACTGCCGAGCCACAAAAGACAGATCGAACTGTGAGGTCTATTGTTGCGAGGGAGACTACTGCAACGCGGGCACCGTTAAGACTGTCAGCGGTATGATTATGCTGACATGCGCTTTCATTGCCATATTTGTCTAAAGGGTTTGGTTTCGTTATTTTGATGTTCAACTTTCAAAGTTGCATTTCTTGCGTTTGTTTAATTGTGAATTTTGTAAACTAAAACATGAATTTTGGTTCTATTTTTGGGCACGCAATTTTTCACACATTACTGTAAAGCAGAGCGTATTTCGTATGAGAGGGAAAGGGACGACAATGACTTGTAGCATGGTTGCCTAACATTCAAATGGATTTCATAATGCTTTGCTCAACCGATTGATCCAATCAAATTACAAAGCTACGATATGACAAAGTTATAACAGTACGGTTACGATAAATATACAGTCCTACATTATTTCTTTCCAATTACCTCATACGAAATATGCTCTAATTCTTAACGTGCATTTAATGAAGTGCACTCATTAAACAAGGCAGAAACTGAGAATGCAATTCGATATCCATATAAAAACTGGCCAAAAATTCCAAGAGCAATAACGAAATTGTAGAAAAGAGCATGCTAGTTTGAAATTAAGTGATATTCTTTTATATACAGTATGCATAGATTTCCTACATATAAAAAGCAAGAAAAACTTGAAAAACGATAAAAAAATAGTAGTAGAGTGATGTTAAAACTTAGCCAAGCCCTTGCCGGGAATGCACTTGATTTTAAAAGTAAAGTTTAGTCTTTCACTGGTGATTTCGGAAGAGGTAGTAGTGCTCGAACGTAGGTTTTATTCTACTGGAGCTCAACATGGCCGCAGCACGAGCAATTGCTTGAAACACACGGTAGACGCTAGATCATGGGTGAACCTTATGGAATAGGGAAAATCGTACGTGATTCCATGTGAAATCTAGCCCTAAATTATAGTGAGCACTTGTCGTGTACTTGTGAGTATAATTATGTAAAAGATGCTTAGGATAAAACAAAATTGGGTTAGCTGCATTTTTTATATGTAGGTATTATGATAAATTGTACGTGCTTTCTCTCATGGTACGCCCGTGATTTTCCGCCACCCGAAACACAGCCGTCTTCACGGTAGCCTGATTTTCAGACAGTGAGCGGACGACCTCGTCTGAAAATCAGGCTATCAGTTCACGGCTAATTCTCAGGGAATGAGCGAAGGGTATGGCGGTATTCAAGGCTACTTGAGAAATTAAGCCTATTGATATGATTTTTCTCAGTTCCACATTTCCTTGAAACTCTGTTGACAAAAAAGTACAGACTCACCGTACATGTATGTAGTTTTCAGCTACAAAAATAGTATAGGTGGTTTGCACTCAATCCCCAGAGATAAAAATGACAAAGGGCAAGGCGGCCATGTTGGTGTACAGAACAAAAGAAGCTAACGAAGAATCTATTGTTAACTGTACACCAACATGGCCGCCGTGACGTCAGTGCAAAGGGTCTATTGGCCATCATCTGGCTAGCAAAATCGATATGTCATAAGATATCTAGACCCCCCTTTAACTTCATTAGTGTATTTCGTATATTTTCTGTATATTATTGTAGTTTAGAATATAAATTGCGGGAGCATCCTAAGAACGCGCGATTTCATTGGCTGCCTCGGATTGGCTGTTAATCTCATTAATTATTCATGAGTTTGAGCATTTCTTATAATGCACGCTCGATGATCTCTTTCCGCGTATATCTAGTTTTATATTATACAACAGATAGAAGATGATTAGCATAGTAATGAACTTTCGAGGTCTTAAAAAGCTCCTAAATGAACTCGCATTCCGCTCGTATATCGGCAGTTTTTCAGGTCTTCGAGCGTGCATTTTTTTTATAGAAAATGATTGTTAAATATTTTACTTAGTAATCCAAACAAATATTGTTCTTATACAACTCTATATAGCTATTGCACAAAAACATTGTCTGGAGCATTGTGCATTGTGCATGTTGCATTGTGCATGTTGCATTGTGCATGCTACGTTGTGCATGTTGCATTGTGCATGTTACAATGTGCATGTTGCACTGTGCATGTTACAATGTGCATGTTGCGTTGTGCATGTTGCGTTGTGCATCTTGCGTTGTGCATGTTGCGTTGTGCATGTTTCGTTGTGCATGTTGTACTGTGCATGTTACACTGGAGATGTTGCATGTGCATGTTGCACTGTGCGTCTCGCATTGCGCATCTTGTATTGTGCACTGTTGTATTGTGCATGTTGCATTGTGCACTGTTCTATTGGGCGTTCCTAGACATAATTCCAAATATTTTACGGTGTTTCTGTTTAGTCAAGTCTGCGTGTATGTTATAAATACTCAATAACAATACGGAGGGATTCACATTCTCCATATTTGTTTGTTTAGTTTTGTTGGACCCGCTCTTCAATCCACATCCACAATGTAACACGCAATCTGCACAATGCATTTTTCACACACTCGAGGCAACCTTTTTCAAAAAGCTGTAAATGTATTTTTTCTTGTATCTAGTATAATACAATTATGCCATATATAGAGACAAATAACGGTTGCTAAAATACAAAAACGTAAGTAAAGATTGGTTTACCTAACAAACCATACGAATTATATTGTGTATCTTTTGAATGTAAATCATGAAGACAAGATAAACTCCTGATAAACATATCCATCTGTGAATATTGTAATGTCAGATATGTTTTTCGTTATTGTTTTTTAAATTCTACATTCAAACGATGGACCCAGGGAGTGGGGGTTGGTGGGTTTGTACTGATTTTCTGACCTTATAAAAGCGATGTATTCGGTTCATAACTAATCTGAACCGTGATTTCTTACCCTCGAATTAATATCCATCTATTACCAAGATTGTGGAAGTGCTCGTTGAACACGGAATTACCTGGAAATACTGATTTCCCTTCAAACCGGCAGGACCGGTCGGAACCACAGAATATACATCATAATAATAATAGTATATAGTTAAATTTGTATAGCGCCATTTCCACTAAATGTCCAATGTCGCTTTACAATACTAAAGGAAATTCTAAAATTAAATCTACAAATTAAGTCATAAACGTGAGTACCCCTCCCGGGGGATTTTGGGTAAATAATTACCATAGACTCCCATGTATAATTAGCCTGCTATACAGACGCATTTTTTCACTAATAAATTTGAATAAAAAAATAATGTCTGCTTACCCAAGCGCTTAATTAGTTTCCAATATGCACACCTCATTGTGTTATGGACCAATCAGATTTTACCTTCCATATCCTGGAAAGTGACGTAATGTTACATTTAAAAGGAATTCAGACAATACATTTGCCATTGACCAATCATAGGAGAGTGTTCATTGGCGCGCCAATTCACTAAAATTATAACAACGGCTTTGATTGGGCAGAACAATAAAACAAACGTGCTGACGTCATGCTTGCATATTGGAAACTAATTAAGCACTCGGGTAAGCAGACGTTACTTTTTTCTTCGAATTTATGAGAGTGAAAAATACGTCTGCATAGCAGGCTAATGTATAGTTGCCCCTGTACTGAAATAATAACCCCATCGAGTATAACCCCGCCTTACCTCTTCATGCCCGTGACCTCCATGTATAATCGCTCTCTATACACCTTGGCACAAATGACCATAAAATCGATCACTTTGCTATATTTTCGAAAGTTTCCAACGTAGAAGATTGCTTTTTTTTGAGAGGATGAAGACGGATGACCAAAATAAAATTTCAACTACAGTAGACATCTTGATGACGTCACAGTTATATCATGTATCCATCTATAATAGGTTTCTCGATGTTTTCATTACCTTGAACATCAGTAAATTATATATTTTCGATTTCCCATCATGTTGACAACAAAGAAACCGAAAACACGACTTCATTTGGTTAAGAAGGAGAAAAGTTATTAAATTTTGAATTTTGGTAATTTTCCCGCCAAGTATTTTTCGGGTTTTAAAGAGGAAATGTACTTACTGTACACTGAATAGCCGCAATATGGTCTTTTTTAAGTTTCTTCAATTTAGAAAGCATGACTGATGTCGGACCCATGACGTCAGAAAATGTGACGTCACAGGAATCTTCAGTTCTTAATAACTCAGCATTTTTATCGTAGAGACTTTAAAATTGCGGCAATCAAAACACATATTTACGTTGTTGTGATAACATGCTTTATTTCAAACGTACAGGTAACGCAGAATTTGACCTCGAAAGGAGTCGTTCGTTATGACGTCACAATAACGTCAATATACAAACGTGTTTGATCCTGAAGATGATATTTCATTTTAAGTAATGGTCCAGATAAGAACTGTAGTGGAATCCATTGTTCTGCGGCAATGAGCCTCCCCCACATACGATTTTGCTTGAATATGCCTTAAGTGCTTTATATTTTGCTTGAATATGCCTTAAGTCCAAACTATATCTCGAAAATAAAGTATTTTTTATGCTATTGGCTCCTTTCTCTGTGGAAACGCAAAGGAGCCATCATCCAGCCAATCGGATTCAGAGAAAACAAAGGATTTTTCAATCACAAATTTGAGAACTTTCCCCACACACAATATTATTCGAAATTAAACCATAGGTAGTTTGATCAAAAATAAATTCAAACCACAAAAAAATATCGAATGAAAATGCATTATTTCGATGTGTTTCTATTGAATTTATAAGTATCAACCAATGAAATTACGAGAAAGAATAATAGAAAATTAACACCTTTTAACATTCCTTGCCGTAGACACTACAGTTCTTATCTGGACCATTATTTAATATTAACATACGAAAATTTCGTTAAATTTGATAACGAATTAAACAAAATGTGCTGGTTTATATATTTTTGGCTCGCTTCGTAGTGATCGATTTTGAGGTAACTTAATGCCATGCGTGATAGATAGTCCTCCCTCGTGGATAATCCCGAACCTCCAGATAACATATTTTGTAACTCTGATAAATAAATCTGCCCTCGAGCTGTTATTTACATGGAAACTGTAGTTTTGTTTTATGGTTTGTCATTATACTAAACTAAAATGTTAATTACCGCTATTAAACTGCTGTACAATAGTAAAAAGAATGCGAGTGTTGACTCTTTTTTACTGCCTAAACGCATAAAACACGTTCCAGAGCAACGCTGGATATTCCAAAGTCCCGTTTTTTTGGCACGATTTAGTAAAATATGTTATATTTTTCCAAATACCCACAAACTGTTACGAAATTGGCAATTTTTTTTGTGTAGATTCGTTTCTTTCAAAAATGGGGTGTTGCAAATTTGAGAGAAAATTGAAATATTTAGACTGAGAAGTGATACGGAAATTTCCAACAACACCGATCGCAAATTATGCCTTGGAAATTTTCAAGTCACACCACAGGACCGATCGCAAAGTATGGCTTGGAAATTTCCAAGTCACACCACAGGACCGATCGCAAAGTATGGCTTGGAAATTTCCAAGTCACACCACAGGTCCGATCGCAAAGTATGGCTTGGAAATTTCCAAGTCACACCACAGGACCGATCGCAAAGTATGCCTTGGAAATTTCCAAGTCACACCACAGGACCGATCGCAAAGTATGGCTTGGAAATTTCCAAGTCACACCACAGGACCGATCGCAAAGTCTGCCTTGGAAATTTCCAAGTCACACCACAGGACCGATCGCAAAGTATGCCTTGGAAATTTCCAAGTCACACCACAGGACCGATCGCAAAGTATGGCTTGGAAATTTCCAAGTCACACCACAGGACCGATCGCAAAGTCTGCCTTGGAAATTTCCAAGTCACACCACAGGACCGATCGCAAAGTATGCCTTGGAAATTTCCAAGTCACACCACAGGACCGATCGCAAAGTATGCCTTGGAAATTTCCAAGTCACACCACAGGACCGATCGCAAAGTATGCCTTGGAAATTTCCAAGTCACACGACAAGACCAATCCGACGCTTTTCATCTCTGCTTGATTCTATTTTCCTTTTTCTTCTCTGCTCTACAGCAATAATTTCTGAAAGAGAATAATAGTTAGACAGACGGCATAAACTGTCAGACTACACTCATAGACTTAAACACAGGACCGATCGCAAAGTATGCCTTGGAAATTTCCAAGTCACACTACAAGACCATTCCGAAATGTGGCAGGAAAATTTTCAAGTCACGCTAAAATACTAAGCCAAAAGTGTGGCACGGAAATGTGAAGTCGCAATTATTAAAACAAGACAAATTTCAGCCGTTGCTTTGGCAATTTTCAAACTGAAGCAAGTTTAGCCTTTGCCCATGTTGAATTTCTCTGCTAGCAGTGGCCTTTCCGGCTCATATGCCTTACATGCATAGACGCAGTGACCTCTGTTAGCAGGGAACTTTGTTGAATCGACTTTCTACTTAATCTGGTGTCTGTTTTGGGCTACACTTCGTCATTGTGAGTAGGTTGTCTTGGTTGAGTCTAAATTTGTGGATTAGCCGGATCCTGGCTTTGATCATCCATCCCCTATGGTTGTTTCAGGTCCGGTTAGAAATTCAGTCTTCGATTCGAGTGAAATTTAGTCGGCTGTTCACGTCTTCGAACTCGACACAACGATTGCCTGAAACTTCGCAATATCTATCTGATGAATGTTTTGCCGACATAATTTCTAGTACAAACATCTGGTCCAAACATACCAGTGTTAGCTAAAAGCCATCGGCTGATACAATCCTGTAGATGTGAAGCGGCATATTATAAAGATTCTCAGTACATTACGTAGTCGAACCGGACTTCTTGTGTTGTTGTTCTTTTGTAACCCGATGACTTGGAAAGGTCGAAAGGCGAAGTGATAAGAATATGGGTGCTTTCTTGAATAAATTTTGAATTCATAGCTTGTTCGATTGTTCGTCGGTCGGCTAACACGTAGATGTGAATGGAATCGAATGTCCCGCTATCTGCGAAGTGTCAAGTTTAACCAATCGGATCACGGTTGCTGTTATTTAATATGCGCTCAAAATTTAAATATTGGCACAACGGAAACCGCACTCCTGCTTTTACAACTTCGTAAGCCTTGTTCTTCATATAAATTTTCATAATTACAAGCACTTTGAAGGTAAGTATGCGTAGCTTTTCAGGATGTTGCATGCCCTATGATGGTGAGAAACACAGATTGCGAATTACTTAAAAGAAAGCATTTCAGATACATCACGATTACTTTCACTGTATACAATATCTGCAGCGTGTGAGTTGTTTGTCATTTGTAACTCGATCGGTAACTTAAATTTATCTCAACAGCAAACTAACAAAACCAAACTGAGTCACATCATGCGGTTTCGAAGCCCGGTTCTGCTGATATATTTTGGTTCTGAAAGTAGCCATCAATCGAAATAATTAAGAGTGCCTGCTTGCAATTGTAAACCCAATGACTGCAATGAACTGGCTTCATTCGTGAAAAAGTTAAGTACATGAATCATGAGTTGAAATGCTAGGTAGAATCTGAGTAATTTCTAACCCTAGCTAAGGTTATAACACTAAACGAAAGCTACATGTGGTAAAGGTCGCTCTTAATTGAAAAGAAAATTAAAACATAGAACCTTCGGACTCTTGTGTTTAAGTCTATGAGTGTAGTCTGACAGTTTATGCCGTCTGTCTAACTATTATTCTCTTTCAGAAATTATTGCTGTAGAGCAGAGAAGAAAAAGGAAAATAGAATCAAGCAGAGATGAAAAGCGTCGGATTGGTCTTGTCGTGTGACTTGGAAATTTCCAAGGCATACTTTGCGATCGGTCCTGTGGTGTGACTTGGAAATTTCCAAGGCATACTTTGCGATCGGTCCTGTGGTGTGACTTGGAAATTTCTAAGGCATACTTTGCGATCGGTCCTGTGGTGTGACTTGGAAATTTCCAAGGCATATTTTGCGATCGGTCCTGTGTGTGACTTGGAAATTTCCAAGGCATACTTTGCGATCGGTCCTGTGGTGTGGCTTGGAAATTTCCAAGGCAACTTTGCGATCGGTCCTGTGGTGTGACTTGGAAATTTCCAAGGCATACTTTGCGATCGGCCTGTGGTGTGACTTGGAAATTTCCAAGCCAACTTTGCGATCGGTCCTGTGGTGTGACTTGGAAATTTCCAAGGCATACTTTGCGATCGATCTTGTGGTGTGACTTGGAAATTTCTAAGGAAATTAGGACTTCGTGGCAATTTCCAACGGCGGGACAATTTTTGGTAGACATTGCTGAAGTGAGGCGAGTTCTTTCTCGAAACACTGGTCTTTGCAGATTTTACGCAAATGTTGGTATTTCTGACAGAGAAATTTGTAATTTACTTGAACAAATTAATTCATTATTTAGTTTTTTTCCAACTGCGAGTAATATGTGCATTTTTGGAAATTATGTGCTGATTTATTATTATGTTAGAAACCCATCATTTGGGAATATTTTCTATTTATCCAATATTTTTCTATACTCATTTAAGAAATAGTTAGACAAATGGTCATATCAGAACATTTTACCATTTTTGGGAAGGCTAAGGGTAATTTTTAACTGTTTTTATTAAATATTTCCAATATGAGCAACTTTGGAATATCCAGCGTTGCTCTGGAACGTGTTATAATAAGTCCCCTATGTATAACACCCCCTGAATGCCTTTTATGATGGAAAGTCCCCGGCCGGGGACTGTAGAAATTATGAGAACACAGAAGTTACAATTGCGGCGATCTCAACAAGTTGATTTTTGATGTCCTCTCTTTTCGACTCTTTGGCGTACAACTATTTGAAAAATATTGTCAAGGACATAATCAATAGGACAAGACATTGCATCGTCAACAGGACACAGCTAGGAGCATAGTACATCTGATAGTACAATAGGAGATAAGACATAGCACAGAGGACATATAGGACATGAGACATAATCAATAGTCAATAGGACAGAGAACATACTCAATAGGAGATAAGACAGGACATGGGACATAGTCAATAAGACATAGTACATGGGACATAATCAATAGGTTACTTAAATCAGAGCACATGCGATATTCTCAGTAGGATATTCTCAATGGGACATATGACATACAACACATGGGGCATTCCAATGGGTTGTGGGTCTAGTTTTGGTCAAAAACTATTAAACGAATCCATTTTCGAAAAACACCGTAGCTTCTTAGTGTAAAGTTTTAAACAGTCCACACACTATTTCTATCTTGGAATGTCCTACAGTCGTCTTACTAATATTAGGGCTCAGGTCACGACTCCAAAAACGCGCGCATGCCCAGTAGACTCAATTTGCTCGGGCGCGATGCTAAATGATTTCAAGAGGAAAGTGGTAGGGTTTTCTCGCTCTAATAACTTGCAGGATGACTCTGGAAATATTTTAAAGCAACAGAAATGGAGAAGGTTTTCATCTTCAACCTTTGACCATTTCGGATTTTTAACGCTTTGCTCTTAAGGTACCAACATCCAGTGAGTTTGTATGTCTTGTCCACATTGCTTGGAAATTGCAACCTATTTTAACATTCTAAAACGGTTTAACTGAACGCTGGTGTTTTGATGTACTTGGTATCCTATTGTGGGGGTTCTCATATGTCCACTGTATAAGTTATTAGAGATTTTCCACGCGTGGTGGCGTTGGTGAAAAATCTGAATGTTTGAAGAGAGCATGCGTTTTGAAATTGCTTCGAACAGAAAGCTCAATCTTGCTGATAAATACCAGTCACTTATTTAGATTGTGAGACTGAGCGAAGTGCAGGTGTGGACGTAAGACTAAAACAGACTAAAACGAAATTGGAGCAAAAACATGAGCCAATATACCCTGCGAGCAGAGCCTCCTTTAACTCCACGATTTTCGCCCAAGATTCTGGGCTTTTCAAGCCTATTAAATCCGGTTTATCAGCGCGCGGCTAAATTTTTGGTTTAAACTGATGACCAAATCTGAGCCCACTGCCACAATGGAAGACGAAAGTGACACGACTTGAGTAACCGAGTGAGTCTGGTACGAGACAAAACCGTTGGCGCATGCTCTGATGCCCGATACGAAAACAACACGAATGCGACAGAGCCTTCGCATTCTACCCGTTGAATTAACAATTATCCTTAAATGGCAAACACACTTGGAACTAATGATAATCGTTAATAGTTCAGTTTCGTATTCTGAAGTTAAACATTCTTAAATACCAGCGAGAAGGTGGGCTATTCACAACTCTGCCTATTGTTGTAGTTTCGCGTTTTACACCAAAACGGGGAGGATGTGTTGGCTGGGGCGACCTTCACCTCTGCGGAACCTGGAATAATACTGGCTATCCAAACAATGCCTAACTCTGAAACAATACAAACCCTAACCTTAAGACAATGGAATTCTTTGTCAGTGCAGTCTAAATGGGATCCAATAAAATGCAAGGTTTGGAGAGGTGAAGCCCTCCTGTGTTTGCTACGCACTTTTTGTAGAGTTGAAGAATTGAACGGCTCTGCTCACAGCTAGGGAAGGTGAAGCAAATAACTGTTTGGACTTTCGACGATATTACAGAACCAACCAAATATGCAGATGTTTCCATAGACCAGGTAACGAGAATACAATCGATCGATACATGTCATAAAGCTTCTTATCGACTAAATAAACTCAGTGTGATTTAAGACTTTTTATAGTATCATAACTTCACAACAAAAAAAGTGGACGTTTAGGGGGAGGGGGGGGGGGGGGAATCCGACCTTAACGTCCAGTGCCTCTGACCCCATGTTCTTTTAGTTCTTCATATAAAT
Source organism: Actinernus sp. WN-2022 (assembly GCA_030867875.1). NCBI lineage: Eukaryota > Metazoa > Cnidaria > Anthozoa > Actiniaria > Actinernidae > Actinernus > Actinernus sp. WN-2022. Next base: position 53,310,727 of record JAOWCC010001501.1, read on the forward strand.
TCTTATATGTAGAGTAATTCTGCGAAAAAAGGTTTGTTTTTGCTTGAATCCTTGCATGATTTTCTACAATATCCTGTTGAAGTTTGCTAAAAATGGCGAAAAGCAACCAGACTATTTTCAGGACGAGCCACAGTACATCAATACACCGATTTAGCTTGTACGTTTGTTGTACCAATTAATTCAGATCATGTGGCAGCTCTCCAGAGGATTCAGTGCTTTCTTTTCCAATTAGAAAAATTGATACATTTCCTCTTGGGATACAGAAAAAGAATAAAACATTACTCATGGCATTCGTTCGTTTGCACGGGGCTTTACTTCACACACAATGCACGATGTACTAGGCCCATGCCTCTAATTAGTGTATTGTGGCTCGGTCGTGATAAGAGCCTGGTCGCTTTCCATAAACTTTAACAGGTCGTAGACAATTAGGGATTCAAGCAAACACAACATTTTTCGCAGTATTACCCTAAATATTATAAGAATTTATGTGATGAAATCGAAAAAAATGGGTTACATATTAGCTTATTTCAGCTACTCTGTAAATTCGAGGATGAATAAAGTGTACGTGCATGTGTGTATGTATGTTTGCCAGGTATGTATACGTAGGGGCACTTTAAATATCGTGATGAAATGGCCCTAGATGCCCTATGCCTTATGCCTTATGTCCTGTGTGCGTGATACATATATCCATGACAACTCCTAATTTTTTTTAAATAATAGGTGTATATATATATATTTACTTACAAATTTAGCATACAATATGCAAGGTACAAAAAGCAAAAGGACGCGAAGTCCCCTACAAGACTAAGCACCTAAAAACCCATTCCACAATAAGATAAATACCCACCCCCAGTTACACCCTTGGTTAACTGTAGTACAAACACTACAGACAAACTTAAGGCTATCTAACACTGACGTGCAAACATTATAAGTATTACAACGACGACACTTTGGACAAATGAGGTTATACGAGCGGATAATATTGTCCTGGTTAAGAAAACGTTCTTGCATGAGTTTGCGTTTAAAGCTTGCGGGGAGAGTCGAGGATGATTTGATTTCATCCGGTATTGACGATGCGAAGGAAAAAAGTGTCCCTAAAATTAGAAGTTTTAGGAGTAAAGTGTTTCCTTGGTACAAAACGGATTTAGCGCGTCGGGTGCTACCCGAGCAGAAAGATATGTAATTTACTAAATTAGTATTAATTAGGCCTGACTTGCATTTTTTTTAAAAAGAAGACAAGATCAAGCTACTCTAACCAATAATTGACCTGCAAAAGGTTCAAGAAAATTAGACGGTCCCTATAACTGAAGTGATTGGAATTATTGCAGATACTGAATCTTGTTGCTCTACGCTGTACAGATTCAGTTAGTACGATGTTTCTAATGATCGATTGAGGTGCCCACAACTGCCTACAATAACCAAGGCGCGACCTCACAAGGGCTAGATAAAGGGCTTTCAGAGCGTCACCAGATAGGTACGTGGAGCAATTACGTTTAGATTTTGCTGATATGGAATCGATGTGTAGATTCCACGAGAGGTCACTTATAACAGTGACGCCAATGTCCCTTTGAGTGGGTACCGTCTTCAATGCTTCGCTGTTGTTGATGTAACAGGGCGATTACACCCGGAGGGAGACGCACAAGTGATGGTTTTGTAGCATTTCGAGTCGTCGGCAAGCATGACAATATTGGAGTTCCGCATGACATCCGCCATGTCGTTAACATAGATAAGAAACAATACGGGACCCATAATTGAGCACTGCGGAACTCCCGACTTGACGTCCGCTCACGAGGAAAATGAGCCATTAGTGACTAATACACGCTGTCTCCTTCCAGTCAGATAATTCTGAAACCACGTAAAGGACCACTAACGTCATAATGCTGTAGCTTCCAAATAAGCCTCGAGTGACAAACATAATCAAATGCTTTTGCAAAATCTAGATAGATGATGTCGTTATCCAGGCCTTTATCTAAACTAGAGCAGATGTTGTGAAATACTTCAATTAAAAGGTATGCAAGGTTACTCAGTCCCCATACAAACCTTTGTAATTCGGACACGCGCTTCGTCAAAGCGCTCGGAAGAAAATTGTAATTACGGCAAGCTGCCCTACTAATTATACAACAACCAACAACAGAATTAAAGGTAACGTAAGAACGAAGGTCATTTGTAAATTTAAATCCAGTAGGATGATAGACTGCTAGCAAGTCCCTTCTACTGCGCATTTTTTTTAGAATGGCTAAGCATGGTTCCAGATGGCTAACGATGGCTAGACATGGTACGCATAGTTTGCTGGGTCTAGATCTGGTCTGTAAGTAGGGACTGCCGACTCTTTTGTAAGTTTTGTACCGACCGTTGAATTCCCCGTCAACCCAGCAACAGATCTGTCAGCGGCTCGTCAAAATGACTCGAGTCAGTACAGTCGAGTGTAAAGCTATGGCGTTCATGCAAGTGAAACAGTTAATGTTTAATACTAGAGATTGCTGCCCTTAAATGAGCTTCAAGATCGCCTGACTTTAAACACTATTTGCAGCAACCTGCTAATTCTTAAGCACTCCATGCCCAGTTGGTTTGCGACAAACTGACAATAACGTGAACGCTCTTTGTGCAAGATTTCGCCGAGTTCAACGACAACAATCAGTTCGGATTCTCGATCTACTAGGATTCTCACGTTTGGCCGATACTTGATGTTGCAAATACCACTGTTGTTGTTTAAATTAGCGACTTCACATGGCATTGATTTTTCTTCCCGGTTTCTTAAGCAAGTTAAAAATGGCGAGACATAACTGATTTGAACGAAACGTTGCAGTTGTTATACATATTCTTAAACGGTGATTTTCAAAGTCTGCAATTATCATGCAAACCAAAGAATAGATACAGCGTCGTCTCCTTTTATTCTGAACTAGTTTTTAGCTGTTTCAGTCATGCTACTGCACTGCAGCTCAAATAATGAAATAGACTCTTCCACAGACCCCGCTCGGCTGTACTTTCCGGCCCCACGCAAAGGGGCTGTTACAGTACAATGGTATCCCGATTTTGAAGATTAAATTGAACCCTTTCGAGGAAGTTCTTAGAATTAGACCTTAAGTTACGATTTGGCACGTACTGACGCATCAAGTCTATAAGAAAATGAAGCAGGAGCATCGTCTTTAAAGAATTAAAAACATAATAAAATGACCTTATAGTGAATTCTATACTCGATGGGTAGCCAGTGTATAGTTGTTGTAATACTAGGGTGATGTGTTCATGTCTTTTAATGAGACAAACTAATCTTGCAGCTGAGTTTTGAACGCTTTGAAGTTTCTATATTAGTTGATTAGGTAAACCATGAAAAAGCGAGTTATAGTAGTCTAATCTGGATGTAACAAATGTCTGCTGATTGTAGCGACAGATATTTGAGATGGAAGAGGGCTGATTAATATTTTGCAAGCAGCATTAATTTGGTTCTCCATTAACATTGACGTCTCGAATATCGTGCCAATGTTCCTGACGGTAGTTGAGGGGTTGATGACAGCGTCACAAACTGAAACAGAGGCAATGGGTGTGTGTGTTGGGGGGGGGCGGGGGGGAGGTGGGGGGGGGGGGGTGTGGTTCTTCGCATTCAAGATCAAAAGCTCTGTCTTACTCCTGTTCATTTTCAGCAGGGACATCCATCTATCGATAATGCGCGAACAATCCTCAATTCGCGTCCTTGCTAGCTCAGCTGACGACGATTTGAAGGATAAGTATATTTGGGTGTCGTCGGCTGGAAAATCCAAACCGTATCCAATTTAAATTAATTTTGAGAGAAACAACAATAAATATTTTGCTCTCACACCACGTGCTTATAAAGTCGACGTCATGTTTTTCAACAGCTTTCACCGTATTCGGAGTGCCGAACCGAGAAGTTCAATCAAAAATCATCCGGCAAAAGTCATCCCACTGTGTTCAAATTCACAAATGATATTTATTCTTAACTTGCCTTTGATTCTGTTGTCGGTTGTTGTAGAATTATTAGGTAATCAGCTCGGCGTAATTACCATTTTCTTCAGAACGTGTCCGAATTACAAAGGTTTGTATGTGGACTGAGTAACCGCGTCAGGAAATCTTGCATACCTTTCAAAATGGCGGCGAAAACTTCGAGGTGGTCTCAGTCAGTAAAGTCTGAGTTGTTTACAAAATATTCGAAAACAAGCCATAATATAGCACCACATTTTCAACCAATAATTTACAATCAACTCATATACCGCAGTCGGATTTCCACATCAATAGCTAACTTCTATTGTTTTTGCATCCTCTGTTTATTATTATCTCAGCCTTGGTGCATTTGAATAAGAGCACGAGTTAGGCGGCTGTCAATCACTTTTCGCTTCCAAAGGGAGTTGAATATATTGTTTACAAGCCTTGCTTCGGTTCATAGTTCTCGCTACAGCAAAAACCAAAAGTGGTCTTTATAGATATTTGATGCTCAGGTGAGTCTTTCTACTTGAACTCTTTCCTATTTGAAAATATACATTGTCTTTGTGTTCTTGTGGAACATTTTCAATAATATTTTATACAGCATTCGTGAATGAGTTCTGTTTTTGTTTAATTTAAGCAAACTTTGAGATTCCTAAATTCGGTAGAAATATTCCAGACCAGCTTCTAGCTAATAGTTTTTGCTCGGCCTTTTTGTGTTTTCTGAAGCGTTATGCGGAGTTGGGGGTAAAAATGTAAGACACGAAACTTCGGAAACGTGTTGTACCGTTTCATCTGGGTACCCGGAAATTTAGAAATGGAATTCAAGCAATGCGTTTTCGCCGGGGCATTTATTGCATGTTTTGTAGTGTTTTATCAGTTTTCCAAGGGAAAAATATAGTCTTCGATTAAAAGGCAACTTATTTCAGCATTACCTCAAATAACTACTATGTATTTAAGATATATTCTTGGTATTTGATGTGGCAATTATGCGTTAATAGAAAGCGAAGTCAGTGCTTAAAGTGTGCTACCTCGCCGAGGAGTTTATAAATCCACAAAATGTACGACATTTTTCAAAACATATTCGTAATTAATAAACGTTTTTAGACTAGTTTAAAGTTGTTACAATGCCTAGAATTTGCCATGTTTTGCTGAAGAACTGATTCTGCTTCAATTACTGAACTTCGTTAACTCGTGAAGCGGAGCGACTTGAACTCATACAGCTACAGTAGTTAATTTGCATAGAGGAAGACATATGAATAACTGTATAGAACCATTAGTAATTTGTAACCTCATATATCAACGAGAAATCAATATCTTAAAATGTACTGAATGATATTTTAATGTGCGATCAAGAACAGAGTAAAGCCTTTCCTGATTTCGATAAACTCGTTTAGCTAACGAGTCGTTTCGTCAACTGCCATTTCGATAACGTCTTAAGTCGTTTCGCTAACGTCCTAAATCTGTTCTCTTGCTTGTTAAGGTTCTATGTACCGTATATTCCGGTGTGCAAGTGAACCTTTTAACAACTAAAATGTATTTTGTAACTCAAAAAATCGGAAAAAATCGACCTCGACTTAAGACTTTACATACACCGAGTCACGGCACACCACATAACAGGGAAAAATGGCCTTGTTTTACGTGACCGAATCAAAAGATTAAGCAAAGACAAATAAATGTAATACTGTCTCTGATTTTAGATGTTCTCTTGAAAGCGCATCGCTAAAATGTTTTAAAAGTTAAAGTGTGTATTAAAAGCTTTCAAATGATATAAGTTACGGGGTATGTTGTAGTCTAGAACTCAGATAAGTTGTAAAGTGAAAATTTATCACGTAGTCGGTCGGCTTCGGCGTCATAACAACGGAGGACGCCATTCCGAGTTGAAGTAAATTCTGTCTCTGATTTTAGATGCTCTCTTGAAGTATGCATCAAAAGCTTTCAAATGATACACGTTGTGGGGTATGTTGTAGATCAAAATACTCAACATGATGGTTTCAATTTACTTTTATTTCGATTAGATCAATAATTGGGAGAGAGTATAATTGACAGTCAGTAACAGTCCGCGATATCGGCGGAAACATCACCGGCTTACCGAAATAAATCACACCACTCAAAATATGACTGAAGTAATCTTTATTAATCTTTATGTTATATATCGTACATACATACCCATGAATAGAATCATAAATATATGACATTAGCGAAACGACTTAAGACGTTATCGAAATGGCAGTTGACGAAACGACTCGTTAGCGAAACGACCGGTTACCATTCAAATATATACCGTTTTCTAAGCCACCGGTAAAGACAGAGAAGAACGTTTAGTTAGCACTATTATAATATTTTGAATACTTCCTTTTCTTTCTGTTTCATATTTTTGGGAGTTAGAGTACCTGGATACTCATTATTAGGCGAAAGGAACGAAAAATATAAGAAAAACCTAACGCAACCATTTGGAAGATAATTTGAATTGCAAATCTTGTCCTTCAAGGCCTTCTTGCATCATCAACATGGCTGAGTTATTTTAGGAAATTGAGTCAGGAGTAGTTGAATAAAATAAACTTCTGCTCGCAAAATATGTATACACCTATATTTCAAAAAGGTTGTACAGAACAAATGGAGTTAAATGACATTCCCAGATCGAAATGGTTGTGTTTGATAGCCGAAAAGCCAAAAGTCTGGCGAATGCGAATTCATTTGTTATGAAGTTTGGGGGTCAAAACAACGATAAGACAAATATTAATGCACTTTCGGCTTTGAATCAATGTTCGACTCACACAGCAGTTTATACTGTCCTTATAGCTGCGCAATCCATTTCGGTTTGGGTATGTCGTTTATACGCTCTCCGTCACAGCAAACTGTTTTCAGTAAAATCAAAATCAAATTCGCCATTATGACATTTATAGCTTAAAGGGAAACTCGGCTGAAAAACAATGTTTGTTCTCAAGTGTTTGTTATGGATGCCTAAGTCTGCTGTTGTGTTTGTCTCCAGTAAATTGTACACTAGATGTCATTTATGCACCGATATTCCTGTCGATAAAACTCATTTGAATTTCCTGCGCGCCGACATCTTGGATCTCGTGACGTCACAGTGTTGCGCCTATTGTTACACAACAAAAGAGCTATTGTTTTCTGACAATAAGGCAACACTGTGACGTCATAAAATCCAAGATGGCGGCGCGCAGGAAATTCAAATGAGTTTTATCGACAGGAAAATCGGCGCATAAATGACATCTAGTGTACAATTTACTGGAGACAAACACAGAAACAGAATTAAGCATGCATAACAATCATTCGAGAGCAAACTTTGTTTTTCAGCCGAAATTCCCTTTAAAGGAGCTGTACGTGTCACGGTGAGGGACACGCCGTTATGTTCCGCGGGTCGGAACAAAATTATTTTCAGTATTGTTTTCATATAAAATGACTATCCTAGCACACGTGTGGGATGGATGAAATCAAAGTAAATGTGCAAACATGATTCATAAACTGTGCATGTCAAGCATCAAGGGAGGGGACGTTAACTGTTTGAAGCCAATTAACAGCCACCAATCGATCATTGATTGCAGAAATACGGAAACCACAGCGTAACTTTTAAACTTTGCCAGTTGGTGTAGTATCGGATTTATTTTATTATGTGTCCCATCTACCTGCAGTTTTCCCTTGCAGTAAAATGTGTTTTCGTTTCTACTTCAGCCATTATATTCTACCGAATTGAAAAGCAAATGCGAGAGATCTTTGTATTCGCAGTCTGGGCCAGACACTGTTATTTTCAGCGATTGTCATATCAACTGTCGAACCTCGTGCACATATAGCCGGTGGTTAAAATCAAATCAAATATGCAAAAATAACTAGCAAACTTTCTATAGATGTATTCTTCAAGGAAAATACTGCATATCATTTCAATCAAGTATTGAGGGAGGCGCCATTAACTGTTTATAGCCTATTAACAACCACAGAGAATTATGACCTTCATATACATGTACATACGAAGCGCCATGACAATTACCCCCTTTATCCTACTGATTTTAGAAAAAGCAGAATATTTTATACGTTATTATACATTGATTTTTAAATTAACTTCATGCAGTTTTCTAGCAAGACTCTGCCTCAAAATGGCTTGTTAATTAAATATATTTTTGTTGGTCGTTGGTCGTCTTCTGTGTTTACAAAATGTTTATTAATTAAAAGCTTTCTTTTCACTAGCGACATAAGCATAAACCCAAGCAACATACGCAGACGCAGTAATGCATTAATCATTAGCGGCGTTTGTTCTTATTTCCTGACACCTATCAATATAACAACTACGGTTAATGATAAATACGGCACTGCGTCTGCGTATGTTTCTTGTTCGTATGCTCATGTTGCTAGTGGAAACCAGTCGTTAAATGCTCTACGTTTTGTGACTAGTTGCAAAGAAAACTGTCACATTAGTGTCCAAACCACCTACAGAAAAAGACAGCTGCCTGTACTCATAGTTTACCTACTTTGTGCGCGAAAAACTTTAAAACCGTCGTACAATCAAGGTAGAGATGTAATGAATCTTTTAAGTACAAATGCTGTTACCAAGACAATGTCATTTAAGAGAATTGATGCTCGGAGTTTGTTAGGTTTGAAAGGAATTCTGGTCAAATGTAGCTAGAGCCACCATCTTTTATATTTAACGTAATACTGACTCTTGTACTGTAAGTATCGAGTGTAATTGTTTCATTTTTTTATCACAGAGTTCTTAAAATGAAGATGAGGCAGCTAGTTCTGCTTAGTTTGGCAATAGTGGCTCTGATCCCAGCTGGTAAGTTATCTGTACGTTAATTATCTCTTCTATAGCAGTAAATAAATAATTATATTTAAGACTGAAAATAACACATCAAACAATAGTCAAATTCGTAGTTCGTGATTGGCATTTTCAAAGGTATATAACCAAGCCTTTGGTGACATCGAGGCAGAAGTTAAGTCAGTATTAAATTATAGGCTTGTTCCTGGTTAGCATGATAATCAAAATCTATCATTATTCATAGATTGAGGGTTTGTATGAGTGTAAGTTCAACTCCAGCCTCCATGCGAAACTAAGGCTTGGTTACCTTTCAAGAACAACGAAATGGACTATTGTTGTCGTTCAGAGTATTTTTTGGGAGACTGGACGCTAGTGACGTACATGCTCGTCCTTTTCAAATTTGTCTATAGAGCATTACCTAAAACGTGGCGGATGGAATCTAGCCGCAACCCAATAGTTCAGTTTCGTTTTCGAAAATTACCGCTGAATGCGATGACTACAGACAAATTTATACAGGGTTGAGCCTCGTTCACATTCATCAATACCAGCGAGAAGGTGTAGTCATCTCATTCAGCGGTAATTTTCGAATACGAATCTGGATTATAGAGATCAGGAGCGCAACTTCTGTCGGTTGCTTTACGTCTAAGCTGAACACTCGCCTTTTTAAGGTTTTTTATTAGTAGTTTTAATCATAGTTTAAGGTCTTGTAGTTACGTAGTAATAGTTATATTTTTATAATTATATAGTATAATGTTTTATGATAGTTTCTTACTAGATTTTACAACATATGCTTTATATCATTGTTATGTACTAGTTTCATGCTTATTTTTTTATTTTATACTCATGACTTTTGCATGTGTAATGCGAATTTGAATATACTATATGGAATTTGCGTGATATAAAATCATCTATAATTTTATGGTCATTATTTGTAGGGTCACAATCTGGAGCAAATATTAATGACTGCTGTCGAAGCCATTTTTGAATCAAACCATAGTTTCTAGCCTTGAGAAAAGAATTCAGGGATGCGGGATAGCAGCAAACTAGCTCAACTCAATGCGATTGTACCGCGCTCGGGAAACTCTAGCTATAGCGGTGAAAGGCGAAGCTATTACTACCAGTAACTCAACATTTTGACTGGGGGCCAAAATGAATCGTTCTGTTACTAGAAAAGATTATAGGGATCATTCAGAGTGTCGTAAAATCAAAACTAGAGCCTGTTTACGGAAGGAAGTAAAAACACAATGAGCCAGGCACGAACTGAATTAATTCGCCAAATGGTATTACTTAACCAATCACGAGGGAAATCAAAGCAATCATAGATATCTAACAAATCAAACTCGAAAGCAAACATGGATATCTAACTCAATCGAAAACCGCTCTATAAAAAATATAGACCAACCGTCATGCTTTGCGCGCTATGGCGGCCATGTTGCCACGGTTGAAAAGTCGGTTTTGTACGAGTTGTCTTCCAATCTTTTGAAAATCATTACAGTCCTGTTGTTTTGTGTGATACTTTAAATTTGAATCTGTTTTTGGAAAGTTTGTTATACCACGCCAGTGAATATCACTTTTCGCGCGCTCTGATTGGCTACTCAAACAGTAAATATGATTTCATATTCACCTCCGAGCGAAGCAGCGATCACTTCGCGCAAAATAAAATAAGTATTTGGTGCTGGCTATAATTCACCTGTGTGGTATATACTAAAACAGCGGCTCGGTAAATATCCACCACTATTCACCTCCACTTAGGTGAATAATTGTTTAATATTGTTATTTTATATGGCCCAACCGTGATGCTTAGCGGTCTTTTGTTCATTTCCGCTTCGTCTCAAACTAAACAGGAAAACTACAAACTAAAAATACATTAAAGCGATTGAGGGCCAAAAGTAATAAGTGATTGATTTGGGTTTGCATTTGCTTAGCTTTTCTATTGGACGTGTGAAAAATGATTTGTAATTATCAGCCAATCGATCAAGTTCTAAACTAAAACCAAACGCAATCACGCAATCACATTTTGTTTTAGCGCCGGACAGTTTGTGACGATTGGGTTTACTTTTCCTCGTGATTCATCGCCAGAAAAGTGGAATGGACATGCTCAGTTAAAGCATGACACTTAATGACACCTCCGTGGAGTTCTCAACATTACAGTAATTGTATAGCGCTACAATTTTCATATTGCAATATCTATGAGTACGCTAAATCCACCAAGCTCTTTTGTCTCACTCATAAGCTCTATTTAGAGTTCAAAAACGAAAAGGAGGCGTTGTATTTCGGCTCGTTTTGGGGATTATTCGCTAAAGTGAAATTCAAGGACGCCATATAAAGGATTAGTGAGACGAAGGACCTCAACAGCCTAAATTAAGATTCATTTTGAGTTACTATTCGAACACTTACGTTGTTCTTTCATCTCCCAACTCAACGACCTAGTATGTCTTCGTAAATGTGTAAAATTTCGGCACCTTCTAATATAAACTCGGCTCGTTTTTACAAATCCAGTTTGGGTAATAATCAAGGTTCGAAATACTTCTCAGCAGTGTCATAACTAGCGACAGAGTCGAGAAAAATAGAGCATTTTATCTCCTTCGTTGCCTCAACCGCGTCCATTTTGTAAAATTATATGTACCAGGCGTTCTTCGTTGTTTGTCTATGAAGTCAGAAAATAGTACCAACACAGGTTTACGGTTTGTATCTCAAAATTGGTTTTAGATTCCCTGTGGCTACGATTTTAAAGATGGGAGTTAGATTTTCACTCCTGTAATGAACCTTTAGCGACACTGTGCTCCAAATATACTCAGGAAATAAAGATTAGTAATTATTTGAGTGCTGTTTTTTACGGGAAAAGTGTTCTATTTTGCGAGTTTAGCGAAGTTGATGTCCTACAAAATTGTCATATTAAGTCCCGCCCCATTTGATTCGACTTTTCTGGCGATGTAGTTCAAGTAAAACCAATCCGTCGTGAAGTACTTCAGTCCGTGATTGGCTCATTGTGTCTTCACTTTCTCCTGTGATTAGCTATGTAATTCCTTTGGTTTTGGTTTACGACACTCGTTTAAAAACCACTCTATTGAATACGACGTATTTTACACTGACAGGAACATCATTGCGATATCACTCCTGAAAAAACTTGACCGGTGATCTGGAATGGCTATGTAATTACTTTGCTTTTGGTTTACGACACTCGTTTAAAAACCACTCTATTGAATACAATGTATTTTACACTGACAGGAACATCATTGCGATATCACTCCTGAAAAAAACTTGACCGGTGATCTGGAATGGCTATGTAATTACTTTGCTTTTGGTTTACTGCACTCGATTAAAAACCACTCTATTGAATACAATGTATTTTACACTGACAGGAACATCATTGCGATGTCACTCCTGCAAAAGCTTGACCGGTGATCTGGAATGTTTCCAAGAACGAACAAGTGAGGACTGCTATCCTGGGAAATACTCATGCGCTAAAGCATCCTACAGACTTGGAGAGGAGACTAATTACTTTAGGGGATGTCAGAGGACTGACCAGTGTACAAACTCGACGTACTGTACAACGCATCCCGGGAAAACGAAGTGCAAGATAATATGTTGTGATTCGGACTTGTGCAACGATTGGATCGCGAAACAAGGTCAGTGGAGCAGTTCTGGTCATATGTACCTTCATCAACGTCTTCTTCTTATGGAACTGACCCTTGTGGTAACCCTTTTGGGAGATATTTTGTAGCCTCCCAGTCCCATCATGCAAAGCGTTTTTTTTAAAACCAAGCCTGAGTTAGTATACTCTCGCAAAGTGAATTTATGTATTTGTCGAGTCGGTGTATGTTTAAACCAACGTAAAATAACTACGGCAGCTTTTTTGGGCTTAAGTTTCGCACGTATCCCTTTTAATGCTTATACATGCAGCATGCCAAGGCTGCATGCAAGCGTGCATGCATGCACATTTTGGAAGGGATTCTTCATATACCTCTCAAAAACTGCCACAAACCACTTAACTTTGCTTTCAAGAGGTTTACAGTTGGCCATGTTTCTTGACGTGGAGCTAAACCAAACAATGACGTCACAATATCCAGTCGCGCGTTCATGGAAAGCCTGGGCACGAGAGTAGATTTTTGATATTCTGCTGGCGGCATCTTCAATCTTTGTTGACAGTAACTTTTCACAACATTTTCAATAGCCTGCTGACATTTTGTACAAAAAAGAAATCTATTTTACAAGTGTTTTTCTCAAAACTTAGTTTTGAAAATATTGTGCATTAGTCTAAGGGAGATTATAATGTCATGTATATCGCCACAAATTATTATTCGAACTAGAGAAGACTGGTGACAAGCTAGGCCATTTCTTACTATATATGTTCCAATGTGTCTTACTCCAGTTTACAAATCCAGTTTGGGTAATAATCAAGGTTCGAAATACTTCTCAGCAGTGTCATAACTAGCGACAGAGTCGAGAAAAATAGAGCATTTTATCTCCTTCGTTGCCTCAACCGCGTCCATTTTGTAAAATTATATGTACCAGGCGTTCTTCGTTGTTTGTCTATGAAGTCAGAAAATAGTACCAACACAGGTTTACGGTTTGTATCTCAAAATTGGTTTTAGATTCCCTGTGGCTACGATTTTAAAGATGGGAGTTAGATTTTCACTCCTGTAATGAACCTTTAGCGACCCTGTGCTCCAAATATACTCAGGAAATAAAGATTAGTAATTATTTGAGTGCTGTTTTTTACGGGAAAAGTGTTCTATTTTGCGAGTTTAGCGAAGTTGATGTCCTACAAAATTGTCATATTAAGTCCCGCCCCATTTGATTCGACTTTTCTGGCGATGTAGTTCAAGTAAAACCAATCCGTCGTGAATTACTTCAGTCCGTGATTGGCTCATTGTGTCTTCACTTTCTCCTGTGATTAGCTATGTAATTCCTTTGGTGTTGGTTTACTACACTCGATTAAAAACCACTCTATTGAATACGACGTATTTTACACTGACAGGAACATCATTGCGATATCACTCCTGAAAAAACTTGACCGGTGATCTGGAATGGCTATGTAATTACTTTGCTTTTGGTTTACTGCACTCGATTAAAAACCACTCTATTGAATACAATGTATTTTACACTGACAGGAACATCATTGCGATGTCACTCCTGCAATAGCTTGACCGGTGATCTGGAATGTTTCCAAGAACGAACAAGTGAGGACTGCTATCCTGGGAAATACTCATGCGCTAAAGCATCCTACAGACTTGGAGAGGAGACTAATTACTTTAGGGGATGTCAGAGGACTGACCAGTGTACAAACTCGACGTACTGTACAACGCATCCCGGGAAAACGAAGTGCAAGATAATATGTTGTGATTCGGACTTGTGCAACGATTGGATCGCGAAACAAGGTCAGTGGAGCAGTTCTGGTCATATGTACCTTCATCAACGTCTTCTTCTTATGGAACTGACCCTTGTGGTAACCCTTTTGGGAGATATTTTGTAGCCTCCCAGTCCCATCATGCAAAGCGTTTTTTTTTAAACCAAGCCTGAGTTAGTATACTCTCGCAAAGTGAATTTATGTATTTGTCGAGTCGGTGTATGTTTAAACCAACGTAAAATAACTACGGCAGCTTTTTTGGGCTTAAGTTTCGCACGTATCCCTTTTAATGCTTATACATGCAGCATGCCAAGGCTGCATGCAAGCGTGCATGCATGCACATTTTGGAAGGGATTCTTCATATACCTCTCAAAAACTGCCACAAACCACTTAACTTTGCTTTCAAGAGGTTTACAGTTGGCCATGTTTCTTGGCGTGGAGCTAAACCAAACAATGACGTCACAATATCCAGTCGCGCGTTCATGGAAAGCCTGGGCACGAGAGTAGATTTTTGATATTCTGCTGGCGGCATCTTCAATCTTTGTTGACAATAACTTTTCACAACATTTTCAATAGCCTGCTGACATTTTGTACAAAAAAGAAATCTATTTTACAAGTGTTTTTCTCAAAACTTAGTTTTGAAAAAATTGTGCATTAGTCTAAGGGAGATTATAATGTCATGTATATCGCCACAAATTACTATTCGAACTAGAGAAGACTGGTGACAAGCTAGGCCATTTCTTACTATATATGTTCCAATGTGTCTTACTCCCTGCTGACTGACTAGGATCAATAATATCACATGTGCAATAGAAGAAGTCATGTTGTATGAATCAGCAACACTGTTATTAGTTCTGAATACAATGTTAATAGTTTTGAATAAAATATGTATAAACCTTGAAGTTCACAAGGAATCATGGTAAAATAGAGAAGGCAAACCTAGAACAAAGATCTATTAGATTTACCTGCTGTAGACGTTTTCCACAATTGCATTTAACCGGCCGGGGCCACTTAGACAGCGAGATCCAATCATATATTACAGAACGAAAACAAAGCATAATTTTTTATATACTTGTAAAGCTAAGGTATCTAAAAAAATAAAGTTGTTGTAGCATTCCAACTTACACATTCTAGCATATCTACGCTATGTTCGTCATCCAAAAGACTGACTTCAAAACTTAAGTCCACCGAATGTGCATTTTACCGGATCAAATCTCGGTCAAATACTAGAAACTAGAAACTGATTGGCTCAAATAACCGTCAGTTGGTGTATTTGTTTACGTTCTGCAATGTGATTGGTTCTGGTACTCATTCAGTTGGAAACAAATGCGTAGCATGTAAATATAATTATATATATTTTTAAATAAAGAAGAAGAAAGAGCTGCAACAACTTACAGCATTTTGTTATTCTTAGTTCTGTTAAAGTAAGTAAATAAGTTAAATAACTAGCCTGGGAAACCAGCCGACTCTTATCGCTCCCTACTCGCGAAAGAGACGTCTGGGCAGCGAGGCAGAAAATTCCATACTGATGACGTAGCAGATAGCCGTTTCACGATGTATAAATAAGTTGCATTTCTCATAAGCCGAATGCGAACAGCAGAGTTCTTTACAAGGACTATAACTACCGAGGCTGCTCGTTTGCTTGGCAGTGGATCACCGACCACAACCATGACATTCAAGCCTTGTAGATTTATTTTTACAACAACATCCAATTTTCTCGCTTTCTGATTGGCTCTCCGCTATATGCAATTTAAGTACGGACAATGAAAATGACGTCACTCGCAAGCCGTGGTACCTTTGCAAAGTGCTTTCATAGCGCTTCCAAAAACAAGAAAATGAGGATTTCACAAGCATTTCCACTACTAGGAGAAGTAAAGGTTCAGGGTTGTACTCTCAAGCTGACAGTCACGTACATGTAAGTACGATGACTCTAAATTCAGCCTTTCACTCACTCCCTGTTTAAGAGCGCGGACCATCTCTTCATTATGGGACAGTATTTTTTTACCATACTCCAACAACGCATGTTAGTGACATAACTTTCGCGCCGAAATAACTAATAACAACTTATTATATGATTAACATCGCAATCCTAGAACATTTTTTCATGAATATTGTTCGTTATGAAACGAAATTATTTCAATGGTCATTACCATTTTGGTTAAAGACAAAGGACAACATCGCCATTGTTAAACGAAAACAATAATTTGTGAAGCTAGAAATTTAAAGTTTTGATTTGTAAAGAACATTAGATGCTTGCTTCTACAAACTCTGCAGTAAAATTTAAAATGTTATTCCTTTCTGGGTTAAAGGCCCACAATCACCCTAGATGCATTGCGGCCGTTTGTTTTGTTTTGAACATTGCGCTATTGTTCGATACATGCTCTGATTGGTTGGTTATCAAGTCTTGCTCCACGTGTACCAATTTTCGACTGCAACAAAAAGGCGACTGAATGGGTGTGCGCCCGCAAAGCGTCTAGGGTGACTGTGGGGCTTGAAGTTACCAAAATCCAGTGAGTTTGCATGTCTTGTGCATGTCCACGTTGCTTGGAAATTGCAACCTATTTTAGAATTCTAAAATGGTTTCACTGAACGCTGGTGTTTTGATGTACTTGCAATTGGTATCCTATTGTGGGGTTCTAATATGTCCACTGTATAAGTTATTAGAGATTTTCCACGCGTGGTGGCGTTGGTGAACAATCTGAATGTTTGAAAAGAGCATGTGGTGTGAAATTGCTTCGAACAGAAAGCTCAATCTTGCTGATAAATACCAGTCACTTATTTAGATTGTGAGACTGAGCGAAGTGCAGGTGTGGACTAAGACTAAAACAGACTAAAACGAAATTGGAGCAAAAACATGAGCCAACATACCCTGCGAGCAGTGCCTTCTTTAACTCCACGATTTTCGCCCAAGATTCTGGGCTTTTCAAACCAGTTAAATCCGGTTTATCAGCGCGCGGCTAAATTTTTGGTTTAAACTGATGACCAAATCTGAGCCCACTGCAACAATGGGAGACAGAAGTGACACGACTTGAGTAACCGAGTGAATCTGGTACGAGACAAAACGGTTGGCGCATGCTCTGATGCCCGATACGAAAACAATACGAATGCGACACGGAGCCTTCTTTGCTGGGGCAACGCATTCTACCCGTTGAATTAACAATTATCCTTAAATGGCAAACACACTTGGAACTAATGATAATCGTTAATAGTTCAGTTTCGTATTCTGAAGTTAAACATTCTTAAATACCAGCGAGAAGGTGGGCTATTCACAACTCTGCTTATTGTTGTAGTTTCGCGTTTTGCACCAAAACGGGTAGGATGTGTTGGCTGGGGCGACCTTCACCTCCGCGGAACCTGGAATAACTGGCTATCCAACCAATGCCTAACCCTGAAATAATACAAACCCTAACCTTAAAATAATGGAATTCTTTGTCAGTGCAGTCTAAATGGGATCCAATAAAATGCAAGGTTTGGAGAGGTGAAGCCCTCCTGTGTTTGCTACGCACTTTTTGTAGAGTTGAAGAATTGAACGGCTCTGCTCACAGCTACGGAAGGTGAAGCAAATAACTGTTTGGACTTTCGACGATATTACAGAACCAACCAAATATGCAGATGTTTCCATAGACCAGGTAACGAGAATACATGTCATAAAGCTTCTTAATATATAAACATCGATGAAATACCAGTGTATCTCTCCTCGTTTGAATAATCACTCGTAAGATATTTCATCAACACTCGAAGATAAATTCCGTATCTCCGCGCGGCCATGTAATATCCTCTATTTATCGACTAAATAAACTCAGTGTGATTTAAGACTTTTTATAGTATCATAACTTCACGACAAAAAAGTGGACGTTTAGGGAGGGGGGGGGGGGGGGGATGGATCCGGCCTTAACGTCCAGTGCCTCTGACAACATGTTCTTTTATTTCTTCATAAAAATTCTTATGATATGTTGAATTCTGCGAAAAAAGGTTTGTTTTTGCTTGAATCTTTGCATGATTTTCTACAATATCCTGTTGAAGTTTGCTAAAAATGGCGAAAAGCGACCAGACTTTTATCACGACGAGCCACAGTACATCAATACACCGATTTTATTAGCTTGTACGTTTGTTGTACCAATTAATTCAGATCATGTGACAGCTCTCCAGAGGATTCAGTGCTTTCTTTTCCAATTAGAAAAATTGATACATTTCCACTTGGGATACAGAAAAAGAATAAAACATTTCTCAAGGGATTCGTTCGTTTGTACGGGGCTTTACTTTACACACAATGCACGATGTACTAGGCCCATGCCTCTAATTAGTGTATTGTGGCTCGGTCGTGATAAGAGCCTGGTCGCTTTCCATAAACTTTAACAGGTCGTAGACAATCAAGGATTCAAGCAAAAACAACATTTTTCGCAGTATTATATACCCTAAATATTATAATAAATTATGTGATGAAATTGAAAAAAGGGGTTAGATATTAGCTTATTTCAGCTACTCTGTAAATTCGAGGATGAATAAAGTGTATGCATGTGCGCGAGTGTGAGTGTATGTGCGCGAGTGTATGTATGTTTGCCAGGTATGTATACGTAGGGGCACTTTAAATATCGTGATGAAATTATGGTCCTATATGCCCTATGCCTTATGTCCTGTGTGCGTGATACATATATCCCTGACAACTCCTTATTTTTAAAAAAATGTGTATATATCTGTATATATACTTACAAATTTAGCATACAATATGCAAGGTACAAAAAGCAAAATGACACGAAGTCTAAGTACCTAAAAACCCATTCCACAATAAGATAAATACCCACCCCCAGTTACATCCTTGGTTGGTTAACTGTAGTACAAACACTACAAACAAACTTAAGGCTATCTAACACTGACGAGCAAACATTATAAGTATTACAACTACGACACTTTAGACAAATGAGGTTATACGAGCGGATAATATTGTCTTGGTCAGTAATAAAACGTTCTTGCATGAGTTTGCGTTTAAAGCTTGGGAGAGTCGAGGATGATTTGATTGCATCCGGTATTGACGATGCGAACGAAAAAAGTGTCCCTAAAATTCGAAGTTTTAGGAGTAAAGTGTTTCCTTTGGTACAAAACGGATTTAGCGCGTCGGGTGCTGCCCGAGCAGAAAGACATGATCAAGAAAGACAAGATCAAGCTACTCTAACCAATAATTGACCTGCAAAAGATTCAAGAAAATTAGACGGTCCCTATAACTGAAGTGATTGGAATTCTTGCAGATACTGAATCGTGTTGCTCTACTATGTACAGATTCAGTTAGTACGATGTTTCTAATGATCGATTTGAGGTGTCCACAACTGACTACAATAACCAAGGCGCGACCTCACAAGGGCTAGATAAAGGGCTTTCAGAACGTCACCAGATAGGTACGTGGAGCAATTACGCTTCATAAAGCCAAGCATTCGTTTAGATTTTGCTGATATGGAATCGATGTGTAGATTCCACGAGAGGTCACTTATAACAGTGACGCCAATGTCCCTTTCAGTGGGTACCGTCTTCAATGCTTCGCTGTTGTTGATGTAACAGGTGCGATTACACCTCGAGGGAGACGCACAAGTGATGGTTTTGTAGCACTTCGAGTCGTCGGCAAACATGACAATATTGGAGTTCCGCATGACATCCGCCATGTCGTTAACATAGATAAGAAACAATACGGGACCCAGAATTGAGCATGCGGAACTACCAACTTGACATCCGCCCACGAGGAAAATGAGCCATTACGGTGACTAATACACGCTGTCTCCTTCCAGTCAGATAATTCTGAAACCACGTAAAGGACCACTAACGGCATAATGCTGCAACTTCCAAATAAGCCTCGAGTGACAAACATAATCAAATGCTTTTGCAAAATCTAGATAGATGATGTCGTTATCCAGGCCTTTATCTAAACTAGAGCAGATGTTGCGAAATACTTCAATTAAAAGGTATGCAAGGTTACTCAGTCCCCATACAAAGCTTTGTAATTCGGACACGCGCTTCGTCAAAGCGCTCTGAATAAATTGTAATTACGACAAGCTGCCCTACTAATTCTACAACAACCAACAACAGAATCAAAGGTAACGTAAGAACGAAGGTCGTTTGTGAATTTAAACCCAGTAGGATGATAGACTGCTCGTAGCAAGTCCCTTCTACTGCGCATTTTTTTTAGAATGGCTAAGCATGGTTCCAGATGGCTAACGATGGCTAGACATGGTACGCATAGTTTGCTGGGTCTAGATCTGGTCTGTAAGTAGGGACTGCCGACTCTTTTGTAAGTTTTGTACCGACCGTTGAATTCCCCGTCAACCCAGCAACAGATCTGTCAGCGGCTCGTCAAAATGACTCGAGTCAGTACAGTCGAGTGTAAAGCTATGGCATTCATGCAAGTGAAACAGTTAATGTTTAATACTAGAGATTGCTGCCCTTAAATGAGCTTCAAGATCGCCTGACGTTCACACTATTTGCAGCAACCTGCTAATTCTTAAGCAGTCCATGCAGGGGCACCCAACGAACTGTTCTGCAAAATATATGTTCTGCAACGCACATTAGCTGGCAATTTCTGCAAAATCAGATTTTTCAGCTGGGAAAATGACTGGAAAATTCTTCAACTTGCTTTAAGCTGAGAAATTCTTCGTATCGCTTTCAGCTGGGAAATTCTTAATATCACTTTTAGCTGAGAAATTATTTGTACTATCGCTTTTTTACCTGAAAAAAACACAAGAGTATACCAGCTCAGCTGGAAAATATTATCTGTTCTGCAAAAGTTTAATTTGATGTCTCCTGGAAAGTTCTGCACACGGCTTTAACAGCTAGAAGATTTTTCAAGAGAGTTAGCTAGCTGGCACTGAAGAACAGATGTCTCTCTGCCAGCAAAGACAAAACATGATTTATAGTGCGTGAAAATAAGTAAAATAACCAAAATATAAGAGGATTCATCATTTTACACATTTTTCTCGTTGGGTGCCCCTGTCCATGCCCAGTTGGTTTGCGACAAACTGACAATAACGTGAACGCTCTTTGTGCAAGATTTCGCCGAGTTCAACGACAACAATCAGTTCGGATTCTCGATCGACTAGGATTCTCAAGTTTGGCCGATGCTTGATGTTGCAAATATCACTGTTGTTGTTTAAATTAGCGGCACATATCGACTTCACATGGCATTGATTCTTGATCATGAATTTGACCCCGCTCGGCCGTACTTTCCGGCCCCACGCAAAGGGGCTGTTACAGTACAATGGTATCCCGATTTTGATTGGTTAGGTAGAGATTTGTCAGGTCATCTGGAAGCGCATTCCACAATGTGTGTGCCGCTACTGAGAAGGCTCTGTAACCGTAACATTTAAGATTAAATTGAACCCTTTCGAGGTAGTTCTTAGAATTAGACCTTAAGTTACGATTTGGCACGTACTGACGCATCAAGTCTATAAGATAAGCAGGAGCATCGTCTTTAAAGCATTAATTAAAAACATAATAAAATGACCTTATAGTGAATTCTATACTCGATGGGTAGCCAGTGTAGTTGTTGTAATACTAGCGTGATGTGTTCATGTCTTTTAATGAGACAAACTAATCTTGCAGCTGAGTTTTGAACGCTTTGAAGTTTCTGTATTAGTTGATTAGGTAAACCATGAATCAGCGAGTTATAGTAAAATGTCTGCTGATTGTAGCGACAGATATTTGAGATGGAAGAGGGCTGATTAATATTTTGCAAGCAGCATTAATTTGCTTCTCCATTAAAATTGACATCTCGAATATCGTGCCAATGTTCCTGACGGTAGTTGATGACAGCGTCACAAACTGAAACAGAGGCAATGGGAGGGGGGTGGTTCTTCGCATTCAAGATCAAAAGCTCTGTCTTACTCCTGTTAATTTTCAGCAGGGACATCCATCTATCGATAATGCGCGCACAATCCTCAATTCGCGTCCTTGCTAGCTCAGCTGACGACGATTTGAAGGATAGGTATATTTGGGTGTCGTCGGCTGGAAAATCCAAACCGTACCAATTTAAATTAATTTTGAGAGAAATAAAATAAATATTTTGCTCTCACACCACGTGCTTATAAAGTCGACGTCATGTTTTTCAATAGCTTTCACCGGCCGTATACGGAGTGCCGAACCGAGAAGTCCAATCAAAAATCATCCGGCAAAAGTCATCCCACTGGGTTCAAATTCACAAATGATATTTATTCTTAACTTGCCTTTGATTCTGTTGTCGGTTGTTGTAGAATTATTAGGTAATCAGCTCGCCGTAATTACCATTTTCTTCAGAGCGTGTCCGAATTACAAAGGTTTGTATGTGAACTGAGTCGCCTCGTCAGGAAATCTTGCATACCTTTCGAAATGGCGGCGAAAACTTCGAGGTGGTCTCAGTCAGTAAAGTCTGAGTTGTTTAAGAAATATTCAAAAACGAGCCATAATATAGCACCACATTTTCAACCAATAATTTTACGATCAACTCATATAACCGCAGTCGGATTTCCACATCAATAGCTAACTTCTATTGTTTTTGCATTCTATTTTTATCATTGTCTCAGCCTCGGTGCATTTGAATAAGAGCACGAGTTTAATAAGGCGGCTGTCAATCACTTTTCGCTTCCAAAGGAGTTGAATATATTGTTTACAAGCCTTGCCTCGGTTCACAGTTCTCGCTACAGCAAAAACCAACAGTGATCTTTATAGATATTTGATGCTCAGGTGAGTCTTTCTACTTGTACTCTTTCCTATTCGAAAATATACATTATCTTTGTGTTCTTGTGGAACATTTTCAATAATATTTTATACAGCATTCGTGACTGAGTTCTGTTTTCGTTTAATTTAAGCAAACTTTGAGATTCAAAATTATTAACCACATATCGTAAATTCGGTAGAAAAATTCCAGACCAGCTTCTAGCTAATAGCTTTTGCTCTGTCTTTTTGTGTTTTCTGAAGCGTTTATATGCGGAGTTGGGGGTAAGGTAAAAATGTAAGACACGAAACTTCGGAAACGTGTTGTACCGTTTCATCTGGGTACCCGCCGGGGCATTTATTGCATGTTTTGTAGTGTTTTATCAGTTTTCCAAGGGAAAAATATAGTCTTCGATTAAAAGGCAACTTATTTCAGCATTACCTGAAATAACTACTGTGTATTTAAGATATGTTCTTGGTATTTGAGATTGCAATTATGCGTTAATAGAAAGCGAAGTCAGTGCCTAAAGTGTGCTACCTCGCCGAGGAGTTTATAAATCCAGAAAATGTACGACATTTTTCAAAACATATTCGTAATTAATAAACGTTTTTAGACTAGTTTAAAGTTGTTACAATGCCTATAATTTGCCATGTTTTGCTGAAGAACTGATTCTGCTTCAATTACTGAACTTCGTTAACTCGTGAAGCGGAGCGACTTGAACTCATACAGCTACAGTAGTTAATTTGCATATAGGAAGACATATGAATAACTGTATAGAACCATTAGTAATTTTTAACCTTCATATATCAACGATAAATCTATATCTTAAAATGTACTGAATGATAGTTTAATGTGCGATCAAGAACAGAGTAAAGCCTTTCCTGATTTCGATGAAATCGTTAGTATTCAAATATATACTGTTTTCTATAAGCCACCCGTAAAGACAGAGAAGAACGTTTATTTGACACTATTATAATATTTTGAATACTTCCTTTTCTTTCTGTTTCATATTTTTGGGAGTTAGAGTACCTGGACACTCATTATTAGGCGAAAGGAACGAAAAATATAAGAAAAACCTAACGCAACCATTTGGAAGATAATTTGAATTGCAAATCTTGTCCTTCAAGGCCTTCTTGCATCATCGACATGGCTGAGTTATTTTAGGAAATTGAGTCAGGAGTAGTTGAATAAAATAAACTTCTGCTCGCAAAATATGTATACACCTACACTTCAAAAAGGTTGTACAGAACAAATGAAGTTAAACAAGAGGCTGTACCAGCCTTTACTCGGGCCATATGGAATTTCAACAAGGAATAGTTGGTATTCTTTGCAGGTTTGATTAAAAAAGTATTTTACACTTACAATTGTTTTAGCCTTTGGGAGAATAAAAAAATATTTTGAATTATTTTTATAAGAGTTACATATATAAATTATTTTTAAGAAGAATTG
The DNA here is from genome assembly GCA_030867875.1 of Actinernus sp. WN-2022. Lineage (NCBI taxonomy): Eukaryota > Metazoa > Cnidaria > Anthozoa > Actiniaria > Actinernidae > Actinernus > Actinernus sp. WN-2022. Next base: position 53,334,898 of record JAOWCC010001501.1, read on the forward strand.
TGATTCTGTCTCCAGAGAAGCCATATAATAAAAATATTATATTAGTTATGTAAAAATAATCCTATTTTAGAGTGCCTGGGATGATAACTGCCATGGAAAACAGAAAGCAAATTGCAGCCATGTTTATAACAGTAGCTACATATGTTTGAGACAATATACATGTAGCAACACAAGTCCAGTTATAATATAGTGAACACGAATGGTTAATTCTGACCTGCTCTGCTGAGACTTACAACTCTTTATCAAACAAGTTTGATTTCACATGGTTTTCAGGGAAGAATAGGCAAATCCTTGCTGATGTCATTGTTTACATTTTTGCCTCATTAGCGTAAATTAAACTTCAAGCTACAAACAAACAGAGTACATCAGTTGAAAGAGAATTTTAAACTTAGTAATCACCGAAAATGTAAGATTGATATGTTAAATATTTACAGATAAATTGACTTTTCAAAACTGTAAAATGGGCTGGGGGGCAAAAGTTGCTGTCAGCCATACATTCTTTGTAAATTTTGCTATTTTTAAATACTTTTCCTCAAAATAAATTTATTTTACCATTCTAAAATTTTCGGTGATTATCAAGTGTGTCAATCTCTTTCGATTTATCAACTCTGTTTGTTTATATGTACGTTGCTTGAAGTTTGATGTATGCTAATAAGGAAAAAACGTAAACGAGGATTTGCCTATACAAGAGGCCAAGTAAAACCTCAACAACAAGTCTTTAAAATAACACATGCAATGTTCCTTTGAACTTCCTTCCAGTGATTTAGCATTCAGTTTTGCACTGTATCAGTAGCTTTGCATATTTACTGGCAGCTACTACACCAGGGATCAACCCCCATGTACCCTGGGGATTTGCACAATAATACCCAATCAAACTCGTTGTATCATATCCCCTAGCTGGTATGGGGCACAGCAATTAGTAAAAATTCATACAAGGTTCCTGATCTATGAACCAAAGTGAGCTTTTCCCCCTCACCGATGGGCAACAAACAATTAATTCTGACAGGTTCCCATGGATCCACCCCAGGGGGAAGCTGCTAATACATGCATTATTTATCCATCCATTTAGTACAACAACATAATAATTTAAGGCAGCAGTCATGATTATGTATGTAATCTACTAGATTTAGCCTGTATATTAATATATAAAATGTACATGGCAACAAGGGAACTAGTACTACTACTACTAACAAAGGAGAATGTCAATGTATTTAGCATCATGGTATTGCTAATTGGGGACAAACTCATTTACGCTATGTATACAACTATATCCACTACACTTGAGGGTGGTCACTACCACTGGAGGAAAACGAAATCCCCATTGGACTATGCTCAATATAGAGCATGTAGAAACCGCGTAACTTACTTGATGAATAATGCAAGACGAGAATTCTATACGAACTTTATTGCTGAAAATAGCTGTGATCAAGGCTAATTGTTCAAAGCTACAAAACACCTGTTAAAGCAGAACACTGATGTACTCTACCCTCCTCATGATGATGATTATGTGCTCGCTAACGACATGGGACATTTTTTCGTTCAAAAAATCGTTGATATACAGAACAAACTTGACTGTGCTGATCTAGTTAATACAGAACCTGTGAGGAAACCCGAAAACTGTGATCCCACCCTTAATGCTATCACATCATTTGATGAGTTTAAACCACTGACGGAAGAGGACACGAGAAAACTTATCATGAAGTCGACCAAAAAGTCGTGTGCGCTGGATCCAATGCCAACTCCTCTAATCATTGACTGCATTGACGTACTGTTGCCCGTCTTGACTAAAATTATTAATCTCTCTCTGGATACCACATTATTTCCTGATGATTGGAAAGAGGCTCTCGTCATGCCCTTGCTTAAGAAATATGGACTTGACCTTGTGTTTAAGAACTACCGTCCTGTTAGCAATCTCCCTTATGTTTCTAAATTAACGGAAATAACCGTTTGTGAGCAACTACACTGTCACATGACTGTAAATGGCCTGTACCCTGCATTACAATCTTCTTACAGGAAACATCACAGTACAGAGACAGCGCTACTAAAGGTTAAGAATGATATATTGATGAATATGAACCGGCGGCAAGTAACCCTCCTTGTGCTTCTGGATTTAAGTGCAGCCTTCGACACCGTTGATCATAGTATCCTACTTGACACTCTCAAATCTAAGGTTGGTGTATCTGGTAAAGTACTCGACTGGTTTTCGTCATATTTGATGAACAGAAAGCAGCGTGTTTCAATTAATGGTACCCCCTCAGATAGTTTTGAACTGAAGTGGGGTGTTCCTCACGGTTCTTGCCTTGGACCTCTTCTCTTTGTTATTTATGCATCGAAACTATTTGATATTATGAATGCGCATCTCCCTAATGTCCACTGCTACGCCGATAATTCGCAGATCTACTTTTCTTTCAAACCGGACTCAGCTGCTAATCAGGAGAACGCTATTTCTGTCATAGAAAACTGCATAAAGGACATTCGCCAATGGATGCTTGCCGACCGGCTAATGCTTAACGATGACAAGACTGAATTTCTGATTATAGGCACTAGGCAACAATTAGCTAAAGTAAACATTGAACATATAACTGTCGGAAATTGTAATATTGCACCCGTTCCAGTTGCCAGAAATTTAGGTTCTTGGTTCGACTCTAAGTTGTCCATGAACACCAATATTAATAAGATTTGCAATTCTTCATTTTTCCATTTGCACAACATTAGACGCATAAGGAAGTATTTGTCCACTGAATCTACCAAGCTTTTAGTACATGCCTTTGTCACAAGCCGTATCGATTACTGTAATAGCCTTTTATACGGATTACCGCAGACACAACTAATTAAGTTACAGAGAGTACAAAATACTGCTGCCCGTCTTATTTGTAAGATACCAGGATTCGACCATATAACACCTGTGTTATATCAGCTGCATTGGCTTCCAGTTAAGTTTAGAATTATCTTTAAATTATTACTTATTAGTTTTAAGGCATTGCATGGTCTGTCACCTATATATATTAATGATCTAATTAAGATTAAGAGTAAGTCTAGATATTGTCTTCGTTCTAATACCGAATTGTTACTAGAACCACCTTATGTGATAACTAAGCCTACACTTGGCGATAGAGCCTTTGTATCTGCTGCTCCTAAACTGTGGAACGATCTACCGAACTCTTTACGAAATGAACAGTCTCTCGATTCTTTTAAACGTTCAATTAAGACTTATCTTTTTAGGAAAGCATTTAACTGTAATTTATTTTAACATAATTTTTTAAATATTAGAATGTATAGTTTTTACTCATTTTTAGTATTTTATTAGTTCTTAAACATTTATTATTAATCTATTAGTATAGGTTTAGCTTCCGTAAAATTAGTATTAACATTAGTATGGATTTTTAACATTATATTATTTAGGCTAAGCTATACATAAGTTATTTACATATCATGTAATGCGCAAGTGATCATATACACATGAAACTTGCGCAATATAAGTCCATAAATTATTATAATTATTATTACCAGAGATTTGGTTGCATTCTCAGTGTCGGCCTACAATTTCACATTCTGATCCAAGGTCTAACCATTTGCAGATGTCAGAGCAAAGGCAGTACCAGTTCTCCCACTTATTTGAAGGTCCCACCAGGATTTGAACCCACCACCTCCTGCACAATAGACTGACACTTAACCACTGAGCTTACTGGAATGCAGTTAAAGCAAACTGGAGGCTACCATCTTTCTGTTATAGGCCCAAACTTAGTTCAGATAAAATTAATCCAATTGTAATGAAATTATAAATACATATAGATGATGTAACTTTGAAATTTTTATATAAATTATTAGTTCTCAAATAAATTATAGACTACATGAGTCCATTTCAGAAATAAACATGCGATTTCCACTCGGTTTTTGGATTATTGGAGTCATCTGTCTTCACACCAAATAATTAATTGTAGTTGTAGATCTTTCCGCTTGTTTAGAAGTGGATCCGTATTCCTATTTTACCGAAAGAACTGATAAATTGGGCCAATTTCTGGAGCCCATTTTCTAGTCTATTAGAAGCCATTTAAACTTTAAGAGGAAACAAGATCTAGCTTGTATAGATATATAATGGCCACTTACATGTAAGTATACTCTCTCAGTTCTGGACCAAATTTAGTTTATTTTATAAACTTCATCTTGCAATAATGATAAATACACTACTCTATACATAATATCATATCTATGAAGTATGTCAGTTTAAAAAAAACATGAAATACACTGGGAGTAATTGCAAAATACCCCCTCCTCATTTCTCAACTTTTTCATACAAACCTTCTAAAAACCTAACCCTGAAATAATAAAAAACCTAACCATTTAGACCCAAAATCATTCATAGAACGAGTCTAAATACACTGACCTGAACTAAAGTGGAGAATGTGGGGGTATTGATCTGCAACTAAGCCGGAACAGGTTTTTACCAGTGTCAATAACACGCCACAGATACATGTAAATATGCGATTTCCACATCACTCATCAGAGTCATTTATAGTTCGTTTGAAAAAATCTTTATTTCGGATTACTTATTCAGTTTATACTCACTCACTGCATTCTAGATTTTCGTTCCCGAAGTTATAAACATTTAAATACATGTGCATATAATATTTTAAAAGGCCCCTGTCAGTCAGAGAACTGAGAAATCGGGTCATTTCTACTGTAGTCTATACTTTCGAGAGGTTATATATAATAACAATAAATAACAACACAACGACAGTCAATTGGTATAAAGGTTATCATGTTCAGATTAGCGGCTACTTACATTTACAAGCTGTTGTCTTTATCAGATATAGTCAGTGTTGATCGCATGCAGAGCACTGTCACGTCTCACGAGTGTGTCTTAAAGCATGTCGCATAATATGTGATAAATTCCCGGCCAAAGCCCGTGAAACACCTCTCAGCTTTAGAAAAGACAAAAATCTTGGTATGGCACTTGAAGGAACCTTTGGTTTACACAAAAAAACAGCTGATATTAAAGGTTTTGCCAAGTCAAAACTCTCACTCGCCGCCATCTTGAAAAACCTGGAGTCTGGACAACATTTCCAGCATTGCGCCAGCACTGTTCACTGGGACAACATTGCGCCAGCACTGTTCACAGTACTGGCGCAATCTGATTGGTCGACGGCGCCAACCAGCGACACAAATAAAAAATAAAAAATAAACACTTGCGATTTCTGACTCGCGCCAGCCGAAGGCCTGGCCCGAGTAATGACATTCCTAGATCGAAATGGCTTGTGAAAGCCGAAAGTCTGGCGAATTCGAATTCATTTGTTATGAAGTTTGGGGGTCAAAACAACGATAAGACAAATATTAATGCGCTTTCCTTTGAATCTATTTTCGACTCACACAGCAGTTCATACTTTCCTTATAGCTGCACAATCCATTTCAGTTTGAGTATGTCGTTTGTACGCTCTCCGTCACAGCAAACTGTTTTCAGTAAAATCAAAATCAAATTCGCCAGTGATAGCTTTTCGCCAGTCGCATGTCATTATGACATGTATAGCTTAAAGGAGCTGTATGTGTCACGGTGAGGGACACGCCGTTATGTTCCGCGGGTCGGAACAAAATAATTTTCAGTATAGTTTTCAAATAAACTGACTATCCTAGCACACGTGTCGGATGGATGAAATCAAAGTAAATGTTCAAATTTACAAACTGTGCATTTCAAGCCAATTAACAGCCAGTCCAATCGAACATTGATTGCAGACATACGGAAACCACAGCGCCTTTAAGCATAACTTTTAAACGTTGCCCCTTGGTGTAGTATCGGCTTTATTTCCTTATGTGTTCCATCTACCTACAGTTTTCCTTGCAGTAAAATGTGTTTTCGTTTCTACTTCAGCCATGCGAGAGGTCTTTGTATTCGCAGTCTGGGCCAGACACTGTTATTTTCAGCGATTGTCATATCAACTGTCGAACCTCGTGCCGGTGGTTAAAATCAAATCAAATATGCAAAAATAACTAGCAAACTTTCTATAGATGTATTCTTCAAGGAAAATAGTGCATATCATTTCAATCAAGTATTGAGGGAGGCGCCATTAACTGTTTATAGCCTCTTAACAACCACAGAGAAGTATGACCTTCATATACATGTACATACGAAGCGCCATGACAATTACCCCTTTATCCTACTGATTTTAGAAAAAGCAGAATATTTTATACGTTATTATACATTGATTTTTAAATTAACTTCATGCAGTTTTCTAGCAAGACTCTGGCTCAAAATGGCTTGTTAATTAAATATATTTTTGTTGGTCGTTGGTCGTCTTCTGTGTTTACAAAATGTTTATTAATTAAAAGCTTTCTTTTCACTAGCGACATAAGCAGAAACCCAAGTCTGTGTATGTTTCTTGTGCGTATGCTAATGTCGCTAGTGAAAACCAGTCTTTGAATGCCCTACGTTTTGTGACTAGTTGCAAAGAAAACTGTCACATTAGTGTCCAAACCACCTACGGAAAAAGACTGTACTCATAGTCTACTTACTTTGTGCGCGAAATTTTTTAAAACCGTTCAGTGTAAAGTCAAGGTATAGATGTAATGAATCTTTAAAACTATCAAGTACAAATGATGTTACCAAGACAATGTCATTTAAGAGAATAGATGGTTGAAGTTTATTAGATTTGAAAGGAATTCCGGTAGAATGTAGCTAGAGCCACCATCTTTTATATTTAAGGCAATACTGACTCTTGTACTGTAAGTATCGAGTGTAATTGTTTCATTTTTTTATCACAGAGTTCTTAAAATGAGGCAGCTAGTTCTTCTTAGTTTGGCAATAGTGGCTCTGATCCCAGCTGGTAAGTTATCAATACGTTAATTATCTCTTCTAGCAGTAAATAAATAATTTTATTTAAGACTGAAGGTAACATATCAAACAACAGTCGAATTCGTAGTACTTGATTGCCATTTTGAAAGATAACCAAGCCTTTGATGACATCGAGGCTGCAGTTAAGTCAGTATTAAATTATAGGCTTGTACCTGGTTAGGATAATAATCAAAATCTATCATTATTCATAGATGTAGGGTTTGTATCAGTGTAGGGTCAACTCCAGCCTCCAGGCGAGGCTAAACCTTACAAGAACAATGAAATGGACTACTGTTGTCGTTCAGAGTATTTGGTTTATGGTCACCCTCATTGAACGTGTTCTAGCCGCCATTTTATTACGAGTAAAACTCCGTCCTGCTTTTCAAATATAGGACTGCAAAAACTTGACCGGTGATCTGGAATGGCTATGTAATTACTTTGCTTTTGGTTTACTACACGCGATTAAAAACCACTCTATTGAATACAATGTATTTTACACTGACAGGAACATCATTGCGATGTCACTCCTGTAATAGCTTGACCGGTGATCTGGAATGTTTCCAAGAACGAAGAAGTGAGGACTGCTATCCTGGGAAATACTCGTGCGCTAAAGCATCCTACAGACTTGGAGAGGAGACTAATTACTTTAGAGGATGTCAGAGGACTGACCAGTGTACAAACTCGGCGTACTGTACAACGCATCCCGGGAAAACGAAGTGCAAGATAATATGTTGTGATTCGGACTTGTGCAACGATGGATCGCGAAACATGATCAGTGGAGCAGTTCTGGTCATATGTACCTTCATTAACTTCTTCTTCTTATGGAAGTGACCCTTGTGGTAACCCTTTTGGGAGATATTTTGTAGACTCCCAGTCCCATCATGCAAAGCGTTTTTTTTAAACCAAGCCTGAGTTAGTATACTCTCGCAAAGTGAATTTATGTATTTGTCGAGTCGGTGTATGTTTAAACCAACGTAAAATAACTACGGAAACTTTTTTGGGCTTAAGTTTCGCACGTATCCCTTTTAATGCTGATGCATGCAGCGTGCCAAGGCTGCATGCAAGCGTGCGTGCATGCACATTTTGGAAGGGATACTTCATATACCTCTCAAAAACTGCCACAAACCACTTAAATTTGCTTTCAAGAGGTTTACAGTTGGCCATGTTTCTTGGCGTGGAGCTAAACCAAACAATGACGTCACAATATCCAGTCGCGCGTTCATGGAAAGCCTGGCCACGAGAGTAGATTTTTGATATTCTGCTGGCGGCATCTTCAATCTTTGTTGCCAATAACTTTTCACGACATTTTCAATAGCTTGCTGACATTTTGTACAAAAAAAGAAATTTTACAAGTGTTTTTCTCAAAACTTAGTTTTGAAAATATTGTGCATTAGTCTAAGGGAGATTATAATGTCATGTATATCGCCACAAATTATTATTTGAACTAGAGAAGACTGGTGTCAAACTAGGCCATGTTTTACTATATATGCTCCAATGTGTCTTACGCCCTGCTGACTGACTAGGATCAATAATATCACATGTGCAATAGAAGAAGTCATGTTGTATGAATCAGCAACACTGTTATGAGTTCTGAATACAATGTTAATAGTTTTGAATAAAATATGTATAAACCTTGAAGTTCACAAGGAATCATGGTTAAATAGAGAAGGCAAACCTAGAACAAAGATCTATTAGATTTACCTGCTGTAGACGTTTTCCACAATTGCATTTAACCGGCCGGGGCCACTTAGACAGCGAGATCCAATCATATATTACAGAACGAAAACAAAGCAAAATTATTTTATATACTTGTAAAGCTAAGGTATCTAAAAAATAAAGTTGTTGTAGCATTCCAACTTACTAGCATATCTACGCTATGTTCGTCATCCAAAAGACTAACTTCAAAACTTAAGTCCACCGAATGTGCATTTTACCGGATCAAATCTCTATGAAATACTATAAACTAGAAACTGATTGGCTCAAATAACCGTCAGTTGGAGTATTTGTTTACGTTCTGCAATGTGATTGGTTCTGGTACTCATTCAGTTGGAAACAAATGCGTAGCATGTAAATATAATTATATATATTTTTAAATAAAGAAGAAGAAAGAGCTGCAACAACTTACAGCATTTTGTTATTCTTAGTTCTGTTAAAGTAAGCAAATAAGTTAAATATCTAGCCTGGGAAACCAGCCGACTCTTATCGCTCCCTACTCGCGAAAGAGACGTCTGGGCAGCGAGGCAGAAAATTCCATACTGATGACGTAGCAGATAGCCGTTTCACGATGCATAAATAAGTTGCATTTCTCATAAGCCGAATGCGAACAGCAGAGTTCTTTACAAGGACTATAACTACCGAGGCTGCTCGTTTGCTTGGCAGTGGATCACCGTCCACAACCATGAAATTCAAGCCTTGTAGATTTATTGTTACAACAACATCCAATTTTCTCGCTTTCTGATTGGCTCTCCGCTATATGCAATTTAAGTACGGACAATGAAAATGACGTCACTCGCAAGCCGTGGTGCCTTTGCAAAGTGCTTTCATAGCGCTTCCAAAAACAAGAAAATGAGGATTTCACAAGTACATGTAAGTACGATGACCCGGATATGAAAGCTCCAAATTCAGCCTTTCACTCACTCTCTGTTTAAAGTGCACCTAACGTTTATTTTGTTATCATAAATATCGATGCTACATCTAGTTTAGAGTACTTCTGTGAAGAAAGTTTTGGTTTACAGAGAATACTCTATGTTCTGCGTTCGTTTGAAATCGTGGAAATGTGACCTTTCCTGACCCATGACCGCGTAAGCAAAAGCCTGCGTCGATCCCTGGGTTGACGTCATCTCATTAATGCATTATTCTCCATGGCGTCTTTCTATCACAACAACATCGATTTATAGAGAATATACACAGTTTGCGAGTTGTTAGTAAAGAAAAAAGTCATTTTATTCAACATGTTGAGTATTTATTCAACTTATTGCAAAGTCGAATGAATTATATGACGTCTACCCAGGGATCGACCCAGGCTTTTACTTACGCGGTCGTGGGTCAGGAAAGGTCACATTTTCACCATTTCAAACAAGCGTAGAACATAGATTATTCTCTGTAAACCAAAACGTTCTTCACAGAAGTACTCAAAACTTGATGTAAAATCGATAATGATGATAACAAAATAAACGTTAGGTGCACTTTAAGAGCGCAGACCATCTCTTCATTATGGGACAGTATTGTTTTACCATACTCCAACAACGCATGTTAGTGACGTAACTTTCGCGCCGAAATAACTAATAACAACTTATTATATGATTAACATCGCAATCCTAGAACATTTTTTCATGAATACTGTTCGCTATGAAACAAAATTATTTCAATGGTCATTACCATTTTGGTTAAAGACAAAGGACAACATCGCCATTGTTAAACGAAAACAATAATTTGTGAAGCTAGAAATTTAAAGTTTTGATTTGTAAAGAACATTAGATGCTTGCTTCTACAAACTCTGCAGTAAAATTTAAAATGTTATTCCCTTCTGGGTTAAAGGCCCACAATCACCCTAGGCGCATTGCGGCCGTTTGTTTTGTTTTGAAAATTGCGCTATTGTTCGATACATGCTCTGATTGGTTGGTTATCAAGTCTTGCTCCACGTGTACCAATTTTCGACTGCAACGAAATGGCGACTGAACGGGTGTGCGCCCGCAAAGCGTCTAGGGTGACTATAGGGCTTTAAACCGCATAATGTAACTGGTTAATCAATATCCACTGGTTGTAATCAACTAAAGTCGATTGAGGTATGCTAACCGCCGTGGAAAGCGAGTAGCAGCTGACGTTTCGAGCGTTAGCCCTTCGTCCGAGCAAAACAGGTTTGCTCTGACGAAGGGCTGACTGTCGAAACGTCAGCTGCTACTCGCTTTCCACGGCGGTTAGCATACCTCAATCGACTTTAGTTGATTACATACCAGTGTTTATCTTCCCCGCCGACGCAGACCAACACTAGTTTTTACAGGAACTAGTTGCCTATCGTAATCAATATCCACTCGTGTGTTATGCGATTTATCACCACTTGTAATAAAGCTTAAAGGAGCTGTGTCACGGTGAGGGACACGCCTTTATGTTTCGGGCCGGAGAAAATAATTTTCAGTAGTTTTCATATAAACTGACGACCCTAGCACACGTGTGGGATGGATGAAATCAAAGGAAATGTGCCAAAATGATTAAGTAACAGTCCGCGCAATAGGTAGGCACAATTCTATTGTTCAGATGCAATTTGTTTTCCCACTTTAGTATATTCTGTTTTCATACTGACAACTCATCAACCCTTATCTCATAAATTTCTGAAATTATATCCACTAAAAATGCATTTTAAAGGTAGAGTTATTTTGTGTGAAAACATTTTGTCCAATCAGAAGAGTGCAAAACAATAACCAAGAAAACGTTCAATTCAAAAATGTTCCCCATATTGAAAGTTCGTCATATTGAAAGTTATGAGAGTTTTCACTAGATGCAATTCAAATCTGTTTACTAAATGAGAAAAAATGTTCTCCTTCTTCAATTTTAGATAGATTTTAATGTCTAAGTCAATGAGGTGGAAGATTGAAACAATACCACAATTAGCACCTTTTTACATTCCATGCATAACATATGCCTACCTCCTGCGCGGACCATTACTTAACAAACTGGGCATAGATCTAATCTTAAAGGAAAATATTACATAGTTATCCTTTCAATCAAGCAATACGGGACCCTTCCCTTGACTGTTTGATGTTAACTAACAGCTACCAATCGAACATTGACTCCGTACATGTACAACACCATGACACAGCCCCTTTAACTGTTTGTAGCCAATTAACAGCCACCAATCGAACATTGACTCCATACATGTACAACACCATGACACAGCCCCTTCAACTATTTGTAGCCAATTAACAGCCACCAATCGAACATTGACTCCATACATGCGCAAAACCACGACACAGCGATTTAACAGCCACGAGGGCAAACGTGTCACTCACCCTTTGTCAAGTGAACATCTCTTTTCAAAGCTCTGCAACATGATGCTCCGCTTGAGTGATCTCTGACTTTTGTTATCGCGCGAAATTCAAATCAAACATATAACACCAAAGAGTCTGTAAACGCTTCTAAAGCACTATTGACAGCCATAACTGAGCAACTATCTACTTGCTGTTTCCTGTTTCGGTTAATTTTTTTTAATTTTGAGCGTCAGCAATTTAGTGTTCTAACTGGAGAAAATTGAAAGCCTGCTAACTTGCTTTACTGTTTTGAATTTCAACTTTTGAATCCCAAAGGGACGGAAAGGTGGAGGAGCATTCCCAGCTTTATAGTGTGAGTCCTTGTTTAAAGTGCAACTAACCCCTTTTGCAATTTTTATGCATATGAATCTTTGAAAGGTTTTGAGTACTTCTGCGAAGAAATGTTTGGCTTACAGAGAATACTCTATGTTCTAGGCTTGTTTGAAATGGTGAAAATTTGACCTTTCCTGACCCATGACCGCGCAAGAAAAAGCCTGGGTCGATTCTTGATCTTACGTCACGTCATTAATGCATTATTCTCCATGGCGCCTTTCCATCACAACAACATTGATATATAGAGAATATACACAGTCTGTGAGTTGTTGGTAAGGAAAACAGTTATTTTAGACAAAATGCTAAATATTTATTCAAATTATTGCAAAGTCGAATGAGTTGGATGACGTAAGATCAATAATCGACCCAGGCTTTTTCTTACGCGGTCATGGGTCAGGAAAGGTCAAATTTTCACCATTTCAAACAAGCCTAGAACATAGAGTATTCTCTGTAAGCCAAACATTTATTCGCAGAAGCCTGACTCAAAACCTTTCAAAGATTCATATATATATAAAAATTGCAAGAGGTTAGTTGCACTTTAAGTATTTATTTATTCGCGATGATAAATCCCATATGACAATTGTTATCATTGATTAACCCTTACTTATTATACATTCAAGTCACAATCTCGTTTGCGATTGGCTGAAAAATGTCCAACCAATTTTTCCTTCACTTTCTTTAATATAAAAATACCTCCTAAATGAGACACCATAACAAGGGAAAGCGATATTTCCTCTTCCAAATCCAAGAGATTGGCGCGATGTCGAAAGACTTGTTTCCGTCTTAACGCTCACCGACGTTGGAGCGCCAATAACATAGCCGCCATTTTTGTATTTAGGAAATATACTAAAAGTTAAGACATCGATTTTGACTTTTGTCCTGAAGTCTATCTTAGGAGGTTCTTGGGTCCTAAGACACCTTCGTGAATCTGGCCCCTGAACAGTAAAGCAAGGAAGCAGGCTTTCAGTTTTCTCCTGTTAAAATACTAAATTGCTGCCGCTGAAAATTAAAATAATAAACCAAAAAAAATTAACAGCGGGAAGCCAGTTCCTCAGTTATGCCTGTTAATAACGTTTAAGTACCGTTTACAAACTCTTTAGTGTTATTTTAGCGCAATTATGAGTCATTAGTCTATCTATTCAAAGCCGAGAACAGGAATTGAGCCGTCTGTGGCTTAGCGGCGGTTGGGAGGAAGATTTGCAGATTTCCTTTCCTTTGACGCAAAACACAGTAAAATTAATTTTGGTATGAGTCTTTTCATGTTTAGATCTACTCATTGAGCTAAAGTTGATTTTAGGTTTCAGTTCTCCTTTAAACATCCAAGAGTTTGATTTGAATTTCGCGCGATAACAAAAGTCAGAAATCGCTCAAGCGCAAGAGATAATCACTTGACAAAGACCGAGTGACAGCTGAAGTTGTGAGCGTGCTTGGCAGAGTCCCTTTTTATAGTGCGGATCCTTGTTTAAGAGAAACTCCGACTGTACAACACATTACCATTAATTTGTTGGCAATATAATCTGGATTACGAATTGGGATATAAAAGAAATGGCCATTTAGGGCCACGTCACAGGGTGCCGTATTGTAAGGGGCAACCGTGTGATCTCATAAGATCCAAGACTGGGTATACGGAAAATTCAGGGCCCATGTAAGCTGGCTCGAACAACGAACATAATAGCTCACTGCCGCGATATGCTTTACTTATCACGCACAAAGGTTTCAATACGAGGCACCGTGCTAAATTACATTTTTTTTTTGTGAAAGGAATGAATTTAATTTAGCACGGAGCCTCGTATTGAAACCTTTGTGCGTGACAAGTAAAGCATATCGCGGAAGTGGGCTATATTGTTCTGATTTTTCCAAAGTATTTTTAATTTAGTGCCAACAATCACGTTGGGCTAGGATAGGTGTAAAATGTGTCATTTGAGCATATCTTCACCATCTTTAAGTCATTCGTCGTGAAGATTGGCATCTGGGCTGGGACAATTAAGGCAACTATTCTTATATTCATTTTGTGAGAAAATTTAAAATGATGACGTCACAATCGATGACGTCAATACATCACCGTATTAAAAAGTTTAACATATGTATAATTTCTATAGCTGGTTTGAAGGAGCTTCTCAAGAGATGATGAAAGCCGCAAACCGTTTCTTGATACGACCAAAATTCATCGAGATATCACATGTTGAGTGAATTATACATGCCCCCCCCCTGAACCAGATTTATAGTACAAACAGACAGGGAAATACCCGTTGGTACACTTTGTTCTATGTTTGATTGGATTAAGTCAACTCTTGTTTGGTATTTAAGGCTAGCCGGTAGGGCAACATGCTGTCGTTTTCGATTTTTGGATTTCAACCTCATAACGAAAATATTTGCGATTGTTAAATTATGACGTCACACATTGGATGACGCCACAGACAAGTTTTGTGCATTAACTTAGGATTGAAAAATGTTTGAGTAAAAAAAATTCATTCTCCTTATTCTCCGATAGCTTGGTGGTATTTCTGACAAGGTATCAGTACACTTTGGTACCACACATGTGACAATTATTGATTAGATTTAATTTACTGAAATCCGGGGGGTAAGTACCCTTCGACAGCAGGTTTTTGACAGAATTTATATAATATATTCAAAAAATCATATCTCGGCTAATTTACGTCGTAGCGACAAACGGTTTTCAGTGTTGAAGACGTCTCGAGTATATCTATCAATACCCCTATGTAAAGGAAGTCGATATTTAAGAAATACGACATTTAAGAAAACATCAATATTATGACATCATCGATTGTGACGTCATCGATTTAAATTTTATCACAAAATGAATATCAAAATATTTGCCTTAATTGTCCCAGCCCAGATGCCAATTTTCACGACGAATGACTTAAAGACGGTGAAGATATGCTCAAATGACACATTTTACACCCATCCTAGCCCAACTTGAATGTAACGACAATTTGTTCGAACAGTCTGGTTATCCTTTACCCATACTCGTGTATATTAAGGTACTTCTAAACACTCTTGCAAATTTTAAACCTATGAACTTACGAAAACTTTTCGGAGGTTCATAGGTATAAAAATCGCAAGAACTTCAAGTTAAATGACAACACTCCTCATAAGTGAGGGGATGGTCTATTATTGTTTGATTGTACCCGATGACATTGAGCTGCCATCCCCTCTTGATCATTAGTGGTGGCTAAGTGCGCACCCTTTTAACTTTCCATTTAAAAAAATACAATTTCTTGCTTGAATCCTTTATATTTAAATGAAGAGGACATTGTTTTTTTATTATTTTCGATTGAGAAGAGTACATTCAAAATACAGTTCTCCCGATCCGATACAATGAACTCCAGTGACATACTTCTACACCGAGATAAAACAGATGGCATCTCCCAGCTCCTTTTTCTCTTTTGATCAGTTATAAAGTCAGAAAGGACTCAAAGTGCACCTAACCCTTTTTGCGATTTTTATACATATGAATCTTTGAAAGGTTTTGAGTACTTCTGCGAAGAAATTTTTGGCTTACAAAGAATACTTTATGTTCTAGGCTTGTTTGAAATGGTGAA
The DNA here is from genome assembly GCA_030867875.1 of Actinernus sp. WN-2022. NCBI lineage: Eukaryota > Metazoa > Cnidaria > Anthozoa > Actiniaria > Actinernidae > Actinernus > Actinernus sp. WN-2022. Next base: position 53,350,641 of record JAOWCC010001501.1, read on the forward strand.
AATTTGACCTTTCCTGATCCATGACCGCGCAAGAAAAAGCCTGGGTCGATTCTGGATCCTACGTCATCTAATTCATTCGACTTTGCAATAAGTTTAATAAATGTTTAGCATTTTGTCTAAAATAACTGTTTTCTTTACTAACAACTCACAGACCGTATACATTCTCTATATAGCAATGTTCTTGTGATAGAAAGGTGCCATGGAGAATAATGCATTAATGACGTGACGTATGATCCAGAATCGACCCAGGCTTTTTCTTACGCGGTCATGGGTCAGGAAAGGTCAAATTTTCACCATTTCAAACAAGCCTGGAACATAGAATATTCTCTGCATGTAAGCCAAAAATTTCTTCGTAGAAGTACTCAAAACCTTTCAAAGTTTCATATGTATAAAAATTGCAAAAGGGGTTAGGTGCACTTTAAATAACAAATAAGGCTTATGACAATTTTAGGCGAAGACAGTCCAAAATACTTGATGAGAAACGTTTAGCCATAGGATTTCTATAAACTGCAAGGCACTCCATTAATGTGTAACAGTCTAGTTTCGTATTCACAAATTGCCGCTGATTGTGATGACTACAGGCTCATCTGCGCAGTGTTAGCCTTATTCTGAAGTTAAATATCGAAAATACCAGCGAGAAGGCTTAGAAGTCGCAACTACAACAACCGGACATTATATTTATGAATGTTTAACGCCACTGAAGATGAGGCTAACATCACGCAGATGAGTCTGTAGTCAATCGGCGGCAAATTGCGCCGTGAACTGTTGCCCTTTTTTGTCCAAGAAAAAAAACAATCGAACAAGTTAAAACCAGAAACATATAAAGGAATTGAAACGAGTAACGTCCATACTGATGCTCTGGATTATTCAGCGAATAAAAAATACCATATATGGAATAAAATGGCAACTGGCTTCTGTGTCTAGACTAGACTGTCACGCTAGACTAGACTGCATGTATTTTCCAAATATGGTACCTTTTATTCACTGAATAGTCCGGAACATGGGGCCGCTGTTACATGTTTCAACTCCCTTGTATGTTTCTGTTAAAATATGTTTCGAAATTCAGATATGTTTCGAAATTCAATAATCACTGTTGTCCTCAGTTAATACTGAATATTCTGGAAGTGTTCGTGGTTTGTTCTATTGTGTGTGAGTAAGACATCCAGCTCCTGAACCGAAACCATATCCTTTGGGACCAAACTCCTTTCCATAACAACTTTTGCAGTAGACTTGGCCTGAAACATAAAACAATAAAGAATTTGTATGCAAATATTTAAAAATGGTTGTTTCGTGCATGTTGCATTGTGAATCCAAAGACCATGTCCAGAAAATGCAAAAAAGGTGTTGGGAAATATTAGATCCATCATAGTGTTCTGTTAAATACTCATAGGCACACACAGGGACCAGATTGAACGGACACGGGTATTAGTCTGGAACATGTACAATGCAACATGCACGATGCAACAGGCACATTATTGGAACTAGCACACTGCAACATGCAACATGCACAATGCAACATTCACAATGCAACATGCACGATGCAACAGGCACATTATTGGAACTAGCACACTGCAACATGCACAATGCAACATTCACAATGCATCATGCACAATGCAAAATGCAGCATGCGTAAATGCGTAAATGCAACATGCACGATGCAACAGGCACATTATTGAAACTAGCACACTGCAACATGCAACATGCACAATGCAACATTCACAATGCATCATGCACAATGCAAAATGCAGCATGCGTAAATGCAACATGCACAATGCAACACGCACGATGCAACATGCACATTATTGAAACTAGCACACTGCAACATGCAACATGCACAATACAACATTCACAATACATCATGCACAATGCAAAATGCAGCATGCGTAAATGCAACATGTACAATGCAACATGCACGATGCAACAGGCACATTATTGAAACTAGCACACTGCAACATGCAACATGCACAATACAACATTCACAATGCATCATGCACAATGCAAAATGCAGCATGCGTAAATGCAACATGTACAATGCAACATGCACGATGCAACAGGCACATTATTGAAACTAGCACACTGCAACATGCAACATGCACAATACAACATTCACAATGCATCATGCACAATGCAAAATGCAGCATGCGTAAATGCAACATGCACAATGCAACATGCACGATGCAACAGGCACATTATTGGAACTAGCACACTGCAACATGCAACATGCACAATGCAACATTCACAATGCATTATGCACAATGCATTATGCACAATGCATTATGCACAATGCAAAATGCAGCATGCGTAAATGCAACATGCACAATGCAACACGCACGATGCAACATACACATTGGAACTAGCACAATGCATAATGCAACATGCACAACGCAGCATGTACAATGCAAGATGCACAATACAATTTTCTGAAATAGGCCGGTGTATCGAAAGTGGGCTATAGACCCTTTCAGCTTGCCTGTTTGTTGCCCAATTTCAGACCACGTGAATTTTCCCTTGAGTAATGTTTTTTTGTTTTTCTGTATCCCAAGATGAAATGTACCAATTTCTATAATTGGAAAACAAAGCACTGAATACTCTGGAGAACTATCACGTGGTCTGAAATGGGGCAACAAACATACAAGCTGAAAAGGTCTATTGAAGACTTACCGTCTTTGTCCGCCACTGTTGTGCTATCCAGTCGTTTATTGCATGACTTACAAGCATGGCATTGTTTGTGCCACTTACTGCCTGCAGACATGTACTGTTCAGCAAAATACACCGGTATACCGCATCGTGGACACTTTTCCTTATCAGAATTACCCAGCTGCTTCGTGGATGACATTGTCTAAATAAAAACAAAGCGGATTTCGATCGAGGTTGAAAGTAATAATTGCTTTGCTATTGCTTTTTTTTTTTTCGCGCAGCATACGGATCATCGCCATATTGGCCGAGCGTGATTGAGACCTGGGACCGAATGAAAAATGGAGGGGGGGGGGGGGGGGGGGGGGGCAGGGGGAGGGGCATGGGCATGGGCAGAAAGGAAATACCGCCTGCCCTAAAACCCGTGGTTTCTGAGTACAAAAGTTATATCCCGTCTACCAGCAGATGGGGAATATGATTGGCTGAAACGGAGTCAATCAAAGCTTATTGCGGCAAGCATGAAAGCAAGAACTGAATGGAATAAGTGTTGTGTACTGAGCTTGCAGTTGATAAAATATGGCGAGTAATACAAAAATATATGTCTTTTTTGAAGAAGTACCCTGGTTTAAGAAGTTTTCTAGAGAGAACAGCCGCGGAGAAAGAGCCGCGAAGGCGGCGATCGGCGAACTGGGAGAGGTTTGTTGTCGAGTTTTCGCAAGTTCATAAACCGTAAATAGCCGGGTTAATATCATACTCTTTCCAAAGCGCCAGAAGATCTTTACTTAGAAGTAGGCTCTGTGTATAGCTTCCCCCTGCTCCGTATAGCTTCCCCCTTCTCCATCGCCTTTACCCTGGTTCCAGAGGCTATAGAGAACACAGCTGCTCGCTTCTTTCTCCGCGGCTGGGTAAATGTACCTAGGTAAAGATGTTCTGGCTGTGCTTTCGACAGGCTTTGGAAAGAGTAGGATATTTACGGTAAAGAGAACTCGACAACAACCCGTGATTTAATTCGCCACTGAAAAGTGTTATTGTCGACCAAATTGCAGAGCTTCACGGCCGTTGAACTCAGTAGCGATGTACAGTAGAGCAAATAATCAGAAATCCGCCTCAATAGATTTATGCAACGGTCGTCCATTTCTTTCGGCAAACATTAACTAAGATGGACTTCGACTCGTCAGAAAAAGAGCTTCTCGTTTCTACTCTCTCGTTAGGGTTGACGATCACAACCTTTTAATACCTGTGTACTTTGCACTCGTAGTTTGTCCACGAGTTTTACAATATCGAGTTCTGACAAAAGATTGTCTCCATCGGAGTTTTCTTTGAAGTTTAGAGATTTTTTTCGAACCTGTATTTGTGCTCTGAACGTTTGTTTTTTATGCGAGCTTAATTCTTTTTAAGGATGGAAGCAGCCGCTTCTGGTTCCCCAGACTGTGCTGCAGCGGTGCTGGAATGCTCTTGTATCGCACCTCTTCTCGTTCGCCAGACTGTACTGCAGCGGTGCTGGACTGCTCTTGTATCGCACCTCTTCTGGTTCGCCAGACTGTGCTACTGCGGTGCTGGACTGCTCTTGTATCGCACCTCTTCACGTTCGCCAGACTGTGCTGCTGCGGTGCTGGACTGCTCTTGTATCGCACCTCTTCTGGTTCGCCAGACTGTGCTGACAGCGGTGCTGGACTGCTCTTGTATCGCACCTCTTCTGGTTCGCCAGACTGTGCTGCTGCGGTGCTGGACTGCTCTTGTATCGCACCTCTTCTGGTTCGCCAGACTGTGCTGCTGCGGTGCTGGACTGCTTTTTGAAACAGCTTGTAATGTTGGTATATATTTCGGAGGACTCTTTGAGACACTGATCATGATGGGGCGCCTGAACGCAACAAGCTAAAACTCAACTGTCTACATATATATTCTAAAGTGGTACTGGCGCAATTTCTTTCCATGGAGAACTTTGAACAAAAATAGCTGGTTTTATTGAAATTTCCGTATATGAGAACAATTGACAATTGTGTACCTACATTTTGCATTTCATCAGCGAGAGAAGTTTGTTTTGAATTGCACGCTTCATTTCAATCAAACCAAATCAAAATTGGCAGGCTGTCACACATCGATTCCTATTGGTCAATTAAGAATGCGTTACAAGTTTACGGAAGTCATGTGTGTGGTGGGCGGATATTCAGAAACCACGAGTTTTCTGGCAGGCGGTCTTTCAGATCTGCTTCTTCTTCCCCACCCCCTCCCCCTCCATTTGTCATTCGATCCCAGGTCTCAATCATGTTCATAATAATAATAATAATTTAAATATTTATACAGGAAGCAAACCTCACCCTAAGGTGATTTTCAGGAAGGTCCTGTATTAGTGTAAAAACATAAAAATATAAAAATGTCTCTGAATCTATAAAAGGTTAAAATCTAGTAATATAAGGTATTAATTAAAAAATAGCTATAAACATAATAACAACAATAACGTACTACTATATATAAGTAACTAGATAAATCGTTTAAATTGATCTAGATTTAGAATGTTTCTCGTGCTCTCAGATAGCAAATTCCAGTCCTGAATGGCATGAAAACAAAGGCGACGTTGGCCAAACGAGCTACGAGATTTAAGCTTATAGATGTCGTTCTTACTTCTGGTATTGTAGTCGTGCATGTCTCTCTTAAAAGTAAAATTAAAATCCCAGTCTATAAAACCATTTAAGCATTTAAAAACAAATAAGATACGGTGCTTTCTGCGTCTCTCTGATAAGGAATCCCAGCCAAGTTCTTCCAAGGCCTCTGAAGCAGAAGAGTGCTTGGACTTATTTAAAATTAGCTTTGCTGCTCTGTTTTGAAGAAGTTGAAGGGATTTCATTAGAGTAGTATTGCTTTTGTCTCCCCAAACAATGTCGCCATAATCTAAGATTGGTAAGATCATTGTGTTGCTAAAAAGTTCTCTAACAGAAGCGGGAAGTAAGTACTTGATCCTGGTTAGTATCCCTAATCTTTGTTTAACCTTGCTGTTGGCGTAGTCGACATGGTCATTCCAGGTAAGGGTTTCATTTATGACGATGCCCAAGTACTTGAATGAATCTACTCTATCAAGATCTTTGTCGTAGATTTGTACACTAATCGTGTCAAGGGATTTCAACCTCTGTGAACTTCCAATAAGCATAAACTTAGATTTTGCGGTGTTCAAAGTTAGCTTGTGATTGTAAAGCCACTGTGCTACGTTCTTTAGGTCTTCATTAAGCATAAACTCTAAGTCCTTAACTGAATTCGAAGGTGAGAACAGTACATGGCTGTATCGTCGGCAAATAATGTTACCGAAGTATGCCTAAGACAATTGGGCAAATCATTAATGTAAATATAAAACAATAAGGGGCCAAGGATGGAACCTGAGGAACCCCAACAGACACTTTCCGAATACTTGATGAAACTTGTCCAATAACTGTTTGCTGACGACGATTGCTTAGATAAGTTTGGAACCACGCCAAACTCGTTCCGCAGACTCCTAGAACTTTCAATTTGTGGAGTAAAACTGTGTGATCGACTGTGTCAAACGCCTTTTTTAAATCGATGTAGATCACACCATTTAACAAGCCATTGTCCATATTGGTGAGCATTTCGTCAGTAAATCGAGTTAGGGCAAGAGATGTGGATCTGCCGCGCCTAAAACCAAATTGATTGACAGTCAGTAGCTTATGAAGATCTAAGAAGCCATAAAGCTGTATGTGAACTGCTCGCTCGATAACCTTACTCACGGTCGGGAGAATGGATATTGGCCGATAGTTGTCCTTATCGGCCAATATGGCAGCCGCTTCGATGATCCGTTTGCTGCGCGAAAAAAACACCATCTACCGTCTGAAAGCAGGCTACTTTTCCTCATGATCAGTTACAGTAAGATCAATCGTCAATATATCGATTTAGCTTGTACATTTGTTGTCCCAATTCAGATCATATGACAGCTCTCCAGAAGATTCAGTGCTTTTACCTCTTGGGATAGAGAAAACCAAAAACACATTACTTCAGAAAAAGGTCAGGTGACCTTAATTGGGAAGCAAATGTACAAGCTTAATCGATCAGTTACGTTAGTTCATGATTGGCTCATTGCATTTTAATTGACTTGCTCACCTGGTTGGCTCGGTAATTACTTTAATTTAGTTTGATTTTATAACACGACTGCTCTAAGGAACATTATCCAGCAAGTGGTGGCTCGATCCTCGATCGCAAAATTAGTTTGCATTGACGAAATTAAATAAATAATGTTGGTCTTTGTGTTACTAGCAAAAACACACTTATAATCCACATTTTGGAACATTATAATTGTTTCTAACGGAAATATTCTATATTAGTATCAGTTTCTCCGTATCCCGAATTCTGATTGGTTGATTCACCTGCAAATAACTGCGCGCAAATAAGCGTTTGCCTGAAGATATTGTTGTGAGCATGCGCAGTGCTGTTCAACAACAAATCCAACATGGCCGCTCGGTTTCCAGAGTGTTCATAGGAGGAAATTGCGAGCGTTTTGGATGCCAAAGGTAACAAAAACACTGAATAGTAAAACAGTTATTGGAACTCCAACTATAGCAAAATATGAAGAATTGTCTGTGTCTCGCTACCAGTTATTTGCCTCGGCAAATAGCTGGTAGCTCGCCACAGACAATTCATCATATTTTGCTCATCCTCGTCCAATAATTGTTTATAACTTTGTATTCGGCCGCCATCTTGGTGTTCCTTAATCCAACATGGCGGCTATAAAAGTACGATACAAACAAAGCTTGATTTCCTATCAAAATCATTGGGTTTCACCTCGCCACTTTGGATCCAACTTTTAAGGATTCCTGAAGTTTTAAAAAGAAATTAGAGTACACGTTCTTGGATTGTTATGCCTTTCGGAAAACATGCTGGGACGCTCCGTCATAATAAAATTCGCTTTTTTTACTCCGGAACAAAACACCCCATTCAAATCTTTTGTGTATAGAGTATTATCGATGTCTATATAGCATGTATACAAAGACTAGCTCCACCTCCCTGCTTTGTACGACTATAGTTTAGATTTTTGATGACATTATATACAAGTAAATGCAAACAGAGGATTAATTTATGTTTGATTGAGAATCGTTCTGAGAGAAGTTCGGTCGCTTGTAGGCTATCCACACCCTGTGAATTTTAGCAAATACAATGTCTGTATCTTGGCTATAAGTGTATGTGTTCTCGTGCATATCAAGTGATAAGTGAAACTCAATTAATTGGTTTGAATTGCATGGGGTCCCTTAGTTACCAACTAGTTACCAATTTTGGAATGCGCCGTTTCACATTACCCCCTGCGGTCTATATTTTGATAAAATGACACAGGGTGCATTTTTCAATCTAAGTTATTTGGAACATAATAACCGAATGTGTATATTTTTAATGATCAACATTCATTTCAGTTCTAATGATTCTGTGTGAACTCAGAGAGTTTTGAGCAAATATCAGTATTGAAACGTTCGAGTTTACGATATCCATACCGACAAGTACTCTCATATGAAGAACATTTAACCTTGTCTTTCCTATAATAATAGTACTCTCAATCAGTAAAATGTCTCGCAAATAAGCAAAAACCGTGGACGAATATCCTGCTTGTTTAACGTTGGATCTGTATGAAGATCTAAACAGCCAAGTAATAATAAATAGAAGCGAGAAGTCCAAGGACTATAGCAAAGCTGAAACAACGTGTATAGTTTTAAACGTACTATATTAAATTAAACATTAATTAAACAATTAAACATTTTTCAATCAAATTGAACAAAATCAATGACTCAATATTCAACGACCAGTTGTTACCATAACTAATATGAGAGGTCCCTGAGTTTTGAGGGGTATAACTTTAAGAATAATATGGCTACCCGTCAATACCAGGTTTAACTTAAGAATGTTCCCGTGATACCTAGCAAGGGCGTATCTAGCCTATAGGCCCATAGGCCTGGGCCTACGCATTTTACAGCCTACTTGTCTTATTACAAGTGAATGTTGGGCTTGAGGAGCTGTCGAAATACACAAAACATGACCTGAAGGTGCAGCAGAAGGCATTTGTGAAAGTCTAAATCTAAACATTTTCCGGGGAAGGAAGCTTCCGGACTCCTCAAGAAGCGACCCTTACGGAGCGGTTGTTTGGGCCTACAAATTTTAAAAACCTGGCTACGCCACTGCGGCTAGTTTTATTACTTCTCTCCATATACTTAAATTACTAAACTACAATCAAGCTTAAATCCCTTCTCACGGAGCCATGAGATATACAATCTGCCTCTCTCTTAAAGAGGTTCTCTTTTCTTAGGTTAAAATATTTAAGAATCAAGTGTCAAAAATTGGTAATTCTCTCTGAGTTAAATTAGAAAGAAGAACACAACTCACTTACTTACTAAACCTCAGGAGAAATATTAAATATCGCTTACCTACACAACACGAATCTCCAGATTAGTTTGAAATAATTATTATGCTTCACTATACAGTACAAATTATGGAGTGCCACAGTGAGACTGACAACGAAGTTATATAACTACCAAATCTTGCATTTAATATCATCCTTATCAGTTAATTTGTGGTTTGTCTCAATGCATCAGGCGTTTTCTAAAGTCTCGTGACTATTATAGTTGTTGTCGTTTTTGGGTGACGTGTTTATGCCAATATTACCATATACTTTATACACATGAAATGAGAGTAACAATGTCTGCAGTATAGAAAGTTGTAATGAACAGATTACCGAGTACAGCTTATATTGTGCTCCTGTGCTACTCGCGTTTCGTTGCTATATATTTATACTGGACTTGAAGCTCTAGTGTGGCTAAGTATTTGTCACCATATGGCATATTGTGGCTCTCGTGTGGTCCTGTTATCAGTAGTATTTTATTACACCGAGGCTTACCTGTGGCCCCGTAGTTTTGTCTTACCTAATTTTATTATCGGGCTCTCGTGTGGCTCATTGTTATTGGTAAGAGATCTGTGGTGTACATGAAGTAGCTCTCGTGTGGCTATGTGATTATCATGCGGTATGTCGTGAGGCTCTTGTGCGGCCAATTGCGTAAGGGTCATGCAGTACTCTTTTTTGAAGGCATCGTTAATGATATATGTCCGGTTAATATTTTGAAACAATATTTAGCTGATCGATTTATTACAAGAGTGAGCTTCCACTAATAGTCTAATTTGTTACTCTAGCATCTAGAAAATATTTTAAGACTACTTTTAAGGAAATTGTTCCTGATATTTCTCAGTTTAATACTCATTCCTTTAGATTAGGAAGCGCTTCAGCAGTCTCTAACGCAGGAGTGAAATATTAGGCTTTTCCAAAGAAATGGAAGGTGGAATCAGTTGCAGCAAGAGCAGTTACGTTTTAGATCTAGATTATCGACTTCAATCGTAGTTATGCGCTTTTTCAGTTCACCTATTCCTTTCTTTGTTTCTATATAGGACAGGTTTGTAAATCTGACTGGCGCCTGTCACTCCTAAATTACTATTCAATATGAACGTCTTGGTGTAGTGTGGCCATAAGATTGTCATGCAGTATGTCGTGAGGCTCTTGTGTGGCCCTACTCTATAGTAACTCCATTCCATGTGTGGCCCGGAAGGTTGCTAGCTTTTGTATAGCTTATATGATAGGCATACAAGGCCCCTTTCTTTGGTGCAGGTACTTTTATGTAATTATTTTCTGTATATTTTCTTTTCTTTCCCCAGCGGTTAACAACGAGCTTCCTGACCGACTAATTAAAAAGCATGGCGGTTGGAAAACTGAGAGCGTGAAAGATCTCTATTGTATTTAAGACCGGCCAAACAACAGCTATTGGTCTCTTTGCATATTGACATTTAGATTCATAATTTCTTCCCACACTTTGTTGCTTGAGGTCAGCTGTGCGGCTCCCTCCAAACGTTGTTAACATTATTCTAATGTAGAAAATAGAAATACTTTCTATTTGGCTGAGCGTAGCGAAAGAAAATAGAAATATTTTTCTCTTTGTTACATGTTGAATACATGTTTTTGCATTATCCCTTGGGATTAATTAGGATTTCTATAAATGCCACTCCTTCACGTGTTCATGCCACTTGATGTCGCATTTCAGCAGCGGCCTTAGTTTTCCTTGACATATTGTAGCTTTTTTATAGCTTGAGTAAAATTGTCTCTCAGTACGTATACAATTGCAATAACTTGTAATAAACGATGCCGTCAGCTGTGCGGTAATATTGTTCCTAAAGTATATTAATAGGATGCTTTAAACCTTTAGACTCAAGAGGTAGAGGTGAATTTGCATTGGTTTGGAGAATACGTTTCCGGGTTTTTCCTCAACTTTTTCCTTATCCCGGTTTTTCGTATCCGGCAATTCACCATCTAAAATCTAGCTCGCAATTGTACTATTATTATTGTACTGGACTACTGTTATTAGTTATAACACAAATTACTGCTGTAACCTTAATGTAATAAACGATGCTGTCAGCTGTGCGGCTCCCTCCAAACGTTGTTATCATTATTCTAATGTAGAAAATAGAAATACTTTCTGTTTGGCTGAGCGTAGCGAAAGAAAATAGAATTTATGTATTTGTCGAGTCGGTGTATGTTTAAACCAACGTAAAATAACTACGGCAGCTTTTTTGGGCTTAAGTTTCGCACGTATCCCTTTTAATGCTTATACATGCAGCATGCCAAGGCTGCATGCAAACGTGCATGCATGCACATTTTGGAAGGGATTCTTCATATACCTCTCAAAAACTGCCACAAACCACTTAACTTTGCTTTCAAGAGGTTTACAGTTGGCCATGTTTCTTGGCGTGGAGCTAAACCAAACAATGACGTCACAATATCCAGTCGCGCGTTCATGGAAAGCCTGGGCACGAGAGTAGATTTTTGATATTCTGCTGGCGGCATCTTCAATCTTTGTTGACAATAACTTTACACAACATTTTCAATAGCCTGCTGACATTTTGTACAAAAAAGAAATCTATTTTACAAGTGTTTTTCTCAAAACTTAGTTTTGAAAATATTGTGCATTAGTCTAAGGGAGATTATAATGTCATGTATATCGCCACAAATTATTATTCGAACTAGAGAAGACTGGTGACAAGCTAGGCCATTTCTTACTATATATGTTCCAATGTGTCTTACTCCCTGCTGACTGACTAGGATCAATAATATCACATGTGCAATAGAAGAAGTCATGTTGTATGAATCAGCAACACTGTTATTAGTTCTGAATACAATGTTAATAGTTTTGAATAAAATATGTATAAACCTTGAAGTTCACAAGGAATCATGGTAAAATAGAGAAGGCAAACCTAGAACAAAGATCTATTAGATTTACCTGCTGTAGACGTTTTCCACAATTGCATTTAACCGGCCGGGGCCACTTAGACAGCGAGATCCAATCATATATTACAGAACGAAAACAAAGCATAATTTTTTATATACTTGTAAAGCTAAGGTATCTAAAAAATAAAGTTGTTGTAGCATTCCAACTTACACATTCTAGCATATCTACGCTATGTTCGTCATCCAAAAGACTGACTTCAAAACTTAAGTCCACCGAATGTGCATTTTACCGGATCAAATCTCGGTCAAATACTAGAAACTAGAAACTGATTGGCTCAAATAACCGTCAGTTGGAGTATTTGTTTACGTTCTGCAATGTGATTGGTTCTGGTACTCATTCAGTTGGAAACAAATGCGTAGCATGTAAATATAATTATATATATTTTTAAATAAAGAAGAAGAAAGAGCTGCAACAACTTACAGCATTTTGTTATTCTTTGTTCTGTTAAAGTAAGCAAATAAGTTAAATATCTAGCCTGGGAAACCAGCCGACTCTTATCGCTCCCTACTCGCGAAAGAGACGTCTGGGCAGCGAGGCAGAAAATTCCATACTGATGACGTAGCAGATAGCCGTTTCACGATGCATAAATAAGTTGCATTTCTCATAAGCCGAATGCGAACAGCAGAGTTCTTTACAAGGACTATAACTACCGAGGCTGCTCGTTTGCTTGGCAGTGGATCACCGACCACAACCATGAAATTCAAGCCTTGTAGATTTATTTTTACAACAACATCCAATTTTCTCACTTTCTGATTGGCTCTCCGCTATATGCAATTTAAGTACGGACAATGAAAATGACGTCACTCGCAAGCCGTGGTACCTTTGCAAAGTGCTTTCATAGCGCTTCCAAAAACAAGAAAATGAGGATTTCACAAGCATTTCCACTACTAGGAGAAGTAAAGGTTCAGGGTTGTACTCTCAAGCTGACAGTCACGTACATGTAAGTACGATGACTCTAAATTCAGCCTTTCACTCACTCCCTGTTTAAGAGCGCGGACCATCTCTTCATTATGGGACAGTATTTTTTTACCATACTCCAACAACGCATGTTAGTGACATAACTTTCGCGCCGAAATAACTAATAACAACTTATTATATGATTAACATCGCAATCCTAGAACATTTTTTCATGAATATTGTTCGTTATGAAACAAAATTATTTCAATGGTCATTACCATTTTGGTTAAAGACAAAGGACAACATCGCCATTGTTAAACGAAAACAATAATTTGTGAAGCTAGAAATTTAAAGTTTTGATTTGTAAAGAACATTAGATGCTTGCTTCTACAAACTCTGCAGTAAAATTTAAAATGTTATTCCTTTCTGGGTTAAAGGCCCACAATCACCCTAGATGCATTGCGGCAGTTTGTTTTGTTTTGAACATTGCGCTATAATTTGATATATGCTCTGTTTGGTTAGTTATCAAGTCTTGCTCCACGTGTACTAATTTTCGACTGCAACAAAAAGGCGACTGAATGGGTGTGCGCCCGCAAAGCGTCTAGGGTGACTGTGGGGCTTGAAGTTACCAAAATCCAGTTAGTTTGCATGTCTTGTCCACGTTGCTTGGAAATTGCAACCTATTTTAGAATTCTAAAATGGTTTCACTGAACGCTGGTGTTTTGATGTACTTGCAATTGGTATCCTATTGTGGGGGTTCTAATATGTCCACTGTATAAGTTATTAGAGATTTTCCACGCGTAGTGGCGTTGGTGAACAATCTGAATGTTTGAAAAGAGCATGCGGTGTGAAATTGCTTCGAACAGAAAGCTCAATCTTGCTGATAAATACCAGTCACTTATTTAGATTGTGAGACTGAGCGAAGTGCAGGTGTGGACTAAGACTAAAACAGACTAAAACGAAATTGGAGCAAAAACATGAGCCAACATACCCTGCGAGCAGTGCCTTCTTTAGCTCTACGATTTCGCCCAAGATTCTGGGCTTTTCAAACCAGTTAAATCCGGTTTATCAGCGCGCGGCTAAATTTTTGGTTTAAACTGATGACCAAATCTGAGCCCACTGCAACAATGGGAGACAAAAGTGACACGACTTGAGTAACCGAGTGAATCTGGTACGAGACAAAACGGTTGGCGCATGCTCTGATGCCCGATACGAAAACAATACGAATGCGACACGGAGCCTTCTTTGCTGGGGCAACGCATTCTACCCGTTGAATTAACAATTATCCTTAAATGGCAAACACACTTGGAACTAATGATAATCGTTAATAGTTCAGTTTCGTATTCTGAAGTTAAACATTCTTAAATACCAGCGAGAAGGTGGGCTATTCACAACTCTGCTTATTGTTGTAGTTTCGCGTTTTGCACCAAAACGGGTAGGATGTGTTGGCTGGGGCGACCTTCACCTCCGCGGAACCTGGAATAATACTGGCTATCCAAACAATGCCTAACCCTGAAACAATACAAACCCTAACCTTAAAACAATGGAATTCTTTGTCAGTGCAGTCTAAATGGGATCCAATAAAATGCAAGGTTTGGAGAGGTGAAGCCCTCCTGTGTTTGCTACGCACTTTTTGTAGAGTTGAAGAATTGAACGGCTCTGCTCACAGCTACGGAAGGTGAAGCAAATAACTGTTTGGACTTTCGACGATATTACAGAACCAACCAAATATGCAGATGTTTCCATAGACCAGGTAACGAGAATACATGTCATAAAGCTTCTTAATATATAAACATCGATGAAATACCAGTGTATCTCTCCTCGTTTGAATAATCACTCGTAAGATATTTCATCAACACTCGAAGATAAATTCCGTATCTCCGCGCGGCCATGTAATATCCTCTATTTATCGACTAAATAAACTCAGTGTGATTTAAGACTTTTTATAGTATCATAACTTCACGACAAAAAAGTGGACGTTTAGGGGGAGGGGGGGAGATGGATCCGGCCTTAACGTCCAGTGCCTTTGACCACATGTTCTTTTATTTCTTCATATAAATTCTTATGATATGCAGAGTAATTCTGCGAAAAAAGGTTTGTTTTTGCTTGAATCCTTGCATGATTTTCTACAATATCCTGTTGAAGTTTGCTAAAAATGGCGAAAAGCGACCAGACTTTTATCACGACGAGCCACAGTACATCAATACACCGATTTTATTAGCTTGTACGTTTGTTGTACCAATTAATTCAGATCATGTGACAGCTCTCCAGAGAATTCAGTGCTTTCTTTTCCAATTAGAAAAAATTATACATTTCCACTTGGGATACAGAAAAAGAATAAAACATTACTCATGGCATTCGTTCGTTTGCACGGGGCTTTACTTCACACATGCACAATGCACGATGTACTAGGCCCATGCCTCTAATTAGTGTATTGTGGCTCGGTCGTGATAAGAGCCTGGTCGCTTTCCATAAACTTTAACAGGTCGTAGACAATCAAGGATTCAAGCAAACACAACATTTTTCGCAGTATTACCCTAAATATTATAATAAATTATGTGATGAAATTGAAAAAAAGGGTTAGATATTAGCTTATTTCAGCTACTCTGTAAATTCGAGGATGAATAAAGTGTATGCATGTGCGCGTGTGTATGTGCGCGTGTGTATGTGCGCGTGTGTATGTGCGCGTGTGTATGTATGTTTGCCAGGTATGTATACGTAGGGGCACTTTAAATATCGTGATGAAGTTATGGTCCTATATGCCCTATGCCTTATGTCCTGTGTGCGTGATACATATATCCCTGACAACTCCTTATTTAAAAAAAAAATGTGTATATATATATATATATTTACTTACAAATTTAGCATACAATATGCAAGGTACAAAAAGCAAAATGACACGAAGTCTAAGTACCTAAAAACCCATTCCACAATAAGATAAATACCCATGCACCCCCAGTTACACCCTTGGTTAACTGTAGTACAAACACTACAAACAAACTTAAGGCTATCTAACACTGACGAGCAAACATTATAAGTATTACAACTACGACACTTTAGACAAATGAGGTTATACGAGCGGTAATATTGTCCTGGTTAATAAAACGTTCTTGCATGAGTTTGCGTTTAAAGCTTGGGAGAGTCGAGGATGATTTGATTTCATCCGGTATTGACGACGCGAAGGAAAAAAGTGTCCCTAAAATTCGAAATTTTAGGAGTAAAGTGTTTCCTTTGGTACAAAACGGATTTAGCGCGTCGGGTGCTGCCCGAGCAGAAAGACATGTAATTTACTCAATTAGTATTAATCAGGCCTGACTTGCATTTAAAAAAGAAGACAAGATCAAGCTACTCTAACCAATAATTGACCTGCAAAAGATTCAAGAAAATTAGACGGTCCCTATAACTGAAGTGATTGGAATTCTTGCAGATACTGAATCTTGTTGCTCTACGTTGTACAGATTCAGTTAGTACGATGTTTCTAATGATCGATTTGAGGTGTCCACAACTGACTACAATAACCAAGGCGCGACCTCACAAGGGCTAGATAAAGGGCTTTCAGAACGTCACCAGATAGGTATGTGGAGCAATTACGCTTCATAAAGCCAAGCATTCGTTTTGATTTTGCTGATATGGAATCGATGTGTAGATTCCACGAGAGGTCACTTATAACAGTGACGCCAATGTCCCTTTGAGTGGGTACCGTCTTCAATGCTTCGCTGTTGTTGATGTAACAGGTGCGATTACACCTGGAGGGAGACGCACAAGTCATGGTTTTGTAGCACTTCGAGTCGTCGGCAAGCATGACAATATTGGAGTTCCGCATGACATCCGCCATGTCGTTAACATAGATAAGCAACAATACGGGACCCAGAATTGAGCACTGCAGAACTCCCGACTTGACGTCCGCCCACGAGGAAAATGAGCCATTAGTGACTAATACATGCTGTCTCCTTCCAGTCAGATAATTCTGAAACCACGTAAAGGACCATGCACTAACGTCATAATGCTGCAACTTCCAAATAAGCCTCGAGTGACAAACATAATCAAATGCTTTTGCAAAATCTAGATAGATGATGTCGTTATCCAGGCCTTTATCTAAACTAGAGCAGATGTTGAGAAATACTTCAATTAAAAGGTATGCAAGGTTACTCAGTCCCCATACAAAGCTTTGTAATTCGGACACGCGCTTCGTCAAAGCGCTCTGAAGAATTGTAATTACGGCAAGCTGCCCTACTAATCCTACAACAACCAACAACAGAATCAAAGGTAACGTAAGAACGAAGGTCATTTGTGAATTTAAACCCAGTAGGATGATAGACTGTTAACAAGTCCCTTCTACTGCGCATTTTTTTTAGAATGGCTAAACATGGTTCCAGATGGCTAACGATGGCTAGACATGGTACGCATAGTTTTCTGGGTCTAGATCTGGTCTGTAAGTAGGGACTGCCGACTCTTTTGTAAGTTTTGTACCGACCGTTGAATTCCCCGTCAACCCAACAACAGATCTGTAAGCTAAAAGCGGCTCGTCAAAATGACTCGAGTCAGTACAGTCGAGTGTAAAGCTATGGCGTTCATGCAAGTGAAACAGTTAATGTTTAATACTAGAGATTGCTGCCCTTAAATGAGCTTCAAGATCGCCTGACTTTAAACACTATTTGCAGCAACCTGCTAATTCTTAAGCACTCCATGCCCAGTTGGTTTGCGACAAACTGACAATAACGTGAACGCTCTTTGTGCAAGATTTCGCCGAGTTCAACGACAACAATCAGTTCGGATTCTCGATCTACTAGGATTCTCACGTTTGGCCGATACTTGATGTTGCAAATACCACTGTTGTTGTTTAAATTAGCGACACATATCGACTTCACATGGCATTGATTTTTCTTCCCGGTTTCTTAAGCAAGTTAAAAATGGCGAGACATAAATTTGAACGAAACGTTGCAGTTGTTATACATATTCTTAAACGGTGATTTTCAAAGTCTGCAATTATCATGCAAACCAAAGAATAGATACAGCGTCGTCTCCTTTTATTCTGAACTAGTTTTTAGCTGTTTCAGTCATGCTACTGCACTGCAGCTCAAATAATAAAATAGACTCTTCCACAGACCCTGCTCGGCCGTACTTTCTGGCCCCACGCAAAGGGGCTGTTACAGTAGAATGGTATCCCGATTTTGATTGGTTAGGTAGAGATTTGTCAGGTCATCTGGAAGCGCATTCCACAATGTGGGTGCCGCTACTGAGAAGCCGCTCTGTAACCGTAACCTTTAATATTAAATTGAACCCTTTCGAGGTAGTTCTTAGAATTAGACCTTAAGTTACGATTTGGCACGTACTGACGCATCAAGTCTATAAGATAAGCAGGAGCATCGTCTTTAAAGCATTAAAAACATAATAAAATGACCTTATAGTGAATTCTATACTCGATGGGTAGCCAGTGTAGTTGTTGTAATACTAGCGTGATGTGTTCATGTCTTTTAATGAGACAAACTAATCTTGCAGCTGAATTTGAACGCTTTGAAGTTTCTGTATTAGTTGATTAGGTAAACCATGAAAAAGCGAGTTATAGTAGTCTAATCTGGATGTAACAAATGTCTGCTGATTGTAGCGACAGATATTTGAGATGGAAGAGGGCTGATGAATATTTTGCAAGCAGCATTAATTTGGTTCTCCATTGCCCCATTGACGTCTCGAATATCGTGCCAATGTTCCTGACGGTAGTTGAGGGGTTGATGACAGCGTCACAAACTGAAACAGAGGCAATGGGTGGTGAGGGGCGGTTCTTCGCATTCAAGATCAAAAGCTCAGTCTTACTCCTGTTCATTTTCAGCAGGGATATCCATCTATTGATATTGCGTGCACAGTCCTCAATTCGCGTCCTTGCTAGCTCAGCTGACGACGATTTGAAGGATAGGTATATTTGGGTGTCGTCGGCGTAGAGATGGAATCCAAACCGTATCCAATTTAAATTAATTTTGAGAGAAACAAAAATAAATATTTTGCACTCACACCACGTGCTTATAAAGTCGACGCCATGTTTTTGAACAGCTTTCACCGTACTCGGAGTGCTGAACCGAGAAGTCCAATCAAAAATCATCCGGCAAAAGTCATCCGGCAAAAGTCATCCCACTGGGTTCAAATTCACAAATAATATTTATTCTTATCTTACCTTTGATTCTGTTGTCGGTTGTTGTAGAATTATTAGGAAATCAGCTCTCCGTAATTACAATTTTCTTCAGAGCGTGTCCGAATTACAAAGGTTTGTATATGGACTGAGTAACCGCGTCAGAAAATCTTGCATACCTTGCAAAATGGCGGCGAAAACTTCGATTTGGTCCCAGTTATAAAGTCTGAGTTGTTTACAAAATATTCAAAAACAAGCCATAATATAGCACCACATTTTCAACCAATAATTTTACAATAAACTCATATACCGCAGTCGGATTTCCACATCAATAGCTAACTTCTATTGTCTTTGCACCTCTGTTTATTATTGTCTTGCCTCGGTGCATTTGAATAAGAGCACGAGTTAAGCGGCTGTCAATCACTTTTCGCTTCTGAAGGGAGTTGAATATATTGTTTACAAGCCTTGCCTCGGTTCACAGTTCTCCCTACAGCAAAAACCAACAGTGGTCTTTATAGATATTTGATGCTCAGGTGAGTCTTTCTACTTGTACTCTTTCCTATTCGAAAATATACATTGTCTTTGTGTTCTTGTGGAACATTTTCAATAATATTTTATACAGCATTCGTGACTGAGTTCTGTTTTTGTTTAATTTAAGCAAACTTTGAGATTCAAAATTATTAACCACATATCGTAAATTCGGTAGAAAAATACCCGACCAGCTTCTAGCTAATAGTTTTTGCTCGGCCTATTTGTGTCTTCTGAAGTGTTATGCGGAGTTGGGGGTAAAAATGTAAGACACGAAACTTCGGAAACGTGTTGTACCGTTTCATCTGCGGTACCCGCAAATTTAGAAATGGCATTCAAGCAATGCGTTTTCACCGGGGCATGTATTGCATGTTTTGTAGTGTTTTATCAGTTTTCTAAGGGGAAAATATAGTCTTCGATTAAAAGGCAACTTATTTCAGCATTACCTCAAATAACTACAATGTATTTAAGATATATTCTTGGTATTTGAGATGGCAATTATGCGTTAATAGAAAGCGAAGTCAGTGCCTAAAGTTTGCTACCTCGCCAAGGAGTTTATAAATCCACAAAATGTACGACATTTTTCAAAACATATTCGTAATTAATAAACGTTTTTAGACTAGTTTAAAGTTGTTACAATGCCTAGAATTTGCCATGTTTTGCTGAAGAACTGATTCTGCTTCAATTACTGAATTTCGTTAACTCGTGAAGCGGAGCGACTTGAACTCATACAGCTACAGTAGTTAATTTGCATAGAGGAAGACATATGAATAACTGTATAGAACCATTAGTAATTTTTAACCTTCATATATCAACGAGAAATCAATATCTTAAAATGTACTGAATGATATTTTAATGTGCGATCAAGAACAGAGTAAAGCCTTTCCTGATTTCGATAAACTCGTTTAGTATTCAAATATATACCGTTTTCTAAGCCACCGGTAAAGACAGAGAAGAACGTTTAGTTAGCACTATTATAATATTTTGAATACTTTTGGGAGTTAGAGTACGTGGATACTCATTATTAGGCGAAAGGTACGAAAGCTATAAGAAAAACCTAACGCAACCATTTGGAAGATAATTTGAATTGCAAATCTTGTCCTTCAAGGCCTTGACTTGCATCATCGACATGGCTGAGTTATTTTAGGAAATTGAGTCAGGAGTAGTTGAATAAAATAAACTTCTGCTCGCAAAATATGTATACACCTATACTTCAAAAAAGGTTGTACAGAACAAATGAAGTTAAATGACATTCCTAGATCGAAATGGATTGTGAAAGCCGAAAGTCTGGCGAATTCGAATTCATTTGTTATGAAGTTTGGGGGTCAAAACAACGATAAGACAAATATTAATGCATTTTCCTTTGAATCAATGTTCGACTCACACAGCAGTTTATACTGTCCTTATAGCTGCGCAATCCATTTCGGTTTGGGTATGTCGTTTATACGCTCTCCGTCACAGCAAACTGTTTTCAGTAAAATCAAAATCAAATTCGCCAGAGATAGCTTTTCGCCAGTCGCATGTCATTATGACATTTATAGCTTAAAGGAGCTGTATGTGTCACGGTGAGGGACACGCCGTTATGTTCCGCGGGTCGGAACAAAATTATTTTCAGTAAAGTTTCATATAAAATGACTACCCTAGCACACGTGTGGGATGGATGAAATCAAAGTAAATGTGCAAACATGATTCACAAACTGTGCATATCAAGCATTAAGGGAGGGGACGTTAACTGTTTGAAGCCAATTAACAGCCACCATTCGATCATTGATTGCAGAAATACGGACACCACAGCGTAACTTTTAAACTTTGCCAGTTGGTGTAGTATCGGATATATTTTCTTATGTGTCCCGTCTACCTACAGTTTTCCTTGCAGTAAAATGTGTTTTCGTTTGTACTTCAGCCATTATATTCTACCGAATTGAAAAGCAAATGCGAGAGGTCTTTGTATTCGCAGTCTGGGCCAGACACTGTTATTTTCAGCGATTGTCATATCAACTGTCGAACCTCATGCCGGTGGTTAAAATCAAATCAAATATGCAAAAATAACTAGCAAACTTTCTTCAAGGAAAATAATGCATATCATTTCAATCAAGTATTGAGGGAGGCGCCATTAACTGTTTACAGCCTATTAACAACCACAGAGAATTATGACCTTCATATACATGTACACACGAAGCGCCATGACAATTACCCCTTTATCCTACTGATTTTAGAAAAAGCAGAATATTTTATACGTTATTATACATTGATTTTTAAATTAACTTCATGCAGTTTTCTAGCAAGACTCTGGCTCAAAATGGCTTGTTAATTAAATATATTTTTGTTGGTCGTTGGTCGTCTTCTGTGTTTACAAAATGTCTGTGTATGTCTGTGTATGTTTCTTGTGCGTATGCTAATGTCGCTAGTGAAAACCAGTCTTTGAATGCCCTACGTTTTGTGACTAGTTGCAAAGAAAACTGTCACATTAGTGTCCAAACCACTTACGGAAAAAGACTGTACTCATAGTCTACTTACTTTGTGCGCGAAAAATGTTAAAACCGTTCAGTGTAAAGTCAAGGTATAGATGTAATGAATCTTTAAAACTATCAAGTACAAATGATGTTACCAAGACAATGTCATTTAAGAGAATAGATGGTTGAAGTTTATTAGATTTGAAAGGAATTCCGGTAGAATGTAGCTAGAGCCGCCATCTTTTATATTTAAGGCAATACTGACTCTTGTACTGTAAGTATCGAGTGTAATTGTTTCATTTTTTTATCACAGAGTTCTTAAAATGAGGCAGCTAGTTCTTCTTAGTTTGGCAATAGTGGCTCTGATCCCAGCTGGTAAGTTATCAATACGTTAATTATCTCTTCTAGCAGTAAATAAATAAAAAAAATTAAGACTGAAGGTAACATATCGAACAACAGTCAAATTCGTAGTACTTGATTGCCATTTTGAAAGATAACCAAGCCTTTGGTGACATCGAGGCTGCAGTTAAGTCAGTATTAAATTATAGGCTTGTACCTGGTTAGGATAATAATCAAAATCTATCATTATTCATAGATGTAGGGTTTGTATCAGTGTAGGGTCAACTCCAGCCTCCAGGCGAGGCTAAACCTTTCAAGAACAATGAAATGGACTACTGTTGTCGTTCAGAGTATTTGGTTTATGGTCACCCTCATTGAACGTGTTCTAGCCGCCATTTTATTACGAGTAAAACTCCGTCCTGCTTTTCAAATATAGGACTGCAAAAACTTGACCGGTGATCTGGAATGGCTATGTAATTACTTTGCTTTTGGTTTACTACACGCGATTAAAAACCACTCTATTGAATACAATGTATTTTACACTGACAGGAACATCATTGCGATGTCACTCCTGTAAAAGCTTGACCGGTGATCTGGAATGTTTCCAAGAACGAACAAGTGACGACTGCTTTCCTGGGAAATACTCGTGCGCTAAAGCATCCTACAGACTTGGAGAGGAGACTAAATACTTTAGAGGATGTCAGAGGACTGACCAGTGTACAAACTCGGCGTACTGTAAAACGCATCCCGGGAAAACGAAGTGCACGATAATGTGTTGTGATTCGGACTTGTGCAACGATGGATCGCGAAACATGATCAGTGGAGCAGTTCTGGTCATATGTACCTTCATTAACTTCTTCTTCTTATGGAAGTGACCCTTGTGGTAACCCTTTTGGGAGATATTTTGTAGACTCCCAGTCCCATCATGCAAAGCGTTTTTTTTTAAACAAAGCCTGAGTTAGTATACTCTCGCAAAGTGAATTTATGTATTTGTCGAGTCGGTGTATGTTTAAACCAACGTAAAATAACTACGGCAGCTTTTTGGGGCTTAAGTTTCGCACGTATCCCTTTTAATGCTTATGCATGCAGCGTGCCAAGGCTGCATGCAAGCGTGCATGCATGCACATTTTGGAAGGGATTCTTCATATACCTCTCAAAAACTGCCACAAACCACTTAACTTTGCTTTCAAGAGGTTTACAGTTGGCCATGTTTCTTGGCGTGGAGCTAAACCAAACAATGACGTCACAATATCCAGTCGCGCGTTCATGGAAAGCCTGGGCACGAGAGTAGATTTTTGATATTCTGCTGGCGGCATCTTCAATCTTTGTTGCCAATAACTTTTCACAACATTTTCAATAGCTTGCTGACATTTTGTACAAAAAAGAAATTTTACAAGTGTTTTTCTCAAAACTTAGTTTTGAAAATATTGTGCATTAGTCTAAGGGAGATTATAATGTCATGTATATCGCCACAAATTATTATTTGAACTAGAGAAGACTGGTGTCAAACTAGGCCATGTTTTACTATATATGCTCCAATGTGTCTTACGCCCTGCTGACTGACTAGGATCAATAATATCACATGTGCAATAGAAGAAGTCATGTTGTATGAATCAGCAACACTGTTATGAGTTCTGAATACAATGTTAATAGTTTTGAATAAAATATGTATAAACCTTGAAGTTCACAAGGAATCATGGTTAAATAGAGAAGGCAAACCTAGAACAAAGATCTATTAGATTTACCTGCTGTAGACGTTTTCCACAATTGCATTTAACCGGCCGGGGCCACTTAGACAGCGAGATCCAATCATATATTACAGAACGAAGACAAAGCAATATTTTTTTATATACTTGTAAAGCTAAGGTATCTAAAAAATAAAGTTGTTGTAGCATTCCAACTTACTAGCATATCTACGCTATGTTCGTCATCCAAAAGACTAACTTCAAAACTTAAGTCCACCGAATGTGCATTCTACCGGATCAAATCTCTATGAAATACTAGAAACTAGAAACTGATTGGCTCAAATAACCGTCAGTTGGAGTATTTGTTTACGTTCTGCAATGTGATTGGTTCTGGTACTCATTCAGTTGGAAACAAATGCGTAGCATGTAAATATAATTATATATATTTTTAAATAAAGAAGAAGAAAGAGCTGCAACAACTTACAGCATTTTGTTATTCTTTGTTCTGTTAAAGTAAGCAAATAAGTTAAATATCTAGCCTGGGAAACCAGCCGACTCTTATCGCTCCCTACTCGCGAAAGAGACGTCTGGGCAGCGAGGCAGAAAATTCCATACTGATGACGTAGCAGATAGCCGTTTCACGATGCATAAATAAGTTGCATTTCTCATAAGCCGAATGCGAACAGCAGAGTTCTTTACAAGGACTATAACTACCGAGGCTGCTCGTTTGCTTGGCAGTGGATCACTGTCCACAACCATGAAATCCAAGCCTTGTATATTTATTGTTACAACAACATCCAATTTTCTCGCTTTCTGATTGGCTCTCCGCTATATGCAATTTAAGTACGGACAATGAAAATGACGTCACTCGCAAGCCGTGGTGCCTTTGCAAAGTGCTTTCATAGCGCTTCCAAAAACAATAAAATGAGGATTTCACAAGTACATGTAAGTACGATGACCCGGATATGAAAGCTCCAAATTCAGCCTTTCACTCACTCTCTGTTTAAAGTGCACCTAACGTTTATTTTGTTATCATAAATATCGATGCTACATCTAGTTTAGAGTACTTCTGTGAAGAAAGTTTTGGTTTACAGAGAATACTCTATGTTCTGCGTTCGTTTGAAATCGTGGAAATGTGACCTTTCCTGACCCATGACCGCGTAAGCAAAAGCCAGCGTCGATCCCTGGGTTGACGTCATCTCATTAATGCATTATTCTTCATGGCGTCTTTCTATCACAACAACATCGATTTATAGAGAATATACACAGTTTGCGAGTTGTTAGTAAAGAAAAAAGTCATTTTATTCAACATGTTGAGTATTTATTCAATTTATTGCAAAGTCGAATGAATTATATGACGTCTACCCAGGGATCGACCCAGGCTTTTACTTACGCGGTCGTGGGTCAGGAAAGGTCACATTTTCACCATTTCAAACAAGCGTAGAACATAGATTATTCTCTGTAAACCAAAACGTTCTTCACAGAAGTACTCAAAACTTGATGTAAAATCGATAATGATGATAACAAAATAAACGTCAGGTGCACTTTAAGAGCGCAGACCATCTCTTCATTATGGGACAGTATTGTTTTACCATACTCCAACAACGCATGTTAGTGACGTAACTTTCGCGCCGAAATAACTAATAACAACTTATTATATGATTAACATCGCAATCCTAGAACATTTTTTCATGAATACTGTTCGCTATGAAACAACATTATTTCAATGGTCATTACCATTTTGGTTAAAGACAAAGGACAACATCGCCATTGTTAAACGAAAACAATAATTTGTGAAGCTAGAAATTTAAAGTTTTGATTTGTAAAGAACATTAGATGCTTGCTTCTACAAACTCTGCAGTAAAATTTAAAATGTTATTCCCTTCTGGATTAAAGGCCCACAATCACCCTAGACGCATTGCGGCCGTTTGTTTTGTTTTGAAAATTGCGCTATTGTTCGTTACATGCTCTGATTGGTTGGTTATCAAGTCTTGCTCCACGTGTACCAATTTTCGACTGCAACAAAATGGCGACTGAACGGGTGTGCGCCCGCAAAGCGTCTAGGGTGACTATAGGGCTTTAAACCGCATAATGTAATTGGTTAATCATTATCCACTGGTATGTAATCAACTAAAGTCGATTGAGGTATGCTAACCGCCGTGGAAAGCGAGTAGCAGCTAACGTTTCGAGCGTTAGCCCTTCGTCAGAGAAAAAAGGTTGCTCGAAACGTCAGCTGCTACTCGCTTTCCACGGCGGTTAGCATACCTCAATCGACTTTAGTTGGTTACATACCAGTGTTTATCTTCCCCGCCGACGCAGACCAACACTAGTTTTTACAGGAACTGGTTGCCTATCGTAATCAATATCCACTCGTGTGTTATGCGATTTATCACCACTTGTAATAAAGCTTAAAGGAGCTGTGTCACGGTGAGGGACACGCCTTTATGTTTCGGGCCGGAGAAAATAATTTTCAGTATTGGTTTCATATAAACTGACGACCCTAGCACACGTGTGGGATGGATGAAATCAAAGGAAATGTGCCAAAATTATTAACAAACTGGGCATAGATCTAGTCTTAAAGAAAAATTAATTCAATTAATTAATTCAACTTTGCAACAATTTGAATAAAAACTTACAATTTTCACTAATATGACTTTTTCCTTTACTAACAGCTCATAAACTGTGTATATTATCTAAAAATCTAAATGACGTCGACCGAGGTATCGACCCAGGCTTTTACTTACGCGGTCATGGGTCAGGAAAGGTCACGTTTCCACGTTTTCAAACAAGCGTAGAAGATAGAGTAATCTCTGTAAACCAAACATTTCTTCGCAGGGGTACTCAAAACTTTTCTGAGATTCATAGCTATGAAAATTGCAGGAAGGCTCATATGCACTTCAAAGAAAGACCCCACTATAAAAGGCCCTCGTCTGCCAGGCACTCTCACACCTTCAGTTGTCACTCAGCCTTTGTCAAGTGAACATCTCTATTCAAAGCTCTGCAACATGATGCTCCGCTTGAGTGATCTCTGACTTTTGTTATCGCGCTAAATTCAAATGAAACATATAACACCAAAGAGTCTGTAAACGCTTCTAAAGCACTATTAAATCTACTTGCTGTTGACTGTTTGGGTTTTTTGTTTTACTTTTGAGCGTCATAAATTTAGTGTTATAACTGGAGAAAATTGGAAGCCTGCTAACTTGCTTTACTGTTTTCAATTGGAATTTCAAATTTTGAATCCCAAAGGGAGAGAAAGGTGGAGGAGCATTCGCAGTTTTATAGTGTGAGTCCTTGTTTAAGTATTTATTTATTCGCGATGATAAATCCCATATCACAATCGTGATCATTGATTAACCCTTACTTATTCTACATTCAAGTCACAATCTGGCCATCCCTTCATGTAGGACGACACGAATTGCTACCAAATTGTATTCTATTGTATTGTGTTGCGTTCTATTGTTGTATTGAATTGTATTGTGTTGTATTCTATTGTATTTTTGGTAAAATTTCGTGATTGCCCACGCACAATCTCGTTTCCGATTGGCTGAAAAATGTCAAACCAATTTTTCCGTCACTTTCTTTAATATAAATATACCTCCTAAATGAGACATCATAGCAACACATTTTAGCATTTAAAGGTATATTATATTTTCATCAAGTATCTTAAACAAGGACACGCTCTATAATAGGTATGCTTCTCCACCTTTTTTGACCTTTGGGATTCAAATTTCAAAATCAAATTCAGGGGCCAGATTCACGAAACATTTCCTAAGACATGTCATAAGATATAAAAATTGTGACTGTCCTAAGAGATGTCGTAAATGCGATTCAGCAACTCTGTCCTATAGAGTGACTCCTAAGATGTTTTCAGCTAGACATCTCTTAAGTTTCCAGCCTCTGTGAAATTATCGATTAAAATGAAAACACCAATCAGGATTCGCCTTATATACGGCCTAATTAAATATTTATATATTTAAATTAGTCATTCGCGAAATCAGTCGTTACAAGTGGCTGCGGACGCAAAGATGCAAATGCCCAATTTTACCAAACAAGAAATAGCGGTTTTGGTAGAAGCCGTACAAAGTAGGAAATAACCTTAAATAACACGAACACAAATGTCAAGGAGAAACGCGTATCCCCAAGAGAATCTAAATTGATTTTGAGATTATAGCCATAACTTCGTGAACTAAGATACTTTCTGCACTAATTTATCTCGGAATTGAATTGCCAATACTAAAATTTACTGATTATATATTTTAACTGTACATGGCACCGAATCGACTATTAGTCGCGTACGACTCGATTTCATGGAATAATTGTTTTATTATTTAGTATATCTTGGCTAGAAAAGCGATATTACCTCTTCCAAATCCAAGAGATTGGCGCGATGTCGAAATACTTGTTAATGTCTTAACGCTCACCGACGTTAGAGCGCCAATAACATAGCCGCCATTTTTGTGTTTAGGAAATATACTAAAAGTTAAGACATCGATTTAGATTTTAGGACACGTCTTAAGACTTAGGAGGTGTTCGTGAATAACACTTTTGTCCTGAAGTCTATCTTAGGAGGTTCTTCTGTCCTAAATCTGGCCCCTGAACAGTAAAGCAAGGAAGTAGGCTTTCAGTTTTCTCCTGTTTGAATACTAAATTGGTGCCGCTGAAAATTAAAATAATCCAAAAAAATAAACAGCGGGAAGCCAGTTGCTCAGTTATGCCTGTCAATAACGTTTAAGTACCGTTTACAAACTCTTTAGTGTTATTTTAGCGCAATTATGAGTCATTAGTCCATCTATTCAAAGCCGAGAACAGGAATTGAACCGGTCTGTGGCTTAGCGGCGGTTGGGAAGAAGATTTGCAGATTTTCTTTCCTTTGACGCAAAACACAGTAAAATAAATTTTGGTATGAGTATTTTCATGTTTAGATCTATCCATTGAGCTAAATTAAAGTTGATTTTAGGCTTCAGTTCTCCTTTAAACATTCAAGTGTTTGATTTGAATTTCGCGCGATAACAAAAGTCAGAGAACGCTCAAGCGCATGCAAGAGATAATCACTTGACAAAGTGCTTGGCAGAGTGCCTTTTTATAGCGCGGATCCTTGTTTAAGAGAAACTCCGACTGTACAACACATTACCATTAATTTGTTGGCAATATAATATGGATTGCGAATTGGGATATAAAAGAAATGGGCCATTTAGGGCCACGTCACAGGGTGCCGTATTGTAAAGGGCAACCGTGTGATCTAATAAGATCCAAGACTGGGTATACGGAAAATCCATGTAAGTTGGCTCGAACAACGAACATAATAGCCCACTGCCGCGATATGCTTTAGTTATCACGCACAAAGGTTTCAATACGAGGCTCCGTGCTAAATTAAATTTAAAAACATTTCTGTGAAAAGAATGAATTTAATTTAGCACGGAGCCTCTTATTGAAACCTTTGTGCGTGACAAGTAAAGCATATCGCGGAAGTGGGCTATTGTTCTGATTTTTCCAAACTATTTTTAATTTAGTGCCAACAATCTAACGACAATTTGTTCGAACAGTCTGGTTATCTTTAAACTATACTCGTGTATATTAAGGTATTTCTAAACACTCTTGAAAATTTTAAACCTATGAACTTACGAAAAGTTTTCGGAGGTTCATAGGTATAAAAATTGCAAGAACTTCAAGTTAAGATCTGGATCAAGAATGACAACACCCCTCATAAGTGAGGGGATGGTCTATTATTGTTTGATTGTACCCGATGACATTGAGCTGCCATCCCCTCTTGATTAGTGGTGGCTAAATGCGCATCCTTTTAACATTCCATTTAAAAAAAATGAATTTCTTGCTTGAATCCTTTATATTTAAATGAAGAGGACATTGTTTTTATTATTATTTTCGATTGAGAAGAGTACATTCAAAATACAGTTCTCCCGATCCGAAACAATGAACTCCAGTGACATACTTCTACACCGAGATAAAACAGATGCATCTCCCAGCTCCTTTTTCTCTTTTGATCAGTTATAAAGTCAGAAAGGACTCAAAGTGCTCCTAACCCTTTTTGCGATTTTTATACACATGAATCTTTGAAAGGTTTTGAGTACTTCTGCGAAGAAAGTTTTGGCTTACAAAGAATTCTTTATGTTCTAGGCTTGTTTGAAATGGTGAAAATTTGACAAAAGATCCAGAATCGACCCAAGCTTTTTGTTACGCGGTCATGGGTCAGGAAAGGTCAAATTTTCACCATTTCAAACAAGCCTAGAACATAGAATATTCTCTGTAAGCCAAACATTTCTTCGTAGAAGTACTCAAAACCTTTTAAAGTTTCATATGTATAAAGATTGCAAAAGGGGTTAGGTGCACTTTAAATAACAAATAAGGCTTATGAAAATTTTAGGCGAAGACAGTCCAAAATACTTGATGAGAAACGTTTAGCCTTAGGATTTCTATAAACTGCAAGTCACTCCATTAATGTGTAACAGTCTAGTTTCGTATTCACAAATTGCTGCTGATTGTGATGACTACAGGCTCATCTGCGCAGTGTTAGCCTCATTCTGAAGTTAAATATCGAAAATACCAGCGAGAAGGCGTAGAAGTCGCAACTACAACAACTGGACATGATATTTATGGATGTTTAACACCACTGAAGATGGGGCTAACATTACGCAGATGAGTCTGTAGTCAATCAGCGGCAAATTGCGAATAACGAAAGTGAACTGTTGCCCTTTTTTGTCCAAGAAAAAACAATCGAACAAGTTAAAATCAGAAACAGATAAGGGAATTGAAACGGGTAACGCCCATACTTCGCTTTAGTACCATGCTCTGGATTATTCAGCGAATAAAAAATTACCATATATGGAATAACAATGACCATATATGGAATAAAAGTGACCATATATAGAATAAAATGGCAACCGGCTTCTGTGTCTAGACTAGACTGTGACGCTAGACTAGACTGTATTTTCCAACTATGGTACTTTTTATTCACTGAATAGTCCGGAACATGGGGCCGCTGTTACATGTTTCAACTACCTTGTATGTTTCTGTTAAAATATGTTTCGAAATTCAGAATTTAAATCATTTCAATAATCACTGTTGTCCTCAGTTAATACTGAATATTCTGGAAGTGTCCGTGATTTGTTTTATTGTGTGTGAGTAAGAGTTCCAGCTCCTGAACCGAAACCATATCCTTTGGGACCAAACTCCTTTCCATAACAACTTTTGCAGTAGACTTGGCCTGAAACATAAAACAACAAATAATTTGTATGCAAATATTTAAAAATGGTTGTTTCATGCATGTTGCATTGTGAATCCAAAGA
Source organism: Actinernus sp. WN-2022 (assembly GCA_030867875.1). NCBI lineage: Eukaryota > Metazoa > Cnidaria > Anthozoa > Actiniaria > Actinernidae > Actinernus > Actinernus sp. WN-2022. The sequence goes on from JAOWCC010001501.1 coordinate 53,381,907, forward strand.
CCATGTCCAGAAAATGCAAAAACGTGTTGGGAAATATTAGATCCATCATATTGTTCTGTTAAATACTCATAGGCGCATACAGTGACCAGATTGAACGGACACGGGTATTAGTCTGGAACATGTACAATGCAACATGCACGGTGCAACAGGCACATTATCGGAACTAGCACACTGCAACATGCACACTGCAACATTCACAATGCATCATTCACAATGCATCATGCACAATGCAGCATGCAGCATGCACAATGCAGCATGCAGCATGCACAATGCAACATGCACACTGCAACACGCACGATGCAACATGAACATTGCATGGAACTAGCACAATGCATAATGCAACATGCACAACGCAGCATGCACAATGCAAGATGCTCAATACAATTTTCTGAAATAGGCCGGTGTATCGAAAGTGGGCTATAGACCCTTTCAGCTTGCCTGTTTGTTGCCCCATTTCAGAACACGTGAATTTTCCCTTGAGTAATGCTTTTTTGTTTTCTGTATCCCAAGAGGAAATGTACCAATTTCTATAATTGGAAAACAAAGCACTGAATCATCTGGAGAACTATCACGTGGTCTGAAATGGGGCAACAAACATACAAGCTGAAAAGGTCTATTGAAGACTTACCGTCTTTGTCCGCCACTGTTGTGCTATCCAGTCGTTTATTGCATGACTTACAAGCATGGCATTTTTTGTGCCACTTACGGCCTGCAGACATGTACTGCTCAGCAAAATACACGGGATCACCGCATCGTGGACACTTGTTTTCATCAGAATTACCGAACTGCTTCGTGGATGACATTGTCTAAACAAAAACAAAGCGGTTTTCGATCGAGGGTTGAAAGTAATCATTGCTTTGCTATTGCGTTTGCTTAGCTTTTCTATTGGCTATTAAAATGATTTGTGATCATAACCAAAGCATTAGCTCTAAAAAACTTTGTTTTCGTCCGTCACACATTCAATTTTCGCTTGAGTGAGAGTTGTCTGCCGTTGCGCATACTTTTTCTCTAGCCTGCTTTCAGGCGGTAGATGGTGTTTTTTTTCGCGCAGCAAACAGATCATCGAAGCGGCCGCCATATTGGCCTAGCGTGATTGAGACCTGGAATCGAATGACAAATGGAGGGGGAGGGGCAGGTGGAGGGGGAGAAGCAGAAAGGAAAGACCGCCTGCCCGAAAACCCGTGGTTTATGAGTACAAAAGTTATATCCCGTCCACCAGCGGATGGGGAATATGATTGGCTGAAACGGTGTCAATCAAAGCTTATTGCGGAAAGTGCTGAAAGCAAGAACTGAATGGAATACGTGTTTTGTACTGAGCTTGCAGTTGATAAAATATGGCGAGTAATACAAAAATATTTGTCTTTTTTGAAGACTAAGGCCGAAGTACCCCGGTTTCAGAAGTTTTCTAGAGCCGAGAACAGCCGCGGAGAAAGAGCCTAGAAGGCGGCGATCGGCGAACTGCGAGAGGTTTGTTGTTGAGTTCTCTTTTCGCAAGTTCGTAAACCGTAAATAGCCGGGTTAATATCATACTCTTTCCAAAGCGCCAGAAGATCTTTACTTAGAAGTAGGCTCTGTATATAGCTTCCCCCTGCTCCGTTTTCAAAGTTATGTCCATCGCCTTTACCCTGGTTCCAGAGGCTAGAGAGAACACAGCTGCTCGCTTCTTTCTCCACGGCTGGGTAAAGGTGGTAGGTAACTCCGATGTTCTGGCTGTGCTTTCGACAGGCTTTGGAAAGAGTATGATATTTACGGTAAAGAGAACTCGACAACAACCCGTGATTTAATTCGCCAATGAAAAGTGTTATTGTCGACCAAATTGCAGAGCTCAGTTCACGGCCGTTGAACTCAGTAGCAATGTACAGTAGAGCAAATAATCAGAAATCCGCCTCAATACATTTATGCAACGGTCGTCCATTTCTTTCGGCAAACATTCACTAAGATGGACTTCGACTCGTCAGAGAAAGAGCTTCTCGTTTCTACTCTCTCGTTATGGTTGACGATCACAACCTTTTAATACCTGTGTACTTTACACTCGTAGTGTGTTTGTCCACGAGTTTTACAATATCGAGTTCTGACAACAGATTGTCTCCATCGGAGTTTTCTTTGAAGTTTAGAGATTTTTCCGATCCTGTATTTGTTCTGTGAACGTTTTTTTATGCGAGGATGGAAGCAGCCGCTTGTATCGCACTTCTACGGTTCCCCCTGACTGTGCTGCTGCTGTGCTGGACTGCTCTTGTATCGCACCTCTTCTCGTCCGCCAGACTGTGCTGCTGCGGTGCTGGACTGCTCTTGTATCGCACCTCTTCTCGTTCGCCAGACTGTGCTGCTGCGGTGCTGGACTGCTCTTGTATCGCTCCTCTTCTCGTTCGCCAGACTGTGCTGTTGCAGTGCTGGACTGCTCTTGTATCGGACCTCTTCTCGTTCGCCAGACTGTGCTGCTGCGGTGCTGCTCTTGTATCGCTCCTCTTCTCGTTCGCCAGACTGTGCTGCTGCAGTGCTGGACTGCTCTTGTATCGCACCTCTTCTGGTTCGCCAGACTGTGCTGCTGCGGTGCTGGACTGCTCTTGTATCGCACCTCTTCTGGTTCGCCAGACTGTGCTGCTGCGGTGCTGGACTGCTCTTGTATCGCACCTCTTCTCGTTCGCCAGACTGTGCTGCTGCGGTGCTGGACTGCTCTTGTATCGCACCGCTTCTGGTTCGCCAGACTGTGCTGTTGCGGTGCTGGACTGCTCTTGTATCGCACCTCTTCTGGTTCGCCAGACTGTGCTGCTTCGGAGCTGGACTGCTCTTGTATCGCACCGCTTCTGGTTCGCCAGACTGTGCTGTTGCGGTGCTGGACTGCTCTTGTATCGCAGCTCTACTGGTTCGCCAGACTGTGCTGCTGCGGAGCTGGACTGCTCTTGTATCGCAGCTCTTCTGGTTCGCCAGACTGTGCTGCTGCGGTGCTGGATAGCTTTTTGAAGCAGCTTGTAATGTTGGTATATATTTCGGAGGACTCTTTGAGACACTGATCATGATGGGGCGCCGGAACGCAACAAGCTAAAACCCAACTGTCTACATATATATTCTAAAGTGGTACTGTCGCAATTTCTTTCCATGGAGAACTATGAACAAAAATAGCTGGTTTTATTGAAACTTCCGTATATGAGAACAATTGACAATTTTGTACCTACATTTTGCATTTCATTTGACAGCGAGCGAAGTTTGTTTTAAATTGCACGCTTCAATCAAACCAAATCAAAATTGGCAGGCTGTCACACATCGACTCCTTTTGGTCAATTAAGAATGCGTTACAAGTTAACGGAAGTCATGTGTGTGGTGGGCGGATATTCAGAAACCACGGGTTTTCGGGCAGGCGGTCTTTCAGATCTGCTTCTCCTCCCCCACCCCCTTTCCCTTTAGTTGTCATTTGATCCCAGGTCTCAATCACGTTCGGCCAATATGGCGGCCGCTTCGATGATCCGTTTGCTGCGCGAAGAAAACACCATCTACCGCCTGAAAGCAGGCTACTTTTCCTCATTATCAGTTACAGTAAGATCAATCGTGAATATATCGATTTAGCTTGTACATTTGTTGTCCCAATTCAGATCATGTGACAGCTCTCCAGAAGATTCACTGCTTTTACCTCATGGGATAGAGAAAACCAAAAACACATTACTTCAGAAATAGGTCAGGTGACCTTAATTGGGAAGCAAATGTACAAGCTTAATCGATCAGTTACGTTAGTTCATGATTGGCTCATTGCATTTTTACTTGCCCACCTGGTTGGCTCGGTAATTACTTTAATTTAGTTTGATTTTATAACACAACTGCTCTAAGGAACATTATCCAGCAAGTGGTGGCTCGATTCTCGATCGCAAAATTAGTTTGCATTGATGAAATTAAATAAATAATTTTGGTCTTTGCGTTACTAGCAGAAACACACTTATAATCCACATTTTGGAACATTATAATTGTTTCTAACGGAAATATTCTATATTATTATTCAGTTCCTCAGTATCCCGAATTCTGATTGGTTGATTCACCTGCAAATAACTGCGCACAATAAGCGTTTGCCTGCATATATTGTTGTAAGCATGCGCAGTGCTGGTCAACAACAAATCCAACATGGCCGCTCGGTTTCCAGAGTGTTCATAGGAGGAAATTGCGAGCATTTTGGATGCCAAAGGTAACAAAAACACTGAATAATAAAACAATTATTGGAACTCCAACTATAGCAAAATATGAAGAATTGTCTGTGTGTCGCTACCAGTTATTTTCCTCGGCAAATAGCTGGTAGCTCGCCACAGACAATTCATCATATTTTGCTCAGCCTCGTCCAATAATTGCTTATAACTTTGTATTCGGGCCGCCATCTTGGTGTCCCACTTTGAGACATCTCCAATTGCAGCATGGCGGCTATAAAACTACGATACAAACAAAGCTTGATTTCCTATCAAAATCATTGGGTTTCACCTCAACACTTTGGATCCAACTTTTAAGGATTCCTGAAGTTTAAAAAAGAAATTAGAGTACACGTTCTTGGATGGTTATGCCTTTCGGAAAACATGCTGGGACGCTCCGTCATAATAAAATTCGTTTTTTTAATCCGGAACAAAACACCCCATTGAAATATTCTGTGTATAGAGTATTATTGATGTCTAGCATGTATACAAAGACTGGCTTTGTACGACTATAGTTTAGATTTTTGATTTTTGATGACGTTATATACAAGTACATGCAAACAGAGGATTAATTTATGTTTGATTGAGAATCGTACTGAGAGAAGCTCGGTCGCTTGTTGGTATCCACACCCTGCGAATTTTAGCAAATATAATGTCTGTATCTTGTCTCGTGCATATCAAGTGATAAGTGAAACTCAATTAATTGGTTTGAATTGCATGGGGTCCCTTAGGAATGCCAACCACCATTACCATTAGCCCGCAATGAAGGTCTGAATTGGACATGTCAGTTGTCAGTTAAAATTTTGGCCATTTGTCAGTTGTCAGTTAGCCCTAGTTAATCATTACTAGAGAACATTTACAATGTTTGACCCACAAAAACCAAATTTGTCAGTTATCAGTTCGGTTGTCAGTTGTCAGTAAAAACAAATCGTCATTTGTCAGTTATTTTTAAGGCCGTTTGTCAGTAGTAAGTTAACCCCATTCAGACCCTCCGTAATCCTTAGCCTCGTTCTGATCAAGGGCTGCCAATATGCAGCTTTCTACACTAGTTTTTTTAACACAAACTAGTTACCACTTTCGGAATGCCGTTTCGCATCACCCCCTGCGGTCTTTATTTTGATAAAATGACACAGGGTGCATTTTTCAATCTAAGTTATTTGGAACATAATAACCGAATGTGTATATTTTTAATGATCATCATTAATTTCAGTTCTAATGATTCTGTGTGAACTCAGAGATTTTGAGCAAATATCAGTATTGAAACGTTCGAGTTTCCGAAGTACTCTCATATGAAGAAAACCTTGTCTTTCCTATAATAATAGTACTCTCAATTAAAATGTCTCGCGAATAAGCAAAAACCGTGGACGAATATCCTGCTTGCATGTTTAACGTTGGATCTGCATGAAGATCTAAACAGCCAAGTAATAATAAATAGAAGCGAGAAGTCCAAGGACTATAGCAAAGCTGAAACAACGTGTATAGTTTTAAACGTACTGTATTAAATTAAACATTAATGAAACAATTAAACATTTTTCAATCAAATTGAACAAAATCAATGACTCAATATTCAACGACCAGTTGTTACCATAACCAATATGAGATGTCCCTGAGTTTTGAGGGGTATAACTTTAAGAATAATATGGCTACCCGTCAATACCAGGTTTAACTTAAGAATGTTCCCGTGATACCTAGCAAGGGCGTATCTAGCCTATATAGGCCCATAGGCCTGGGCCTACACATTTTACAGCCTACTTGTCTTATTACAAGTGAATGTTGGGCTTGAGGAGCTGTCGAAATACACAAAACATGACCTGAAAGTGCAGCAGAAGGCATTTGCGAAAGTCTAAATCTAAACATTTTCCGGGGAAGCATGCTCCCGGACTCCTCAAGAAGCGACCCTTACGGAGCGGTTGTTTGGGCCTACAAATTTTAAAAACCTGGCTACGCCACTGCCTAGTTTTATTACTTCTCTCCATATACTTAAATTGCTAAACTACAATCAAGCTTAAATCCCTTCTCACGGAGCCATGAGATATACAATCTGCCTCTCTCTCTCAAAGAGGTTCTCTTTTCTTAGGTTAAAATATTTAAGAATCAAGTGTCAAAAATTGGTAATTCTCTCTGAGTTAAATTAGAAAGAAGAACACAACTCACTTACTTACTAAACCTCAAGAGAAATTTTAAATATCGCTTACCTACACAACCCGAATCTCCAGATTAGTTTGAAATAATTATTATGCTTCACTATACAGTACAAATTATGGAGTGCCACAATGAGACTGACAACGAAGTTATATAACTACCAAATCTTGCATTTAATATCATCCTTATCATCCTTATCAGGCTTGATGGAATATTATTGGTCAGATAAAAACATAGGTGTGTAAAAATTCATGGTATGTAATTCTAGAAAGCACGAGAAGCATACCCTAATACGGACGTTTGGATGAAAGGTAGACAAAGTACGACGGGACGCATTGAACTCGTCGATGCTAAAGTTGCATGTGCAATGGCTCATACCATATAGGAGTGTGGCGGCTGATTTTCTCAGATTCTATAGCTATTTACAAAACTAGAATGTTATAGCTACATTCGAATGGGTCCAATTTGACAAGTCAACTGCACTTCGCTTCAGTTATAACAAAAATTAATTGATAAGGAAAAAAAGTCGGACCGAATATCTTTCATTCCGCATGAACGCGCACTCGTAACGTGTATAATTTGGAACATTATTATCAATAATATGTAGAGGAAAAACTAATGCTACCCCTTGAAATAGCACATTAAAACTAATAACCTTATTCAGTTTAGACTCCCAATTTTGGAGCAATGTGTAGAATTATTGTTGAGTTATTTGCATTTCAAATGCTGATAATACATGAAAGCGAGGCTAGAAAGGCTTCAGTTGTTTTTCTCATACAAAACTACCTAATTTCAAATGGCTGTAAATTCAGTGCTTTTTAAGCTGCATCACTCAAATTTCTCAAGATTGCTAATATTAGTATTCTGTTTCATAACGAACTAAATCAATGAAACAATGTTCTAGGATTGTTGTGTAAAATATAGATAAGTTGTTATCCCGGTTAGCTCAGTGGTTAATCTCCGGTCTCTCGAGCGGGATGTCGCGGGTTCAAACCCCGGCCGGACCAACACTCAGGGTCTTAAAATAACTGAGTAGAAGGTTCCGCCTTTGTGAAACAACTGCGAATGGCTATACCTTCACGTCTTCTCGGATAAGGACGTAAAATCGTAGGTCCACTGACGGAGGCAGGCCTAGAAAGGACCTTGAGTCCTATTGTTTGTTCTCCAGACCTGTGATCAGGCTCTGAACAGGCTCTGATCCAAATCAAATCAAATTTGTTATTTCGGCGCAAAAGTTACGTCACTAACATGCGCAGTTGGAGTATGGTGAAAACAATTCTGCCCCATACTGATGAGACGGTCCAGGCTCTTTTAAAAACAGGAAGGGAGTGAAAACCTCATTTTGGAGCTCTCATATTGGGTCATTGGACTTATATGACTGTCTGCTTGAGAATACAACCCTGCGCATTGCTCAGCTGTAGTATGTTCATTCATTAATATCCAATAAACAGCGGTGATAAGTGGTTGTTACCACTGTTTATCTCATACTAATTAGTACTTATCGTAATGCGAATGAGTATTTGTTATCCCACAATTTCCCACTAAATATTGCACGGGATACAATACGGGATTTATCGCTTCAGTTGTACCAAAATTAATTATTTTATGATAAATAGCTTAGTTGTCCGGGGTAACACGTACTATGATTCAACACTTAGACAAATTCCAATTAGGGACTGGTCATTAATTAGAGAGGTGGGGGGAAGCTGGTGAAAACGAAAAGCGTCAAAATTAGCTACACCTTAGAGACATATATAGCTCTCTAATGTCCACAACATTGATTACCGAGAGTTATTAACTCACTTACGAAAAAGCAACGATTGTTTAGAAATTGAAAAAGGTCGACATGTGCACGAGGCTATATCGTAAGCCAGAAAATCGAATCTGCCAGGATTTCGACAAAAATGAAGTACAACATGAATTACACTTTGTTTTAAGGTGTCCTCTTTATAAAGACCAAAGGAAAAATATAATCAGTGTTGTAGACAATATTTCAAAAAGTCAAAGAACAAAATAATATGCCGAAAATTCTCTTTTTAGAATATTTTTTTTAATTCGCCACCAAAACTACAGAAAATAGTAAGTAAATACATGTTTGACTGGTTTAAGGTACGCAATAACTGAAAATAAGTATTGAATTTATAAACAGTTTGGTCAGTAAACTATATCTACTGACCAAGATACCACAGGGTATTAATGTACATATTTAATCTTTCTTTATTAGCTATTTTGGCATATATCTATGTACAACTTTTATTGCATATGGTGCTAATAAATTATGGCTATGTCTATATATGCTCAATTTCTGATGACCCCTCCCCCCAATAGTCCAGTTTCGCATTCAAGAATTACCACTGGATGCGATGACTACAGACGCATTTACTCAACTCTAGTCTCATTCTGATGTTAAATATTCATAAATACCAGCGAGAAGATGGGTTGTTCACAACTCTATCTATTGTTGTAGTTTGATCTTCTGCACCTTCTCGCTGGTATTTGTGAATATTTAACATCAGAATGAGACTAGTGTTGAGTAAATGCGTCTGTAGTCATCGCATCCAGCGGTAATTCTTGAATGCGAAACGGGTCTATTCTCCCTCTACCTTACTATGCCCCCTAATTTGCTCGACTGTTACCAGCACAAGCGTAGTGAAGACTGCTACCCCGGAGAATACATGTGCGCAAAGAACTTCTACAGGTTTAACGGCTCCACCAGATACTTCAGGGGCTGCGTCCCGAAGGCAGTCTGCAATCCAGAGAAATACTGTCAGGCACACAAGAAGATAAAGACCGATTGTAAAACAGTCTGTTGGCGGAACAGACCTGTGTAACGTGGGCTCAAAGAAAGTGGTCAGCAGTTTCATAATGCTGGCATGCGCCATAGTAGCCATGTTCTTCAAATAGTTTGATAAAGCTGAGAGTCTTCTAAATAGGCTGATTATTACTTTTTAATTTTCACGATGTTTTATTTAGTTAACAGGAAAAGGCATTTTAAACAATAGGGACTGCGAAGTGTAAGGATAACGGTTTCATGACTTTTTGTACCATATATACAAAAAGTAAAAACTACCGTTCCAGTATCTCATGATCAAGTAAAAGCTTTAGATTTCATCATATGAAAATCAGGAAACGCTAATAGATAAAATTGTAATTTTAAAAGTAGAGGTATACTATGTTTTCGCAGCAATTAACTGGCTCTGTAAAGTTTGACAATTAATTATTGGACCGATGAATAGTAGACATAGTGTGATGTCAGATAGAAGACTAGACACGTCAATAACGTTGTTTGTTTGTTTATTAATTCTTAGGTCTAACCATTTATTGTTCTAGACTATGTAAAGGCAACACTTTCTTAGAAAATTGTATTTTATGATTTTGCAAACGTCAGTGCTTGAACAAGGATGTTTGGTATAACATTGTAGCCATTCAGTCTTTTTCGAGTGCGCGGCGTGGGGTGGGGTGGGGTGAACTCTTGTTTATAACCTAGTATATATGTGCGAATGTACCGGAGCCGGGTTTGAACCGGCTAATGTCGATTTCCGGTTGCGGTTTTTCGTAAATAAAGTAAAGAAAAGAAACCAGCCAAGCGCGATTTGCTGGCTGCTAATATTGGCTGAGGATGCTACTTTCGTGATAGCCATTAAGCCAGGCACAAATTGTTCAAGATTCGGCAAAACAGGTGGCGTCGGTGTTGATCGAGAAGACTGACTTCAGTTTGACAGATCTTTTCCTTTCGCCCGTATGCTTTCTTTAGAAAAATCTTATACCGTCTCAATTCGTCAACAATAAAAAAACAGTGTTGCCTTCAGAAATTAAATTTAGTTCTAATCGTAGTTCACACGGATAAATTCTTCAAAATAACGTTGATTTGACCTTCCACGACTGTGTTCATTTTGTGGTTTGAATCGACGTGAGACAAAACTCAAAAGGGCGCGAAAACTACAAATCAAGACGCGCGCGCGCCAACCGGATGTAAAATATAAACTTATTAACCTCGTCCGCTCGGTCTTTACGGGAAATATCAAACCTCGGTCTTTTATGTATGAACCTCGCTATCGCTCGGTCCGTACTGTCAAGACCTCGGTCTGATATTTTCCCGTAAAGACCTCGCTCTCGGTTAATAAGAAGTTAGTAACGTGACCAGAAGCATATTAGGTACTTGACATTAGACGTGGAGGGAGGGGAGACCCGTGCGCAATTTGTTCACCACTTAGATGGACACTCTTGTGTCTAACAGAGAAGGTAGAAAATACAGAGTCCAGATTCACTGTAAACTTCCTGCGCTTCGAGGATGACAAGACAAGCATACAGACGTAATTAATGGCTCAAGTTGAGAGCTCTGTATCAGAGAGAAATCTGTAACACCAAAGTAGCAATATCGGTGGAAGAAAAGAAGGCACTGTCGACAATGGAAGATACAATAACGAAAACCAAGGAACATTACGAAGTCGCGTTGCCATGGAGATAGCACAACCGTCGCGTGGCAGAGAAAATACTCGACCTACTACGATGACGACTAGACTCCTTAAAGTATCATGTAAAAAATATATATTGTACTATTGTGTTTGTTTCTCACAAAAAGGTATTAATCTTGCAAATTTTGTAACATTTCTGGCATTTAATCCCTAATTTTGGTTACTTTTCGTGGACCCTGTGACGTCATAAGATGAATCAACTCCCTCCCTAGAGAAAACTACTACAATAAAATCCCGTAGGTTTTCATTGTGACATCACAAGATGAATCAATCCCGCAATTCGGGTAGCGTTTATTCTAGTTTAAATTATGCTCCTTCCTCTCAAAGAAAACTAAGTTAGACAACTGAAGTTGTCATAAATATAATTTGGGGCAAAAAGAATTCATGTTCTTTTATGGCGCTACTTGCACTTTAAGATCAATAACTATTTGAGAAATACAGATGTACGATAAACGACTATATCAACAAGAGCTTCGCTGAGATGTTACCTGCCGATTAAGTTTACGCAAAAGAAAAGGAAGCTCCAACACCACCTAGTCCTAGTATTCAATCCAAATATGCCAGGAGAGACGAGAGTTTTTTTCGACTGCGCAGCAAAATTCACGGGAGTTTCACTGAATGATTAATTGATTGCTACATGTACCAGACTTGACGAATACCTTAGTAGGATTGTTCGCAAGGTTTCTACATGAGCAAGTGGTCTTAGTCGGGGATATCGAAACCATGTTTCATTAGCTATGAGTACTTCTGTCAATGGATTGTGATGCCTCAAGGTTTTTGTGGTGGCTTGATGACAACCAATTCAGAGTTGCCATAGAATCTAGAACGGTGGTGCATTTATTCGGAGCGAAATCAACACCCAGCTGCTCGAATCTCTGGCTAGCTGCCTCAAAAGAACTGCCAGTGACAACAGAGAGGCCTAAAAAGAAGACGTTGTGAACACAGTGCTCAAGAATTTCTACGTAGACGACTGTCTTAAATCAGTTCCAACGAGCGAAGGCTCCATTAAGTTGACTCAGCAGTTGAGCAAATTGCTGTCGCAAGGAGGATTCATGATCAGACTTACGAAATTCCTAAGCAACAAGAAAGACGTAATCGATGCCATACCTGAGAGCGAAAGGGCGTCATCTATACTTGATTTGGACTTGGACGCAGACAAACTTCCCATTGAACAATCTCTGGGAGTCCAGTGGGATATGAAGACTCAAGGTGAAGATAAAGGACAAGCCTCTCACTCGGAGAGGGATATTGTTGTCAATCAGCATTGTGTACGATCTCCTGTGTTTGCTATCTTCGGTCGTTCAAAGAAACTGATACAAGATTTTTGGCTGAGATGATCCACTTGAAGACAAAGAAGTGAACAGATAGAATGACTGGTTGGTGAACTTACCGAAGCTCGCCCAGATAACAATAGAAAGGTGTATCAAGCTTCCCAAGTTTGGTAGAATTAAGCACGCTCATCTTCATCATTTTGCCGATGCTTCGCAGATCACATATAGGGTCGCATAATATCTGAAACTAGTTGATGAACAAGACTACATCCACTGCGCGTTTCTCATGGGAAAGTCTCGTCTAGCGCATATCAAGCCAATGACGATTCCAAGTTTGGAAGTGTCAGCAGCTGCTCTTGCAGCGCAACTGGACCAAGGACAGAGCAGGGAACTGGAACTGACCCTTGATGACTCGGTGTTCTGGTCGTATTCTACCTCAGTTTTTCAGTATATCAGAAACGAAACAAGAAGATTCCACACCTTCGTTGCAAATACTTTGGCGGTTATTAACGACGGATCAGTACCATCTCTATGGAAATACGTGTACAGAGGCATGAAAGTAGATCAGATGCTAGAGAACACACGATGGCTTAACGGTCCTGACTTCCTATGTCAAGCAGAAGATTCCTGGCCAATATATCCAGCTAGCAAACTATCTGAAGTTAGCGAAGATGACCCCGAAGTAAATAAAGAAGCACAGGTTCATCTCGTCTGTACAGAGCACCAAACAGAGCACGGTCTGGACTTGTTGATGAGCCATACTTGTCTTAGGAAAGGCTGAAACAGAGTTTCGCACGGTTAAGCCGATTCAAGAAATACCTAATGTATCCTAGTCAAGTAAACAAGAACAATCAAGTCGCATCACGTCCTCCGTGTGGAGAACTTACGGTGAAATAAATGGAATTAGCAGCAAGAGATATGATTAGATATGTCCAAGGGAAGTGTTTTGCACAAGTGATTGAAGATCTGAAGGGCCTGAGCCCAAGTCAGTCAGGAAGAGAGAAGAGACGTTCCATGAAGAAAACAAAGCCATCCATCAGAAAGATTGTGCGAACGCTAGACAGCGAATGAATGCTAAGAGTTGGAGGTTGCCTCATGCAAGAATGCCCCAATTGGCTATGAGTCAAAGCATCAGATGATTCTACCATATTGACATCAAGTGACTGATTTACTGGTAATGGAGCACCACAAGGCCTCAGCGCATCCTGGCCAGGAGTACGTGCTGTGAAGTCGTGAGAGGTATTGGATTGTGAAAGGACAGTCAGCGGTACGTAGAGTGACTGGACAATGCTTCGTGTGCCGCAAACAGCGTGCAGCTCGCAGCGAGCAGTTCATGGCGGACCTACCTGAAGATAGACTGACACCAGACCACCTACCGTTTACATTCGTCGAATTCGACTATTTTTTACCTCTGTACTTTTAGCAAGGGCGAAGTGAGGTCAAGCGCAACGGATGCCTAGGCATCTGTTTTACGACCCGAACTGTGCACATAGGAGTCGCGGATTCACTAAATACGAGAGAGATCACTAGACACCTCGAGGCTCTAAACGAATGGAATCAATGCAAGGTTACTATCTTCTGGAAGCAAGAAAGCATCACTAGGACCTTCGATCCTGCAGATGCGTCGCATATGTGTGTGGGGACCCATGATATGGTCTACTTGGAAAATTCTTAAGACACTGATAGCAGACAGACTCGCTTCTGATGAAGTGCTATAAACAATGATAGCTGAGGCTGAAAGTTGATGGACGTCAAGCTTCTGACTGCGAGCAGTGATAACCCTCGAGATTTGGAACCTTTGACCCCAAACCACTTACTATTGTTGAAGTCAAACGCGACACTACCTCTTGGTCTGTTCAATAAGGAAGACCTATATAGCAAAAAGCGCGTTAAGCAAGTACAAAAAAGCAAATTATGTCTTCTGGAAGCAATGAACTGCAATAAAGCAAATGTCTTCTGGAGGAGGTGAGTGAAGGAGTATCTCCTGCGGCTATAGGAGAGGTAAAAGCGGACAACGCCTAGACGTGATCTGGCCGACTGAGATCTGGTTCTAATTGCTGACAAGAGGACTCATCGCGAACAGTGAGTATTGGTAAGGATTGCTAAAGTACACAGAGGAAGAGACGGACATGTAAGATCCGCAGAGTTGATAACAACGTCATCAACTTTAACAATGTCTATCACTAAGCTGTGGGTGCTGGAACAAGGGACATAGAAGATGTATGCGTTATGCGCAAAAAGTGAGATGGAACTAGAAAGGTACGGTGTCGTGATCAAGAGTTATTTGAACATTTATTACCTTTGTTCTCTATTGGAATAAGAGTCAGTCAATGTACTCCCACCTTTGGTGCGTTCATTGGGGCAAGAATGTTATCGAACAAAGAAATTATTAATTTGCACTTATTGTCAAATGTTTACACACTTATGTAAATCCGTAGTCGTTATGTAATCCAGCCGTTATGTAAGTCTTCCTTCGTTCCTATTGTATTTTTTCGCGTCTTGCGTAGTATAACTTAACTGAGTACAGACAGTAATCTTGAAGGCGAAAACGCTCGTAAGTACCGTTTTCCCTTTGCTTTATGTTTCAGCGAATCGGTAAAAGGTGAACGTGGGATTAAACTGAAAGATCGAATTCAAGCACGGCCGTATTTGTCTGTAACAAGGGTGATCACGTGATCTGTCACGCCTCAATTTTCAAAATTTCATATTATCAAAATGTCCGAGTTCTTTCTCTAATTATAATATCATATTTGTAATATAGAAGCATTAAGACTTACTGCCTCTTTGAATCTTCATCTGGATATTAAGATATATTTTACTCAAACGATAGCTTTTAGCGTTTTAATGCTCGATCCAGTCTCCCTCAAAGTTATAGATTAAATTTCTTCGCTAAAACTGATTAAGGTAAAATTATCCAGATGCAGCTTCCAAAAGAACTCCAAAGGCCAAAATTTGGTATATATTTTGTTATTTCAAATAGGTTTAGAGTACGTAAGAATGCGCTACTGTCAGAAAACGATAGCTCTTTCGTTCTGTGCCAACAGGGGCAACGGCGTGAGATGCAAACAATGTTTGTCAGTGGAGGTTTCCCTCGAAAACTTTCATTCTTTAAGGCCTGTTTATACTGGCGAGTTTTGCTGGGATTTACGATGATTTCAAATTGAAATGACCTTTATATCGCTATGATATCTCCGCTCGAATCTCAGAAAACAATCGCAGACAAAAATCGCCAGTGTAACTAGGTAAATATAGTAATTGTCAGACAGACACCCAGCATTCCAAGAATCTCCGCCTTCAATACTGTTCCCTCGTTACAGAGGTCTTCACCGCAACACGTGACTACGCATTCCTTACTTGAAGCTAAATACTCGCACTCTGGCCGCGTGGGCCTGGAACATGTTTTGGATTGAGTACACGTCTTCTGGTAAATCTTTCCGGCACCCCTTGCGGCGTAGCTCATTTTAAGACAACGGTCCACACCAGAGCAGTAGATTTCCTGTCTTTTGGATTTGCAGTCGTCCCATGACGCATTACTCACACAGCTGTAGCATCTGATGCTTGTTGCTGAAGAGGTTACAACCAAAGCACTATTTAGCACAATCACTACTAAGTAATAGCAGATGATTTTACTAGCTTGAGAAAACAGCCACTTCTCCTCACGAGCTCACTTATCGCATGCGCCGAACATTTGTTTAGTTTTTTTTGTATTAGACATATCATTACATACACAAAATTATTACAAACTACTGGATCTAAGAACAGGGCGATACATACCAGCAAAATATAATTACATAATCTCATAGTTAAAAGGGTAGAAGGAGAAGAGAAAACAGACAAAGAGACTAACGAATGAACTTACAAAAACAAGTTACTAAGTAGATGAAAACATGACTGATCTTTTGATTTCATTATTTTAACAATTATGTGAATAATAATAATAATCAGTTCAAGTTTTATTTCGCACTATTTACATAAATAAACACAACAGTACATTTTGAAAAAGAAAAAAAGTGAAGAAGTAAATACATATTATATTTCAAATAGTTGGTAGTGCGCAGTGACCAAAGGAGCAAAAGCTTTCGAGTTGATCACTACAACGTTTGTATAGACTAAAGTTAATGATTAAGCTGATAAATATTTGAAAAAGGTATAGTCACTTATTTGTGTTGTTCGAGAAGAACGGCTTTATATCGTTTTTTTAAATAAATTAATAGAGCTTGATCGTTTGATATCTACATCAACTGTTTCCCAATTTTTTGATGAAATAAATTTAAATGTATGGATTCCATAATTCGTTCTCGCTTTCGGTTTAATAAAATTTAACTTTGCAGCAAATCTTGTATTATATTTGTGGCGTTTTATTGCTGGTGTGACAAATTCAGAAAAAAAATTGTTGGAATATCTTTACCATTCGAAATTTTAAAACTAAATTCTGCAATTCTTAATTTAAATACGGTAACGCGTTCCAATACACCTAGAATATTGAAATATGGGGTAGCACTTTCTCTGCTATAAGCAAAACAAATATTTTTAATACATTTATTTTGTTTAGTGCGGAGCTTTGCTAACTTACTTGCATAAGTATTCCCCCAGCTCATAAGACCATAATTTAAATATGGGTATACCAATGTATAATAGAGTTGCTTTAACATATTTAAATCAAGGTAATATCTTAATTTATTTATTATTCCAATATTTTTTGCCATTTTGCTATTTACATGTTTAATTTGATGTTCCCAGTTAAGGTGTTCATCTATATATACTCCCAATTTCAATTTTAGAGACTTTCTTCTTTGATGAGGCTATAATCTATAATTCTGTTTTACTTAAATTAACTGATAATTTGTTAACGGCACAGTATTCGAAGATAAGTTTAAACTCTTCATTCATTACAGTTTCTAGTTCTGGTATGCTGTTACATGAATAGAAAACATTCGTATCATCTGCAAAAATGTGAAAGGACAGTTTTTTTTTAACAATTTGGCATGTCATTTATATAGAGCAATAAAAGTAATGGCCCCAGTGTCGATCCTGTGGTACTCCACATGTCATATCAAGCACTGAAGATTCAGTATTCCCTATTTTAACATATTGCTTTCGATTACTTAGATAATTACTGAACCATGACAATTCGGTTCCCCGAATTCCGTATCTACTTAATTTAGCAACTAGGATCTGGTGGTGGTCTTTAATTCATTGATCAAATACATATCATATGTTACAATTTAATCTAATAAAATACGGAATACTAATTATAATCTAAATAAAAATACAATTGTACATACATATTAAATACTGTTAATGATACTGATAATAATACTGTTGTAATCATATGTTAAATTAAGTAACTAATATAAAAAGGCAAGTAAAAATTTAAAAATGCAAGTAAAAATCTAGAACATAATTCCTAACATTAGATCTATTTATTAATATATACAGCTATGCTAGCCTGCGAAAGCAACCGCCTGTCGCGCGCTCACCCAAAGGGGCCACCCATGCAAACAAGGGAAGCCTGCTGGATGAACACACAGGAAGCGGCCACCCCGATGTTTTACCTCTCCCAGTTGCTTGTATTATCTATTGGAGGACAGTAGTCAGATATATAATAAAATTGAACGTTTGAAAGTTTGAACATTTTGAGTTTTTGACTGTAATGGCACATTTGCGTTCTAACATGAGCCGAATCAAGAGAGCATAAGTAAGAGAGGAAAGCGCTTGTGTGATGATAATGTCTAATAAAATATATTTGTTGTAACAGGAAACAGTTGAAGCAAAGTGGGCGCGCGTGCGCGACAACTATCAAAATTGTGCGAAAATATTTTGCCGGACTTTGATGACCAATATTTTCGCGCCATTTCTTTTAGTTGTCTTGCGCGCGCGCCCACTTTGCTTCACCTGTTTCCGGTTACTAAAATATATTCTATTAAACATTATCATTGCACGCCACACACTACGAGATTCCCTCTCTTACTTATGCTCTGTTGGCCGAACTTAATAAATTACGTGGATTACAGGGGTACTGTCAATCCCTAAATGATGAACTTGTTCATCACGAAAGACAAACATAACTACTTAGTTTAGCAGAGTATATTTTACGGAGATACTGGAGACAATGTGAGACAATTTTAATGAAGGATGGCGATTGAAGATTCGAGTGGATGAAAAATACCGCTTTTAAGAGAAATTTAGAGCAACTTGAAATCAGTTCACTGTAACCATGCCAAAATCATTTTTTTAGAATAAGCTTTAGTAATCTACTTAAAGATCCTGTGTCCGAGCCCATGGTGCTTTGCGCGCGCAAATCATTTTCGTAGGCTACGAAAATCAGAAAGATCGGTGTTATTATTATGTGACTCTCGAATCTTTCGAAATCAATCTCTAGTTTGGGCCATCGTGTAATTATGTATAGATATATATGCTTAACTGATTTGACTTTTATCTTAACCTTTGTACATATACATGTACCTTTTAAAATGAAACTTTAGTCGAATATTTCTTAGAATCCCGAGAGTGGCGAGTAGAGGAATGCCGAAGAAAGAAGAAACACCGAGGCGAAGCGACTCGACAAATAGTCCTTCAGCAGTCCACATTTTACTTTCTCTAGGTCTACAAGAGAACACTTGCAATTGTGGTTCAAAAGGACTACTACGTGAGTTTCCCGGGGATTTGCTGCACTAAGGGCCGGCGGGCTTCGTTGGAAATACAAAGCAACCACTTCTGACATCAAGATCATTCGTAATTATTATAATTTCGCACGGCTCAGATCCACTGAAGTGTTACAACGTATCTGTATATGTTTTGCATTTTTATTAGCAGAGAAAGCAATGCCCTTAACCTTTTTTTCATCCTCCAGTACGTCCAGAAAGTCTTGCTACCAAAACTACGACCGGGGGTCAAACTCCAATCTGCCGAATTCAGCTGTTTAATACTTCGCTCGAGTGGAAGTACGACATTTCATTTCGCACTCAAAATATATCATTCGCAAGGAAAGTAGAGATCTTCAAAAATTCGTGGGCTCGATTGGGTTTTTAATCCGGTAGAAATTACGAAATTCGTTATCCAAATTGTATGTGTACTTCTTTTATGAAACTTATAAACAATCGAGAGCATTTTAGTTCGTTGATAAACAAACTAATCATAACATTGGCGCAAAGCACCATGGGCTCGGACACAGGGTCTTTAAAGTGCAAGTAAAGCCATAAAACAACATTTTCTTCGAGAGACTGGAACAGCAGTCAACTAGAATGAAAGTTACCCGAATTGCGGAATTGATTCATCTTGTGATGTCACAATGGAAACCTACGGGATTTTATTGTAGTAGTTTTCTCTTGGGAGGGAGTTGATTCATCTTATGACGTCACAGGATCCACGATAAGTAACGAAAGACCATTGATGTCAATGTCAGAAATGTCAGAAATTTTACAAAATCTGCAAGATTTATACCTTTTGTGAGAAACAAACACAATAGTACAATATAAATTTTACATTTGTTGACATGATACTTTAAGCTTTAATCTTTGCTCACTTCCATCGAAAAGGTTTAAAAAGCACTGATCAGGACTTTCACATGGTATTTCTCTTCCATCTTAGGGTGTTATTTTTGTAGTTTTGTGTTAATAGACGTACAGTAGACGTACAATAGGTTCAATTCAACACACGTACCTTTATCACGAAGCGGTCATGTAGCGTCCCAAGAGAATGACAATCTTTGTTCTTGCGCTTCCTAACTCGAGGCAGAGACGAGGCTGGAAGTGCAAAACGTGTTGTTCGTAGCGAAAATGGCCGCTACGTGATAAAGGTCTATTCATTGACAGTGCCCCTTTAAATACAGCAGCAGAGCAGCGTCTGGGTATATACTTCAGGGAAGTATTTCGTTCCATATAGTCTCCATGCATAATCTTTTTCTCTACTGTTTTACAGTATTATGCAGGGAGACTATATGGAACGAAACACCACCATGAAGTATATACCGAAAAAGATGGCGGTTGTACATTTGACCACAATTCTTTGCGAACCTAACACGGTCAAAATTATACGTAAAAATCATCTATTCTCTTCAATAACAGTGGATTAGCAACATAACTCGTACTTCCTTGTTTTTTTTACGATTTAAAACCTCTCTACCGCGATTATATAACGGATTTAAAGTTTATCGCGCGCAAAGGATTGTGGGTTAAAGTACAATCTCTTTCGGTACGGTGGATTTGGTTCGACATGTTTGAATTAGGTGCAGTAGATGAATTAAGCCTGGTTTTTACGATAGCGACATTAGCACAAGCATCGCGCTATTTGTTCTATTTCGAAGTGTAGGATAAGAACAAACAACGCTAGGGAAGAGGTCAGAACGATGGTACTTTTACGGGCCCCAATTCTGAGAGAAGGGGGTTCGTACCCGGCCTGGAACCCACCACCTATTTTGGCAAAATCTAAAATGTTGACCACAAATATCTTCTTGAATAAAATACTTATTGAAGAAGTAACTATATTTCTAGTTTCTACAGTCAGAGAATCGAAAAACGTGTGTCTGCATTAAAATCTGGTATCCCTATTTTACAACGAGAGTAAATCTCCCTTGAAAAAAGGGGTACGGCCAGCCACCAACTCCCCTGACAAAATTGGGTCCCAGTCGAAATCCACTGTTTTGACCTCTTCCCCGCTAATAATCAGCGCATTACTGCATCTGCGTATGCTTATGTTTGTCGCTATTGCTAGTGAAAACAAGGCTTTCGATCTTGCATTATGCGACACTGGAGCGCCAAACGACAGGTCTGCAAAAAGCTTGCGCATGCGCGAGATTCACTCGGGAAATGACGCTCGCGCGCATCATTTTGGTTGAATTTTCACTCGAAATTTGGACTTCAAATCATTGTTACGGAAAAGTACAAACTTCGATTTTGAAGTCCTTTCTGGACCAGTCCCAAATTTCCTTGACTTGATGACCTGAAACTAAAAAACCTCTTAACTCTCCCAATTTTTAGTGATATGTCGATTTTTTTTTAAACAGAGATATTTAGGAGCATTTAGAGCTGCGCCCGCGAATTTTACCGCTGACTGGTCATGCACAGCATTTTGCAGACCGTCGCGCCGAACTAAATGTATGAATTTTAGAACCCTGCAATTTAATATTCGTTATATAGTTTAAATCTACACCCAGATTGTCTGATTGCTATAATCGGTTCAACGAATTAAGGAGTTGTTCGTTATCTATGTCTAATAAAAGGGGTGAATAGAGTGGGAGAATGGGTGGGGGTGAAATTTTAAAAATCAGTTTGAAATGGGGAAGGGGGTGTGTGGGTAATATTTTGGTGGGGCCAGAAATATGAAGTGAAGTGGACATTATCGAGGGTTTGTAAATGTTTGATATATTCAAGTTCGGATAGGGGTATTTTTTAAATTGTACTTAGATTGATATAAACACCCACCTCCTATTAAACTATAAATAACAAACACCTAGTCGCTTCAGCACTCCTGAAACGTGCCTAAGCAAGGTTTGTACGTTGGCGATGAAAAACACCACAACGAGGCTAGTCAGTCCTGACTGCCAATACTCATTAAACAAAAACGTATCACCGCCTAACCACTGACTGAGTTCCGTTTCATTATGACACACAACCCTGCCTTACCTCACATCACATCACGTCCATCATCCGTAAACATTTTCATATTCTTCACACAACTAATAGAGGAACAGAACTATTCACTGATCTTCCCATTGTCGCCTACCTAACCTTAGAGACTTAATAGTAGTAAACGCTAAACTAGACAATCCCCCAGACACACATATATTAATACTCCCCCAGGTACCTACACATGTAGACAAACAAAATGCAACATTCAACCTGTCCTTACGTACATACAAAAAGGTTCCGTCGACTTACATCATATACATTCACAGCAAATAGACAACAACGAGCCATAACATGAGTTCAAAGCTGTTCTAAACACTACATATGAGAAACATTACAACACATAAAATCCCGCTTTGGTACGGTGAACACACACGATCTGTACAAAACCAAACAAAACGAACACATTTACAATGTCTTAACTCATTCAGATCTGAGCCTAAAAAGTGGAAATAATAAATGAGGTGTTTTCTATTCATTGTATCTCGAAAGGCTTCTCTGACTACGCCTGACCGAGTCATGATAGGAGTTAGACTGTTCCGCCTCCTGTGTTTGATATTTGAAGATTTAGATTCACAAGTCTTATTTCAATTATAGAGTTTTGGAGTTTTCATTTAGAATAACATTTACAAATTCCTGTCCATACTTTTCGGTTAAGGTGGCTCGAAAGGGTTATTCATAAAATCGGTATTATTTTTACTTGTGGCTTTTGCGTGGAAGAGGTTTATAACTAAAGCACCATACAATATCAAAACTCACCTACTAAAATGATGAGATGACGTTTATTATTGAATTTAATCGGCACTAATTATATTTAAGAATAATTATACGAAATCCGCTCGGTGAAATGATTCCAAAAATATATAAATGAAAGTTGTATACAGAACAAGTGCAAGGTCGTTCTTGCGTTTGGAAACGGAATGTTCTTACATAATATTTTTAAAACCATTCACACACTTTTTGGAGGTGTATGGTTTTGTCTACTCGCGCGTTTGTGAAACTGTAATCGAAAATACAAGAAAGTTAGTGCCACCAAAAACAATTCGCGTTTACTGAGTTTCGTTGCCATTCGGCCACGGTTATGCTTTGTTGATACAAAGTACTCGTGTTCAATGTTCTATTTTAGGATTGGCATACCACGGTGGTTAGACTTAAACCGCCTGGGGGCGAAAAACAACCAAACATGTTTTATCTCTGGCGGTGAACACCCTCTGTGGCGGCAAATGAGGAGTGAATGATATCTCAACTACCTAACTGTAACCACAATACCAAAGACAGGAACCGGAAAGCCTATCATTATAAATACTGAATATAAAATGCATCCATTAGAGCTGAAAACATTTGCTAAGCGAGGGGAAAGTGTATTTACCTACCAAACTGTGTCGACAAACATAAAAGCAATACTTCAAACAACAGAAACGTCGCCATAGTCGCATTTCTGGTAGACATAAGCACACAACCGCATGGATTCTCTCCGCTGTTCTTAAAGGTACTTAATAAACAGGTCAGCAGATAAACATAATTGTTTAAAAATACTTAGACGTGACATGTCGGGCTTAGTAACTAGGGGATGGTTTTAAAGACGCGACCTTTTGGTCTCGCTAATGTCAATAAAATATTGCTTTTGAGTACGTAGGAATCTAATAATGACAAGTAAGACACACTAGCTCTGTCCTTTGTAATTTACCCTGCGTAGTGATCCGGCGGACTTAGTTGAGCGCGGGGAAATAGGACCAACATGAAAACGAGGTCAGTAACATGAAGGCGAGGTCAACTCAACTGACTGAACAATCACTTGGACAAACAAAACAAAAAAGGACTGCTTCACTGGCTAGTGGGATTTGTGCCCCCTCCAGACCAATACGTTTTAATTCGAAAACGTATTTGTCTGGATGAGGTTTCGTTTGCGGATCGTGTTCAGAAAGATTCGACCTGCCATGCCCTCCATCATGGATTTATTTAATTAAGTGCACTGGGATTTACCGTTTTGAAAACGATAGCGTTGCGTTTTCAAATCTTTCTACTTTAGATGGCGTTCTCATATCGTTTTCGTGTGGACGAGATTAAAAACGCAACGAAATGTTTGCGTTTCCAAATGAAAACATTTTAAAGCAATATAATATGGAAAGAAACCAATGGTTGCCTAAATCTCTAGCACATCCAGAAAAGCATGTTAAAAAATCCTTGAGAATATTTCAACCAATGTGCTTCAGCTAGTGATAGGTAGAATGTTAAGAGTCGAAGCCTGTTAAGATTCGGGCCTGTTAACATTGTCTGAAATACCAAGTGCGTTCAGTTGACGGTATACGTATTCCGGAATTAGAATACACAGAATGATCACTATATATATGTACAAAACATCTTAATTACTTGATTTAGATATTGTCTTTTAGATCCAGAAATCACTTAATTATGGTATTCAAATTAACGTAGAAATCGAATGCCGGAAGCGACACGCACGACCCCACTCATCAAAAGCTTGGCACGCAGGTAGCTTACAGTACGTGCAAAATGTGCCTGAACCAGTGATTTCCAGAGAGTATTCGCGCTATTGTTATTCAAATACGGTCAATCGAATGCAGCCCTAGTTAAATCCATCCATATCAGTTTAACAGGATCATCACTCCATATGACGCGCATGTTGCTAAAAGCAGACCGCTGACCGTAGTTCCCATGCCTGCGTTGCACATATCCTTATCATCACAGCAAAATATTTCACAATCACTCATCAATGAAGACGAGCGACAGAGGTATTCGGCATCTTTGCAGTGTTCCTGTGCTTGGCAAGCACGACCGTATACTCTATGCTCCTTGTCACCTTGCAGTAGGTTGTAGGAAAACTTGGCACATACAAGGTTGCCGATGCACTTCTCCTCTGTTCGATCTGCTAGGCATTGTTCGTAGGACTTGAGGTTGCTGCATGAATGGCATTTCAATCCTTGAACTAAAATAAAAAAGGAATCGACAAATGATTGTTTTTAGACTGAATATATTATCTACTTATTGATATTGTTGCCAAGCGGCTACTCTTTTATAATGTGAAAAGAGGACCAAAATTTACGTTCAGAAGAGAACGCGTACGTAGGAACATAAATCACACCATTTTCCGTTTGGTCACATGTTTCGAAAATCTGGTTGAGAAAAGCACCTGAACTGCAAATAAAGAAAATAGTAAACATCAAATTTCGGCGGAGAAAATACTAGTTTCAACGTTCCGTCATCATGTTACTGTTAACTTAACCCTTACTTAAACCGCTACGATCACATTTTGACATTGATATCAATATTTTTGCATATTCATAAAGTAGAGTTGATATATTCTTACCACTTCAAATTGACCTATTGAGACTGAAAATATGGCAAATTGAAATGGTAAATTTTCGTCGTAGTGGAACTTTAAGGGAGTGCTTCTTTGGACAAATCCATCTCCGAATTATTTTATGCCAAAAAGACCATGGGACTTTCAATTCGTTTGTTTTTGACAATCCAGATTCATGCCGATTTTGAATTCGAAAAATGTTTTTATCCAGGAAGTATTTGAAAACTTGGAATCATCGAAATCCGACTTTTCTTTATTCCTTTTTTGCGTTTTGTTTTGGAGAGCGGATTAACAAAAATATGTTAATGATCAGCGGTATTGCCCCATAGCTCAAGTGGTGCGCTTGCTTCACCATATATGACTGGACCTCTAGCTAATAGCTGGTTTAATTTCATATAGTAACAAATTCTTTTTAGATTATGGCGTTTTTTTTGTATTGAATCCGGATTTCATGATTTTTTCTAAAGAAACATACCCATAGGGTGTATTTGTTTGGGAAATCCCAGTGATCCGGAGGTTTCATGATTTCCGGTCTTAAAAAAACGAAATTGTCTGATTTTGAGTATTAATTAGTCTAACGTAATTCACATGCACGTGCATTACTAATAAATCTGTTTTCATGCAAACGTCGGTTTCTTGGATTCAAAATCCATTTTTGAATTTGCCAAAACAAAAACCTTTATCGGATTTCATAATCCAGATTAGGATTTTCCCAAACAATTCCACCCCTAGCCTCGTTCCCAGGCATTTTTTGTTTACGCGCGGCTTGGTATTGTGACGTCACCGCTTCGGTTTAGCCACGCCGAGAAGCCTGGTCAACATATCTTGAAAGCGAAATTGAGGTATATGACACATTTAAGTGATCTATGAAGTATACGTGTGAAGTCTAAATTTTCTGTAGATGGTACTATATATATATGTGTTGGTCAAAACCATCAACTGACTCCGAAAAATACACATATTTCACTTTGAGAGAATTAACCCCGAGGTTTTGCCAGCCTTCTTACTCTGGAGTCAAGGCGGTGTCATTTTTGAACAAACGCTTTGCATGATGGGACGACTGAGTAAGAAGCCTGGGGACGAGGGTAATATTGACTGGACTCACACAGCGGCAAAACGTCACGCGCATGCGCTGTTGATGAGCCGCTCGCGTCTGACCTCCCCAGTTTCCCGCCAAAACTAAAATT
Organism: Actinernus sp. WN-2022; assembly: GCA_030867875.1. NCBI lineage: Eukaryota > Metazoa > Cnidaria > Anthozoa > Actiniaria > Actinernidae > Actinernus > Actinernus sp. WN-2022. Next base: position 53,408,090 of record JAOWCC010001501.1, read on the forward strand.
AAACAGAAGCAATCACCCCTGTTTCTAATTTTAACTACGTATGCTCATAAGCCTAAGACTTTAAAAGGTTAGGAGCAAAACTTTTGCCGCGCTGTAGACTGGGATGAACGTTAGTAATCAGGTCCATCATTAAAGTGCATATGAGCCCTAGCCAGTTGCCTTTGATATCGATTGCACATGAAGTGAATAGTCCAACGGTAGAATATATCTTGATTTGGGTGTTGCGTCTACAAGATATGAAGGTTTATATTTCCAATATGCTAATGTGTGATGTCATCACCGACATTTGCTGAATTTCTTTGTGCTTGTGAATTAAGCTATATTCTATTTTCTATTTTTTTATTTGTAAAATCACTTTGATAAGCTTCGAATATAACTTAGAATTTAAAAATAGGTAATTTGTCTCGACCAGTATGCTTTTGTATAATAAGTGATGTCGTTGATGACATCACATCATTAGCATATTGGAAATCTAAACCTTTATATCTCGTAGACGTAACACCCAAATCAAGAAATATTCAACCGTTGGACTATTCACTTCATGTAAAATCGATATCAAAGATAACTGGCTAGGGCTTATTTGCACTTTAATGCTGATGCCACAGGACCCCAGAACTATTTAATTTTGAGCTAAATACAGCCATTCTTCCAAACATATAGTGTCCCACAAAATTCAAAAGTTTGAGAGTTACATTGTATAGATGTTGTCTGATGTTGTGGTTTTACGTTCATCACTGATTTAATGTCTTCTAATTGTCGTTACTAGGTTCAGTGCAGGATTCGGTAATGCATTTGTTTAGATAAGTTCCGAAGATGAATGTGAAATTCAGTTATAAAGGGAGTTCATATCGAAGATAAAATAGCCGAACCCAATCCAAGAACGTTATAAGAGATAATTTTAAAACAAAACATAAATATTAGATTGGCAAAGCTAAGAAACATTGAACTAAAAACGAAGCAAAATTAGCTATACTAAATCGGCAAATATAACGTTAGTTTTAAGACAATCATCGGCACTTTTGTTGGGAATTCTAATTTAATTAATTAACAGGAAAAAAATAAACCTATAATATGGTCTTATTATGTCAAATAATCATTTTTTTTAGTTGATCGAGATTTCGGTTTTCTTTCAAGCTTTAGTTGTACATTCACAGGAAATTTGACTGGCAGTTCAAACGGAATTTAATATATTATATTAATATGTGGTTTCGAACCATCACAATTCAACTAATGAACTATGATAGCAATTAGTGTTGTAAGAAAATGCTTATTTTGTAAATTCAAATTTAAATGCTAACATAATCCCACTATATGATACGAAGTTCCACCTTAACTTAGATTTTTGAATTCCATGAATTTCTTTCAGTAATTGTCACTGCATGGCTATATGGGTTCTAGCATATTTTCTAGCTACAATTGTAGTTTGAAAAACAACTATCATGACGCATAATTCTGTCATATTTTTATTACAATAACTGTAAAACCAAATATAATAATAAAGCCGTGATAGTATTCAATGGTCACTAGTTAAAACTCTTTAGTTTAACGCACAAATGTAAGCTTCCTGTGTATTAAGTACAAAGAAAACTAAGTTACCACCAAGCTAAGTAAAGATTTCAACTGGATTAACCAAACAGAAGTTACGTGCTTTTCCACGGAATGCATCTGAAGCGAGAGAATAAAATGTAATTGAAACCACCATGCTTTGATAAGACAATTTATCGATCAGCAAATTTACATTTATAATAATCGTATTCCTCATGTCCCTATAAACAGAACCAATTGAAGGTTTTACGTACCTGAAAGTCCGACGAATCCAAGCAGAAAAGCAAACCAGATACTTAACATCCTCTATTATGGAGCAGCTTCGGAGTTTTAGTGTTGAAGCCGATATAGCTGACTGACAGATATGGCTTGCAAGCAACTGCGAATTCCACGCCCAGGCGAAATATGTAAAAAAGGTTGGTTTTGACGTTTTGTAGAGTTTTGACTGGCATCTAGAGTATGGATAAAAGACTGAATAGACCCATGGGGGGAGGTGACCAGAACCGGTTTGCCAAAAATACTTGCAAAAAAAAACAGATTGTCCAATGATTTGTTTAAAAAAATAACCCGAATTGCCAATAAAAAGTGTGTGTTACAAATAAACCTGCGAGTAGAGCCTTCTTCGTTCCCACATAAACGTTAAGAGAGAAAATAATTGCTCTGTCGAAATTATGTCAAGTTTGTATACATTGAGCATGCTCTCGTCACAGCCCCATCTTCTGGGCTAGTCAGTCCGGTTTCTCATTGTCAAACCGGTTTTTACAGTGTGCGCATTGATTTTATTGAGAAACCGATGGGCAATCCTGAGCCCACTGCCTTGAGGCCAGTCAATCAATTATTATAGGACATCCGAGAACCATTTCTTATTTGTTTGACAATATATAATTCGAACATCGCGATTCTTTTGCTCGAGCGTGCATTTACAATAAATTAATACCCCAACTTCGATCACAGTACTAAATCCAACAGGTGGCAGTGTTTTATTGGTGGCCACTGCACGCTGTGCACTCAGTTGGAATATTAAAAGGTTAGAGACTTTACATTTATGTTTTATTGCAAATACAGGCTCTTGCTGACTCAGTACGATAAACTGCGTCATGCAGTATTCATTATTTTTGGCTCGTCCTAACGTCATCATCGTGCCTGTATTTGTCAATAAAACACTTTACGCAGTCTGTAAATCTTAAATAATGCACGCTCAGCTTAAGTATTTTAGCCAATAAAATAGCGCGTTCTTAGGATGTTTCCGTAATTTATGTTATAAAGTATTGTAGCGCCATTTTTTTCTTTATGTTAAATAACGGTAATTCAGTTACACAACATGGCCTCTTCGATCTGGTAGAAAATAATACGCTATTCAATTCATGCGATGATCATGCATCTTGACTCAGAACAATATATTTTGAATACACAGCCTCGCATTGCAATTGAAGAGTTTCAGGACACGTTTGTATACGCAAGAACAATTTCTTCCTCTTGGGATTATATATATCAGCCGCACGAATAAAAACTTTTAAGAAAATAGATAACGCATAGCCGAAACGTTGGGAATTTACTTTTCAGCCCTAACATTAACAATTTATATTGTAAAGCCTTCATGGAACCGAGCGAGTTACACGGTCCGCGATCGCTTTCCCTGTTGTTTTAACACTTGAAAGGTTGTAAGCGCGCTAGTCAATTAGGATATGATGTATTTGTTTGGGGAAATCCAAATCCGGATTTCGAAATACGATAACAGATTTTGAGTTTTTTTGGCAAATACAAAAATGGATTGCGAACCCAAGAAATCCACTTCTGAGAAAGATTTCGTGGTTCAATCCATATCCGGATTACTTGGATTTGTAATCTTTCCAATTTTTAGGAAAAGTAAATAGTTCTAAGGGACGGACCATTATTTTTTGATGGGGGGGGGGGGGGGGGGGGGTTAACATTTTGAAATATTTTTTTGCAGGAGCTGTAAATACCAAATAAATTGTTTACAAGCATGATAAATAGAAAATAAAATGTTTGCAGAATCTGGGCATTTGTTATACCCCTCCCTCTTGAAATTTCTGTCGCCACCGGAAATGGTGGCTATGGATAATTTCTGGAAATTCACAATAGCCATAGTATCATTGTGCATATTATAGCAATAATTATATTTTTTAATCAAAGTGTAGTATTCATTATATAGTTTATACCATGTGGGTAATGAGCATAGGCGCGGCATTAAACCGACAGTGCCGATATAAATTAAAGTACGAATAACCTACTTTTAACCTACAATTGAGGATCAAATATGTCTGCCTTGAAGTGTCCACAATTGAAGACACGTGTCACTAATTAGAATAATTACCGCAGTACATTTGTTGCGAAATAAAAAATAATACCATTGCAATTAAGTCAAGAAACTATAATCAACCCCTAGCAGATAGAAAGAAGTTATCGAAAGTACAGTTTCATAATTATCGCTTTATTTGTTCACGAGGAATATAAAAAAATACAAAAAAGTGTCAATAATTAGAGCAACATACTGTACATGTATTGTGAGAACGCCATGAAAACGAAGAACCAAAGTCATACCTATAATTATTTTTCGTGATCTGCTCTTAAAGAATATTGGCCGTGAAATCGAAATCCATGAAATCCGGATCACTTGGATTTTCCCAAACCAATTAATAAACCCTAAAATGGAGCTGTCAGTGTAATAAAGGAAGTAAACTTTTAGCGCGCGAAAACTTATAAACAGTTTCTTGCATTTCTCATTGATGCTGTTCAGGCTTAATTATATTCCCAGCAATGTTTTTCATGGGGTGTTTCATGGGTCCGATTAGCCTTATGGTTATTCTGGCTAATAAATCAAATCGTTTTTGTAGTGTCCTGATTTTTATACTTTTTTTTCTATTATGAATGAAATAAAGTTGTTGCTGTTGAAAATATAAATGTAACTCATATAAATATCCAGCCGTATGTTTAACGTACGTTTAATATGTATATCCCACAAGACTTTCTCTGTATAGACAAAATCATTCAAGCGAGTTTACATGCAAAGAAAAATATTGAAGGTATAAAACGTGAATGTACTGACTGCTTCATGACTATTTTCTTTTTCATAAAAGAAATAACAAAATACAGTTTGTCTATATTTTTTTATTTCTTTAATATACTTACTTTTTTATTTAAAAACATCAAACTAGGCATCCTTAAACAGGCTAAAGTCAATATCATATTACAGTGCTGTAATGGTTAGTATGATCTCCACGACATTATTAAACCTAAATATGTATATCATAATTCATCCCCCTCCAATTAATACTTTGAATCTCGTTTCCTGGGGCCTCTACGCGCCTAATCCGATGCCATGTTGGTTAAGCACATAAAGGCTCCTGGTTATGAGGTTGGATTATGTTTTCAGTACAAAAGGATTGTCATGATTGCGCATGCCCAGACAATAATTCCGCTGACAAGACTTGAGTTCCCGTTACACTTGTCTCCTTTACAACAGAACACTTTGCATTCACTGGCATCCGCGATTTGTAGGCAGTAACTTTCTGGCTCCTTGCAGTAAGCTAGGTTAATGCAGCTTTTTCGGTATACATTGGTTTTTGGTAACTTGTAGAAGAATTTGCCACATCGGCTATCCCAGCCGCATTGGACAGGCGACCCAGTACGGTCGCATTCTTTGAAGGAGTTCACGCTTTCACAGAAATGACATTCAAGTGCTGAGCCTGGTGGGAAAAAGGGAGAATATCTAAGGTTTGGACAAACTTGAATTGGTTCCCATTGACATCGCGACATCGAAAATAAAGCTGTGAAATCAAATTGTTCTTTCTTTCTCAATATTGATCCTGTGAACATGATAATCACAAACTGTGGTTAATAAAAATCACCGAAATTTATACGGTTAACTCAGATGTAAAGGGCTGTGGCATAGTGTAGCAGAGTAGTAGAGTCAGTGTTTGATTGGCAGAGTTCCCAAGGAGAGGAATCGCTCACTCATTCTGATTGGCTAAAAATACATTAGCAGTGGTTTTAAAATTAAGAATTTGACAACAATTGAGTGACGATAGTTGTTTAGTGTAGTGGTTGCGACGTTTGCCTTACAAGTATACGGGAGCGGGGTTCGAGTTCTAGAAAATCTTTCAAATTTTATACCTCACCATTTTATGAAGATTTTTTTCTTGAGAACCCTAGCTCTAGGTGGATAAGATCTTGTTTACTGACCGGTTAGGGTTTTTGTATGGTTCTGGGTAGGGTTTTTGTTAGTTTATATTGTCATTTCATGATTACATTAAGTGAGCGATTCTTCTATCCTTGGGAGCTCTTTTGATTGTTAATATATTAGCTACAAACAGTTAGTCTCTTCCCTCGATGCTTGATGGAAATGATATGCAATGTTGTTCTTTAAGTTTCGATCTACACAATATGTTGGTCATTTTTACATATCTGCTCTGATGCTAACATTCCACATGTGTGCGAGGTTCGTCAGTTCATATATATGAACATCGCTGAAAGTAACTGTGTTCGGCCCAGACTGCTAATATAAAGGTATCTCACCGTGACACCAGGGGCATGGGGCGAGTTCTGCTTCGCAAAGGCGCTTGGGATCGTTACTGGGGACACCCTAATTGCAAAATATAAAGTAACATGGCAAACGTCGCAATTATAAACTGTCCTCAGTAACGATCCCAAGCACCGTTGCGAAACCGAACTCGCCCATCCCCCTACTAGCTTCTAAATTGGGCAATAGAATATACTTTATTTTTATGTATAACACAATAGCCCACTTTCGATGCATGCTTCATTCGTCACACACAAAGGTTTCAATACGAGGCTCCGGGGTAAATTGAAATGATTCTATTGTCCGAGAAAATAATAAATTTAATTTACCCGGAGCGTCATGTTGAAACCTTTTTATGTGATGAGTGAAACAGTATGTCGAAAGTGGGCTATTATGAATTGTCCTGGATGGAAGGTGACAACTAGAAACAATTTTAGAAAGTACCCGGTGCCTAGCCTGCTATGCAGACGTATTTTTTCACTCTCATAAATTCGAAGAAAAAAGTAACGTCTGCTTACCCGAGCGCTTAATTAGTTTCCAATATGCAAGCAGACGTCAGCACGTTGTTTTATTTTCCTGCCCAATCAAAGCCATTGTTAGAATTTTAGTGAATTGGCGCGCCAGTGAACACTCTCCTGTGATTGGTCAATGGCAAATGTACTGTCTGAATTCCTTTTAAATGCAACATTACGTCACTTTCCAGAATATGGAAGGTAAAATCTGATTGGTCCATAACACAATGAGGTGTACATATTGGAAACTAATCAAGCGCTCGGGTAAGCAGACGTTACTTTTTTCTTCGAATTTATGAGAATGAAAAAAATTCGTCTGCATAGCAGGCTACCCGGTGCGGCCTTTGCAAAATGTAATGTACTGAATGCAAGGACCAATGCGGACGAAGTGCAGGAACCGGATCACCTTGGATGGGATCTAATCAGCAAAAATATACGAATATCAAGACAAGATGACCATGTGTTTGTTTGAAATTTGTGTACACTTTTGTACAAGTTGTTTTTAGCGGAGCTCTCTACATATAAGATAGGGAGAGCCCGAGAACTACTAGTCCTACTAGACACATTGCAAAACGAAAATAAAGCATTCCAAAATATATACCCTAGCATATGATCCACGCGATTGTCTTCATTCAAAGGACTTCAACTCCAGACTAGTGCACGAAAATAAAGCATTCCAAAATATATACCCTAGCATATGATCCACGCGATTGTCTTCATTCAAAGGACTTCAACTCCAGACTAGTGCACGAAATTTTCCATGTTTAGCAATTTGAAATGCTATATATTGTCTTCTACTCGACACTGATTGGCTCAAATAACAGTAAAGTTATAGTTATAAAGCTTTGTGATTGGTTCTTGTTGTCTAAGTGGCCCCGGTTACAGTAGTCGCATATGGCAGCGTTAAAGACTGAATAGTGTCTCTATAAGCACAATATCCTAAGTGTAGTATCTCTTACAGTTTTGACCAATAATTCTCATATATAAATATAGCTCCTTTCGTTTCTCTTGGGACTGAATACTAGTTGGACTGAGAGTAGGTCTCTTTAGTTTTCTTGGTCATTATTTGTGATTTACATGTAATAGCCGAGCGAAAATTGAGTACGTGTCAAAATCCCTTTACGTCAAGGAGTTGGAGTGGCAAAGATAAATATTTTCTTCCCTCCATCTTCTCGCCCCCTTCCCTGGCGTTCGATTTTTACTTCGTACAAGAGACCATCATTACTCAACGAATTCCTCTTTGTGCAAAATATACAAATAATTTCCATTTGCGAATTATCAACCCGTCAATTAATTTCACGACTGTAATATGTTTTCCTGCGACATCGAAAATAAAGCTGTGAAATCAAATTGTTCTTTCTTTCTCAATATTGATCCTGTGAACATGATAATCACAAACTGTGGTTAATAAAAATCACCGAAATTTATACGGTTAACTCAGATATAAAGGGCTGTGGCATAGTGTAGCACATGTATGGAGTCAGTGTTTGATTGGCAGAGTTCCCAAGGAGAGGAATCGCTCACTCATTCTGATTGGCTAAAAATACATTAGCAGTGGTTTTAAAATGAAGAATTTGACAGCGATTGAGTGACGATGGTTGTTTAGTGTAGTGGTTGCGACGTTTGCCTTACAAGTAGACGGGAGCGGGGTTCGAGTTCTAGAAAATCTTTCAATTTTTTCTTGAGAACCCTAGCTCTAGGTGGGTAAGATCTTGTTTACTGACCGGTTAGGGTTTTTGTATGGTTCTGGGTAGGGTTTTAGTTAGTTTATATTGTCATTTCATGAATATATTAAGTGAGGGATTCTTCTCCTTGGGAGCTCTTTTGATTAGTGGTTGTTAATTAGCTACAAACAGTTAGTCTCTTCCCTCGATGCTTGATGAAAATGATATGCAATGTTGTTCTTTAAGTTTCGATCTACACAATATGTTGGTCATTTTTACATATCTGCTCTGATGCTAACATTCCACATGTGTGCGAGGTTCGTCAGTTCATATGAACATCGCTGAAAGTAACTGTGTTCGGCCCAGACTGCTAATATAAAGGTATCTCACCGTGATACCATGGCCAGGGGCATGGGGCGAGTTCTGCTTCGCAAAGGCGCTTGGGATCGTTACTGGGGACACCCTAATTGCAAAATAAAAAGTAACATGGCAAACGTCGCAATTATAAACTGTCCTCAGTAACGTAACGATCCCAAGCACCTTTGCGAAACCGAACTCGCCCATCCCCCTACTAGCTTCTAAATTGGGCAATAGAATACGCTTTATTTTTATGTATAACACAATAGCCCACTTTCGATGCATGCTTCATTCGTCACACACAAAGGTTTCAATACGAGGCTCCGGGGTAAATTGAAATGATTCTATTGTCCGAGAAAATAATACTGATTTAATTTACCCCGGAGCGTCATGTTGAAACCTTTTTATGTGATGAGTGAAACAGTATGTCGAAAGTGGGCTATTATGAATTGTCCTGGACGGCAGGTGAACTAGAAACAATTTTAGAAAGTACCCGGTGCCGGCCTTTGCAAAATGTAATGTACTGAATGCAAGGACCAATTCGGACGAAGTGCAGGAACCGGATCACCTTGGATGGGATCTAATCAGCAAAAATATACGAATATCAAGACAAGATGACCATGTGTGTTTGTTTGAAATTTCTGTACATTTTTGTACAAGTTGTTTTTAGCGGAGCTCTCTACACATATAGGAAATCAAAGAAAGGGAGAGCCCGAGAACTACTAGTCCCACTAGACACATTGCAAAACGAAAATAAAGCATTCCAAAATATAAACCCTAGCAGTCGCGGATCCAGACAAAAAATTGAAAAAATCTGACCGGTTTCCGACTTCCCAACTCAAACTCCAAAATTGGAAATTTTACTGAACCCACCCCCCTCCTCCTTAAATCTGGAAATTTTGACCGGTTTCCGTAAACCGTTTAAACCGGTCTGGTTCCGCGCCTGCCTAGCATATGATCCACGCGATTTTCTTCATTCAAAGGACTTCAACTCCAGACTAGTGCACGAAATTTTCCATGTTGAGCAGTTTCAAATGCTATATATTGTCTTCTACTCGACACTGATTGGCTCAAATAACAGTAAAGTTATAGTTATAAAGCTTTGTTTTTGTTCTGCAATGTGATTGGTTCTTGTCGGTCTAAGTGGCCCTGGTTACAGTAGTCGCATATGGCAGCGTTAAAGAAATAGTTTCTCTATAAGCACAATATCCTAAGTGTAGTATCTCTTACAGTTTTGACCAATAATTCTCATATATAAATATAGTTCCTTTCGTTTCTCTTGGGACTGAATAGTTGGACTGAGAGTAAGTCTCTTTAGTTTTCTTGGTCACTATTCGTGATTTACATGTAATAGCCGAGCGAAAATTGAGTACGTGTCAAAATCCCTTTACGTCAAGGAGTAGGAGGGGCAAAGATAAATTATTTCTTCCCTCCATCTTCTCGCCCCCTTCCCTGGCGTCGGTTCGCTTCGTACTATTCCGTCGGTCAGCCAAAATTTGTGAAAAATCGTCAGTTGCCCTCAAACCTCGGTTAGTGACCAAGAACAAGAACTTGCCAATAGTCTACTGGATAGTATATTCGTTTTCGTTAAGAGAGTTAAGAGAATTAAGTTAAGAGAATGTAGTCAACTTCATTTTGAGAAACACTGACATTTTACATTCCCCAGTTACCGTATTTGATCGAATAAGCGCCCACGAAATCCCCCTCCTCGAATAAGCGCCCCCTCCTCGATTAAGCGCCCCTTCCTCCTCATAGTATCAATATGTCCGACCAGGAATAGGCCAATGACGAGGTGAATGTTATCGAAAATGATGAAGATAGGGACGATGATGTAGATGTGCAATGAACTACCCTTGGACGTCATGTTTTTTTAAACTAAAAGCTACATCGTAGAAAACAAACTCTGAGTCCTAGTAATTAAGCGTCTCTCCTCGATTAAGCGCTCCCCCCTCGATTAAGCGCCCCCCTTGAACAAGAAATTTGAAATAAGCGCCCGGGGCGCTTATTCGATCAGATACGGTAGTGTGACAGAACACGTTTAATTTTAACTTAGAAGAATGATTTTGACACTATGACCTTAAACAATCCTTGGAATAAAACCCTTCCATTTCACCATATATTTGTTAGTGAAAACGCTTCGAAAAAAGTAAAATCTCAATAGAGCAAAACCATCATTGTTGTGTTCAATGTGTTCATTCAAGAAATATATAAAAATGTAGTTGTAACACACGTTAGATAGTACTGATATTTGAAACATTTTTTATGGTGGGTAATTGAAGGGTCATCTGTGAAACGTGATATCGCTGTGTGTTGTTTTAATAGTATAATTTCATTGCTTCTTCTCGCTATAAGTAAATTATTTTATCCTATGCTGATATATTACATTGATGCAAACACTGAAAAAAGTGTTGCATGAAGATCGTATTACAACTCGAGCTAGCTTTAGGAACTTACAGAAGTGCATACATGATCCATAATAATTTGCAAAAATCTTCAAAATACTGTTTCAGAACATATATCGCTATATAAGAAGTACAATATCTTTTTTCGATCGTTTCCTCGTTTCTGTCCACCATTTTACCTGTATGTCTTCAACCTCAATCTTTCACATTAACCAATTTCATTAGAAAACGTTTTTCACGTGCAATTTGTGATTTTGATGCGCTTCGTGGTTTCATTCAACGTTTAAAGCATGTTTACCTGAATTAAGGAATTCGCTTTTAGTTTGGTTATTAAATTTATCCTTGAAATATAAATGTTGTTGATTTTATGTGTAACATCGTAGAACTAGCAAAAATACTCTGTACTACTATGACTAACAATGTTTATTCGATTACTCTGTTTGAAACACTAACATATACATAGTAATTTCACAAAACGCTCTGGCTTCCAGCCTTCCATTTTCGTCCTATTAAAGTTAAATTATTTCTTTAATTTGCAACTTATTAAAATATAGTTTTATTTCCAAAACTAATGAGTGAAAGTTAAATGTCTTAACATGTTTGCGACGTTTATACGGGTCAATATAACTGTATGACGGTGATTTTACTTTAACAACAGCTAGAATACACAGTACAGACTTTCTTCACTATAAACGACGTACCTTTGTCTATCAAGGCAGCTAAAGCTAAAGCCACCACTCCAATCCAAAGAGCTAAGCGTTTCATTGTATTGCAAAGGCGAGGAAACCCGTGAACCTCGATTTCTAACGAATTCAAGGTTTGAACGATTTTCAGCTGTTGAAGTTCTCTTTAACAGTTTCCCTCGGTAAATTTTAGCAGGGCAAACATACTTCCTCGTTGAGCCTATCCAGCTTAGTTACAATGAACGTTTTTTTTGGGGGGGGGGGGGGGTGGGGGGGGTCAAACGAAATATATTTAGCAGTCTTGGTCAATGAAAAGCAAAACACTTACTGCAAAATGTATTCATCAAAACTTTCAATTACAAAAGAAACGTTGTAAACTATTATTGGAGCTCAAACCAATTTAACAAGATTTCCAATAAAAACTGCCGGCTTGTCTTGTCTTGTATTGTCTTCAGTCCTACATGATTTTATTTCTTTCATCTCAGAAATGTGGCGACAAGGAAGGTGTTCAAATGTCCCACAGTGGAGCCAAAGAAGTAAGGAAAATGCCCCACCCCCGGGCACATCCATAATGATATGCTGCCCAAGTTTAATTCCATGCAAATACACAAGGCGCAGAGAAGTGCTACTTCTCTATCTATTTATCCGCCATCTTGTTTTGTATTTGTATCAGCCCGCTGTATGATTATAATATTGAGCCGCCTGGAGCAAAATTAGCGGTATTAATGCATAGTTTATATTTCCGCATTCCTATAAGTAATCATTCGCAACACGGTTAACGTTATACAATAAACGCTTATTAAAACCACATGACAGACTTTTATAATAATAGTACAAGTGTGACTGTTGGACAGCAGCAAACAGTGTATATTTGTAAACGAACTACATGATATCGTTTCAAACTCGGATCGGCGGCAGAGCTTGGGCCCCGAGTGGATCCTGCAACGTTTAGCGTAGCGTTAAGAATGCAGGATTGCAGATCAGTTTTAGATGGCAGTGAACGTACGGGAACTGCTATTTTCTAGCTTTGTTGTAAAAATTAAACATCCATAGATTTCCCGGCTTTTTCGTGTGCTAGCGTATACAAATAACGTGAATAAGACGGTATAAACTGCAGTTTTCTAGGTTTAGAGAAATAGATAGAATCCACAGGCAGCCGGAGTAATTACAACAGCTCAGATTTATTGTTTTAATTTACTTGATACAGTATGGCGTCGTTACCACGAGACCAGTCTCTTTCCCAGAATTCTTTTCGGCAGTGTGAAATGCCCCACCATACGCCCGGGATAGAATAATGCCCGACCTCCGGGCCGATATAAGGTTACAAATGCTCCACTCTCGGGATCTCAAAGTATACAAATGCCCCACCGTGTCCCGGGAGGGATGGGCATTGCTGGAATTGACTGATGCATAATGTCTAATAAATATATTCTTAGTAACCGGAAGCAGCTGAAGCAAAGTGCGCGATCGTGCGGAGCGAAAGGGTGCGAACATATATTGTCGATCGCTACACAGCACTCTGAGTGACTGCAATGCTCGAGACGACAAATAATTGGGTGTCAATATTGACAAAGGCTTTCTTAATGGTGTGATCTTTATTGACTTAAAGAAGGCCTTTGACACTATTGACCACACCATCATTATCCAAAAGCTAGCAAAATACGGATTAGACCATAATTCATTAAACTGGTTCGAATCATACCTATCTCATAGAAGTCAGCTATGTAGTGTTAACGCCCATTTATCGACACCAAGTTCAATAAGCTGTAGATCCTTAATTGGCCCGTTACTTTTTCCAAACTGCCTAAATGATGGTTACCCTCGTATGTACGCTGCCGACACTAGCATAAGCTTTGCTGCTCCTACTAACGCTGAACTTGAAAAAATATTCAATAAAGATTATTTTATGTCAACTACTGATTGAGGGCCAATAAGCTCAGTCTAAATGTAGCAAAGACAGAGTTTATGGTCATCGGTTCACGACAGACGCTCAAAACACAAGCTAACTGTGACGTCAGTGTACATATTGAGGGAAAAGAAATTAGTAAAGTCCATTCCAGCAAATCCCTCGGACTAAATATCGATGAGACCCTGTCCTGGACCAAGCACATTGATATGATCTCAAAAAAGATATCCTCTGGTATTGGCGCTCTAAAGCGTGTCAGACCTTTTATTACGGAGGATACTGCAATCAAAATATACAAAGCGTTGATTGAAGCTCACATTGAATATTGCAGTGCTGTATGGGACGGGCTTAGTCTAAAACTAAGTGATAACTAGTTGCAAAAATTGCAAAATCGTGCGGCTAGGGCAGTAACAATATCTAGCTATGACAACAGCTCAGACCCATTACTCAATATGCTTGGGTGGGATAAAATTGCATTTGCACGAACAAAGCAGAAAGCACATGTCATGTACAAAACCTTAAACAATCATACTCCAGCATATTTGCAAGAGATGTTTTCCTATCGACACTCAAGTTACGACATGAGAGATTCTAACAACAAATTACTTCTACCAAAGCCAAAAACTGACTACCTAAAACGCAGCTTTAGCTATTCTGGAGCTGCCTAATGGAACGGGCTTCCCAATGAACTGAGAACACTAACGTTCCTCTCATGTTTCAAGAGGGGCGTTGACGACCTATTCTCATCACCAGACTCCCACACGGCAAACACGTAAACCAGTTTTTATTGAGTTATGTACTGTTTTTAAATTGTATATAGCTTTGTACTGATGTTTTTTAACCGTGTATAAATAAAGTATGTCTGTCTGTCTGTCGCCATGGGAATTGTTGTCGCGCGCTCGCGCTCTTGCTTCATCAGCTCAGCTGCTTCCGGTTACTAAAATAAAAATAGATTTATTAATTATCATCACACTTGTGATCTCTGGCATTGGTTTTGCAGATAAGGGACGACTTCCGATTTGGAATATTAATTAACAAACTGACGATGGTTTTCATGGGTTTTGGCCTCTGATTGCCGACCAAACTGTCATGAACCTAAAACTGAACGCGCTTGGAGGAAGAACGATCAAGCAGTTTCTATGGCCGTCTGTTCTCTTCATGTTGACGATAAAAATCATGCAGCCAATCGATCATGATCATAAAACGAGAAACTGTTCAGTTGAGATAAAAACAATACTAAACTACTAATGTTTTACTTTACAGGGGGGTAGGGAGGGTAGGGTAGGGGTTTATGGGTATGGTAAATCACCGGCTGGAAATAGCATTGTGCCAGCGTGTCTAGATTTCAAAATGTTCTGGCTGCATCGCGCAGAATTCTATTGTTCTCGGCGACATGTACTTACGGCCGAGAGGTTAAAGTGAGGACGGAATAATTATAACATTGCTAATTAATTCTGCGGGAGAGCGATTGTTATTGGCTTTTGACAAATCGGTTTGGGAATACTCTACTCCCACATCACATGAAGCACATGTCAATCACTGTCAACTGCTCGCTTCATGGGAATACGGGACTCCCAAAGCTCGTTAAAGAAGGTCATCACACTAACTATTGTTGTTATATCAGAAGCCCATTTGTCATTACCGCCCCTGAAGTTCAAAAGCAAAGCCTTTCGTCTGTTCGACCTTGTTATTTCCTTGGTGGGCCAATTACACAGATTCAGACTTAAAACTTATCAATTCGAAGTTTAAGATACCTTGTTTTTGTAAATTTTGGGTTAAATCCATGATTCGAATCGCCGCTTAGTTTATCTCTGAGAAATTAAAGAATCGTGTTGGTTTACTTTTTTCCTATGAATCGTATAAAACGGAGTAAGTTATAACTTTGAGATCGCCAGTGCGATGTTTTTAGCTTTTAAATACTTCTAGAGCACGTATAAACATGAGCAACATCGCAATTTGAAGCTTGAATTATTCTGAATAGAACGTTATGATTTGCTTTTGACGCGCTAAGATTATAGTTTTTATTTAAAGCTCACTAAGATTTGTTTTGTCGCGGTTGCCTTTTACTCAGCTTTAGTTGGAACGGTCCTTTGCCGCCAACTCGGCTGGGCGATTTTTTTAGCTTTTAGATACTTCTAGAGCACGTACGAACATGAGCAACGTATCAATTTGAAGCTTGAAATATTTCAAACATAAGTTTAACAATTGCTTATGACGCACAAATGTTATTTTACAGGTATTTTGATCTTTGGTTTTGAACTTAACGGCACAATGGCCCTGTGCCGCTCTATCTTCCCATTTCACACTTTTAGATAAGGTAATTACAACGTTCTAATTGTATGCTTCTAATTGAATGCTTCCGTTGAGACAATATTCAAACAGACCCGCGTTCGGCTATTGTTTGTCTGGCTCGTGCCACTGTTCGTTTCAACGTAAATAGACAGCTAACTGTCAACTTAACATTTAGTTCAGAAAAAATCTAGTACGAACATGGCAACCCGCTCAAGACATCCTCCCGGTTACTACAAATCACGATTTTTTTTAGCGTTTAAATCCTTCTAGAGCACGTACGAAAATCAGTGACGTCTCATTTTGAAGCTTGGAATATCTTGAAGTCAACTTTATGATTTGTGTTTGACGCGCAACATCATAGTTTTTATTCAATACTTTCTAAGATTTGTTTTGTTGCCGCTCTTGATTTTAACTAGGCTTTTGTTTGAATGGAATCTGCCGCCAACAGCCGTACGATTTGTTTTAGCTTTTAAATCCTTCTAGAACACGTACGAACATGAGTTACGTCTCATTTTAGAGCTTGAACTAATTTAAACGTAAGTTCAAGATTTGCTCATGACGCGCAAGTGTTATTTTAACAATAATTTTGAGCTTTAGTTTCGATCTTACAACACCGTGGCTCTGTGCCGCTTATAAATATAAAATACATTCGCATATCAGAATAACATCCAAAATATCACGCCCGGCAGATTTCATGGATTTTTCCCTTTTTCCTCCAAGCAGTCAAAAGATTTCTTTGATATGTGTTCGTTTGGGAAATTAGAATTTAGACTTTCCCAAACGAAAATATGAATGATTTGTTTTTCGTATCACAGCAAAAGACCTATTAGACATTTCATTGCGTTGATATTTTTTTTATTACGAGTTGTTGTTTACCGGATAATTGGAAGCGTTCCGTTACTTGCAGAATTCTATGGCAGTTTTTCTATCCTTTGATGTGCTTTTTTTTTGCGAAGAAGTATGTTGTCAAACTGTTTGCGAGTTGTTGTTTACCGGTGACAATGGATTTCTTGGCTGCAATTAACAAGTGTTAGAATTATCTCTGGAGATCAAAACTGGCACGGTGACGTTATTCAATTAGATGAATGACCAGTCGGTTCCAAATGACATCAGTGATATGTTAACATATCGTCTTTAGGAGGCGGAGCGAAAACTGAAGGAGGCGGAGACAGATTAACTGAAGCGTAGAAGCGCGCATATTCAAATGAGGATTTCAGCAGCTATCTTTGAGAGATTTCATGAAGGTGAAATTAAACCTTAAAAACATATTACTAATCGTGGTCGGTTGGCGCTGAAACTTGGCAGTAAAGGCCTTCAGGATATGTTCATGATTTTGCGCCCTTTTGGTTTTTAGAAGAGGTTTTTATTTGTTCGTAGATCGCTCTCGCATATCACTAGTAGTAAATTTCCCCTTTAAAACACACGAAAAACCCTGAGGTTCCGTGTCATTTTCATACTCATAAAATATGTGTTAGGTAAAATATTTTGGCGGGATGGTGAAGTTTATCATCTGATCTACATTTTGCGCCCTTTTGGTTTTTTGTAGCGATTTTCTTTCCTGTTGAAAAAAAAACAAACCTTAAGCCACTATCGCCATTTTGTACTGTTCCTTTGTAAATTGGCCGTCCTGTTCTAATTAATTTTCGAATTTGGCGGCGTACTGTAACTTTTAAGACCCGGATGTGTCGCGCCATTCTGCCCGATGTGGTTTTTCGCCGCTTCTTCCGTAGCTTTACTGTAACCTTACTGCAACTTACGGTATCGTAATAGGCATTTTGCAGGAAACAGTCACATGCATACTGACATAATACTTAGTTGACGAATGAATTGAGCTCGTGATCCCCATGGGAAAGGCGTTCCCATGGATGCTGGATGGCAAGCTATCTTTAATTAAAAACGCTGTTTTAGAAAGATCGACAATCGATTGGAGGTAGAAAATAACATTTACACACAGATTTTGCTAATAATACTACCGATCTCGTACAAGTGCCTTTAAATATATGTTTTGCCATCCACTACAACCACGTGATTATTTTCCAGTAAAAGGTGAATGGTTCAGAAAGACAAAAACAAATAAATAAGTCATTTCAATGTCACGGTATTCCGTAGAGTATAACCTTGCCCTACTGATCATTGCCGTAGTTTGTCCCACTCATACGAAATCAGCTCTGTACTATTAAAGTTATCGGCGTGCAATCTATCAGTAATACTAACAGATATTGTTGCTCCCTACATTATTAATAATGGCACGGTATTCCGTAGAGTATAACCTTGCCGTAAGTTATTGCCGTAGTTTGTCCCACTCATACGAAATCAGCTCTGTACTAAGTTATCGGCGTGCAAGCTATCAGTAATACTAACAGATATTGTTGCTCCCTACATTATTAATAATGTCACGGTATTCCGTAGAGTATAACCTTGCCGTAAGTTATTGCCGTAGTTTGTCCCACTCATACGAAATCAGCTCTGTACTAAGTTATCGGCGTGCAAGCTATCAGTAATACTAACAGATATTGTACTAAGTTATCGGCGTGCAAGCTATCAGTAATACTAACAGATATTGTTTCTCCCTACATTATTAACTAGACTGAAGCAAGGGGCGATCGCTATGCTAAGAACAACGTTTTACATGCCATGAAGTCACAAAAGAAGGAAACCAAATGCTGCACATATCAGCAGGAGAGTCCCACCGCTGACCACTTTTGCTGCATCTGTTGCCGCCACTGCAGTTGTAGGTTTCTCTCCAGTAGTATACAGCGGCGTTGTTGTAGTGGTACGAAACCACTGCATGGATGTGAGGTTGTTGCAAAGCTCAAATGCACAGCATTCAACCTAGAAGCAATCAGTGATGCAAAACAGTGATACAGTGTATATCTTGATTTTAGCCAACTCAGCAGGCAACTAAACAAATTGGCGCAAACTCAACCCTGTGGAAGAAAAGATAAAGAAAAGCTGGAGAGAGAGATAGAAGAGACTAACCGGGCAGAGAAAGGGAGGGGAAGAAATAAAGAGGCGTTAGTCCCATTTTTGGCCTCCTCCTCGTTCCTATTCCCTCTCTCGCCTACTATCGTCAGAGGAAGCCCAATTTCCGAATTTTTTAGTTGCCTGCGGAGAATCGAGAATATATATATATATTTAGGTCAAACTTGAATCTACAGCAAAAATTCGATATTCTGCTGGTTGTTCTTCGGATCTCAGGATAAGATCTAAATCAGCCAAAAGATAACACATATGAATGAGAAGTCGAAGGACTTCAGCAACGTTGATACAACGTTAATTGCATATATATTGAATACAATATAATAGCCGAAATATTGCGCCTGACTTCTCTAGGCTTCTCAGGATCGGACTGGGAGTATTTGGGCATTCCGCGAGTACGCTGGAGTACCCTTCTGTTTGCATATGCTGATTGAAATTGTACAAATCTTTGGCGCAAATCCTTCGTACACTATCCGGACGAGTTCCAGGAATTCCGAAATCAAATTAACATACACCAATCACATGAAAATGATCGTAAGACTTCTGCATTTAATACAGTTCTAGTTTATTTATTGAGCAGCAGAGGCCTTAAGACTCTACAGCACTTACGCGACACATTCTTGCTCCTCCGTGAATATTGTTTCGCGAGGGTTTTCTTATGTACTAGCGTCCCCTCGCAGGAACCGGGATCGTACTTTAGGCGAGTAGACGAGACTTGAGTTGGAGTTCACCGTGCTTTATTTGTTCGTCCTGTGCGGACCTCCCGCACCAACCAACTAGTGCGGATCCTCCCGCACCAGCCAACTCTCTCTAGTTTCGTTCTCTTTCTCTTTCTATACTGTCGTTCTAATCTCTAAATTTTACAATGCTACTGCTTAAGTAGTAAAAGACATACACGCGTGTGAAAGCTTGCAAGTTATGCTGGGAAAACAAGTTATAAACCTGTTTTACCAGAAATACAATTTCATGACGTTACGTAAAATCGTACGCCCATACGAACCTTAAAACGAATTTTAGAGTATTTTAGAATTATGAAACTATCCAAATTTAACGATGCTCGTTTTAAAACACTAGGACCTAACTGTCCAAGAAGAAATATCTAGGTTAAAATCGAAAACAAGCGAATTCAAGAAGGTGAAAGTTCTCTCTGGTCAATGGCTAAATAAACAAAATGACATACACTCAAGGAGGTGCTTAACCGCTGTATCGCGTGAACTTGCACAACTTTACACGCAGAAATTCTGCTAAATCTGTGTTAGCAGAACGGATAACAACAGGATGCAAAACTACATTAAGATTAAGATTAATTGACAAGCCAGTAATTACTAAGCTAGTATTACCTTGGGCAAGAGACTAACTGTTGCCAGGTAAAATATAGCCTGCTTACAGGCTCTCTGTTTGTTTTTTCGGAAATGTTTGTTTTTTCGGAAATGTCGGGTTTGGGTTACCTGTGTCGAGCGCCGAGCGGAGCGAGGGGACGCACTCGCCTCCGCCTCGCTCGGCCTTCGGCCTCGCTCGACACAGGTAACCCAAACCCGACATTTCCGAAAAAACAAACCGAGAGCCTGTAAGCAGGCTAGGTAAAATATCGTCAAAGACACATTAAGAATATAACGAACTCAGTTGAAATGCACAAAATAATGGTGCATTGATTTAAAGAGGATTTTCCTCGGTAAAAGTAATAAAACTAACTTTAACTTAGGTTAAAGACTAAGTATAGGTTTCTGTGAGAACGCCTTATACAAATAATATATGTTGAAGCATAAGGAAAACATCCGTAGGATTTACGATTCTGACCACAATATAATCAGATATGTCGCTATTTTTAATCCCTTAGTCCCATTAATTTTACCTTCCAAAAAGGCCGTCAAGGACACTCTGGCGTCATAATGACAGCTTTCTTTGCAACAAGACCTGCGGTGTCACTTAGTTTCACTAATCTCGAGCGCCGATAATTAAGTATTCAATTAGGAAACATATACTTTTTGTAGTTATATTTTGCCATTAATATTTAATTTGAGGAACTGATATGTTCTCGGAACATGACTAGCGAATTTCTAGCTGGATTTCTAAATCCAACCGAGAAAATTGACTTTAACTCTACCTCTCCTATTAATTATATTTTGAATATATATAATCTAGCTGTAAGCTGCTAGCTTGCTACGTTTGACCAAACGTTAAATGAATGGGTACGGTCGTTATTCAGAATCCGTCAAACCAACCTCAAATGTCAATAATGACATTTGTGTCAGAAGAGGAAACTCCACAATTACCCTAGGGGCCAAGATTGATTACATGTATATATTAAGAAAACCACTACCCTTGGCTTTAATAACGCCAATTTTACACTAAAAGAGAAACGACTAAAAGTGGTTTTTATTTCCTTTTTTATCGTGTAACAATATTACGACACAACACATCTCCGTTCTTGGTACAGTACGACCCAAACGTACAACTCTTTCCATACATTCTTGTTCCTTTGTTGTCGACCCAAGAGAAGTAGCCACACCGATCCAGTGGACCTCTCCCTACCTCTTGGTATTTCGGATCAGAACAGTCTTGAACGGTTTTCTTGGTATCACAATCTTCAAACGAGTCAACGCTACCAGCACACAGCCAACACAGTAGTCCTGAAGCTATTAAGAAAATGTTAATTGTACAATCATGTAAACAATTAGACTAGTAATACCATAATCGCCGCAGTTTTCATTGTTCTCCCGAGGAAATTGCAATTGTATCCACTACATTTCCCGGTTCATTACAAATGTAAGGAAAATATAGAAATATGCATTGGCTTCAACAGGGACATTTCTAAATTGCCCTACGAGAACAATGTATATTTCTAATGTTCCTTGCATCGTAATGAGGGAAAATTAGAAGACAACGCAGGCTGCACATGAGAGGTTCAACGGCATCAACCCTCTGCAGCTCTGGGCTAGACTAAGTATCAGATGGTACTTGCTTCAATTAATAGGCCTGCGCTCCAGTAACTATGCACGGGCCGTACAAAGCCTTATCGTTAGTCTCTAAGGCATCTTCCTCTATGTGGAACTCTCAAGACCATAAGTTATCGATCCAAAACTGACCTGTGTTCAACATAAACTTCAATTTCAATTCAAATAAAACCAAACTCTAGATTGAATATTGATCAACTCCAATAACATGTATTCTCGACCTAGTTGTCCCTCAGGTGTATTATAGTTCATTAAATTGCCCCTCGAGCCTCAGGACTTACACAAATCCTCCCTCGGCTCGCGGGGCAATTTAATGAACTAATACATACCTCAGCCGTGGCATTACTTATAAAAATACTTCAAAACTTCCGCAAATAACTGACCATCTGTAGTATTCTGTTTAAGATTAGTACTAGGTTCACCAACAACAAGTTTTATTCTTCCAAGATGGCGGATCTCAGTAAAATTCCGATTGCTACATTAAAGCGACGCTATAGTTTTGACACCAGCTGCTGAAGATAATTACATTCTTAATAGTCCAGTTTCGTATTCGTAAATTACCGCTGAATACAATGACTACAGACGCATGTACGCAGGGTTAGCCTCATTCTGAAGTTAAACATTCATAAATACCAGCCAGAAGGTGGGCTATTCACAACACTGTGTATTGTTGTGGTTTCACGTTTTGCACCTTCTTGCTGGTATTTATGAATGTTTAACTTCAGAATGAGGCTAACCCTGCGTACATGCGTCTGTAGTCATTGCATTCAGCGGTAATTTTCGAATACGAAACTGGAAAATTTGGCAACACAAACTTAAACGTGTCTTTATAATATAACCTCGACGATGTAGTAAATGATCAATTGCTCATGCCATATAACTAAAAAATGACATCACCAACAACAACACTACTGAATTAATCTTCATTTGAAGTATGTTATCCCAAAAACATAAAACATCAAAAAAAATTTTTTAGATGTCAATATGTAATGTGAAGGCCGGGGACTCCCACTGAAAAACAATGTTATGTTTGCCCTCAAATGTTTGTTATGGCTACCTAAATATGTTGCTGTGTTTGTTTCCTGTAAATCGTACACTATATATGTCACTTGTGGACCTATTTCATGTCCATAAAACTAATTAATCGGGCTGCCTGTGGCAGGCACGAGTCTTAATCTGCAGGCCGTTATTTTTTTTGTTCCGTGCAGCAAAATTTCTGCGCATGCGTTAAATTATGATTAAGAATGAAAAGTCCGAAGACTACACAGCAAAGCTGATATACAACACAAAGCACTAGTTCAAGTTCAAGTTCAATTTATTCACACTTGTTTATATGTTACAATTATTGGTTAAATATAACAAGCCATAAGAAAGAGAAAAATAAATAGGAGATAATAATTACAATCTTTAGATGATAGTGTGTTATGGGGTGCCAAATGTCCGGAAATTATATTATCAAATTATATGGTTATTATGTCAACATTATCTCATATATTGTTTTTATATCATATAATCTGTGAAATGCAAATCACTATTATATGAAATAATTAGATGACAAAATTACATTATATCTAAAAATATTAAACCGTCTAATCGTATGGTTTCCCAATTATATGAAATAATATATTCCCCATTACAACATTATTTGAAACAATTATTTTATTTTCAGATCATTGTTTCATATAAATGTTTTGCCAATTATTTCATTATGTAACATAAGTTGCACATAATTTATTATATCACATAATATATCTTGTACCATATAATTCATGTTATGCAAAGTACGACAATGAATTATGTGACATAATGTGCACATAATGAATTATGTGACAATGTGCACATAATGAATTATGTGACATAATGTGCACATAATGAATTATGTGACATAATGTGCACATAATGAATTATGTGACATAATGTGCACATAATGAATAATGTCATGATGAATTATGAAAATGTCACTTCATTCATCTTTTAGAGTTTTAAATACTGTTGCATGACATTTTGTCCAGTCATAAAACACGGTGGGTAAAATCGTATGTTTTTAGAATATTTTTTTTGTCCATAACCGGCTTAAAATTGAAGTCATAGTTTCGGCAACGTCATTATGACGTCATAGTTTTTTATACATGCCCTAAGAAAAAAAACATTTGAGTGATTTTCGAGTTTTAATGATAAATTGCGCTAGTCTGGCACTCAAAAGTCACATTCTTTTCTTTTCTTGATTTTTTAACAATAGGCAGCCTTATTTAGGTACGACTCCTGACGTCACTTAATATGACGTCATAGCAACAGTCATTCCTCTATAACTTTAGCTGTAATCGTCGTAGAATGTTCAAATTTGCACTAAACGAATGCGTGTCATGAAGGCCCTTTGATGAGGTAATCTGTTTGTACAGGAGCCCATTTTTGTAACGTTTATTAAAGGGGGAATTTCAACAAAAAAGGAGGCATCGCTTATGACGTCACAACGACGTCATCATTCTAACATAAAACACCTGAAAGATGTAGTTTCCATTGCAGCAAATGTTGCAAGTTGCACGCGAGCATGTATGAGGTTAGTTGTCGTTAGTGCCAACTGATAGAAATTTGTTACAGAAAGTAGAAACCAAATGAACTTTTCGCTTGACTTGCAATTTTGAACAAAGTTGCGCGAAGGGGTGTGACCCGCTAAAATATTTGTGTAACTTGCAACTTTTTTTTTTTGCGAGACAAACTGTAAAAAAGATTTCGAAAAAGCGAGCCCCCCATGCACGATGTCAGCAGAGTCGTCAGTCATAGCGCCTCTTACTTATAATGACTCTGAGATCGAATTTTACTTTTCTCTATTATAGCTTGAGCCCCCGGGAAGGTTTCCCTAGTGTTAATAACAGCAACAACATTATTTTAATATATATTATGCCAAAAAAGGAATTAAAATGAATAGATAATTAATTATATTAGTATAACTACGATTTGCACGGGTCACCAACAGCCTTAAAGTAGAGGTAACATTCAGAAGTATTAACTATTGGACAAAATTGTTAACCAGGGAAGAACCAATGCTTACAAAAATTATGTATCTCGACAGTATGCAATCAAACAACCCAGTTTTTTGGAGCTACAAAATTAAGCAAACCATACAAAGCCTAGGCTATGGTGATATATGGACACTCCAAAATAATACTCCAGATTTTAGGGAATTTCTGAAGAATATAAAGCAACGACTAAAAGACACAGAACTACAAATTTGGTTAAGTGATATATTTAATGACCAACGACAGAATCCAAAGCAGAGTAACAAACTACGAGTTTATCGAACATTCAAAACGAAGTATGAATTCGAAAACTATTTGGATCTTGTCAGAAACATCAAACATAGAATTACGTTCACAAAATTAAGAATAAGCAATCATTACCTTCAAATTGAAAAAAGAAGACACCTTAAACCCTATCTAAAACCAGAAGAACGAATTTGCCCAACATGCAAACAAGAAATGGAAGACGAAATTCACTTCCTGCTGAGATGCAAAACTTACCAGACAATCAGGCATGATTTCTTATCCTCCTTAAAAACTCTAATGAAATTAGATAGCAGAAAAATGACAGAAAAAGAGCTATTTTCGGTAATCATTGATCCCCCGAGACAAGTCACAACAGTAGCAGCAAAATATGTTTATGATTGTATGGACATGCGATCCACGATAATTTCAGCACAAAATAATGTACGCTAATTTAATGAAAACTATATATATATATATATATATATTAGATTTTTAAGATTACAGAACAATCTATCCGTCATTCACCAACTTTTTAAATTTGTTAGCAGTCATCTGATGTACCAATGTAGTGCAAAGTGCTAATGAATAAAGTCTGTCTGTCTGTCTGGTACTCATGTATATGGTTCAGGGGCGTAGCTGGGGGGGGGGGGGGGGGGTGGTGGTTCCTAGGATGCCCGTGATACCCCTCCCCCCGTTAGTAAATTATTGAATGAATAGCAAGCAAACAATCCCATAGAGGTAAGGGCCTCAATCTAGGCATAACTTTATTTTTATTTGGACCTTGTATATTGAACTACATCGGTAAATATCCAAATAACAATAATATATATATTACCTTAATTAAGTTAAGTTAAAATAGCTATATGATACGTACAACACGGGTTCAATTAATCGTTCCTAACTTCGAGACTTTCGTAAATATATTTTGCAATCATTTTCTGCACCGTATTTGGGGGATTGATCATTAGTAAGAATACCTCGTTATCACTCAAGTCATCACTTTTTAGGGCTTTTTCTAGGTCTTTAAAAAAAAAATTGCGTCTTGTGGCATAGAACTGGCATCTTATTAAGAAATGTTTTTCGTTTTCAGGTTCTTTAAAACATTTTGGACAAATTCTTTCTTCTGGTTTTTGGTAGGGCCTTTGATGTCTACCCGTTTCAATTTGAAGACAATGATTACCGTCAAACGCTGACCTGTTCGCTTTTACGGAGACCTGGCTGTGTGGAAATGATACTGCTGCAAAGCTCGAGTTTGTTCCTCAGGAAACCCACAAATTTCTACATCATAATCGCTCTGGTCGCAGAGGTGGTGGGACTGGGTTATTATTTAAGAGGAACATTGAAGTTAAGAAGATTGATGCAGGTGATAACAACTCGTTTGAGTTTTCGGAATGGCGTATATGCTGTGATTCATTTAGAGTGAGACTGGTCATTGTGTACCACCCTGAATATTCCACCATGCACCCAGTCACTGTCAACACATTTTGTCAATAATTTGGTTTCTACCTTGAGTCAGTCATACTATCATCAGAGCCGCTGATAATAACTGGAGACTTTAATATTCATGTCGACATGCCGGATGATCGAGATTCCTCTAAGTTTCTTGATTTACTTGCATCCCTGGGGCTCAAGCAGCATGTGACCCTGCCAACTCACGAGGGTGGTCATACCCTCGACCTGCTGATTACGCCGGAGTATGACTGTACCATTGATGAGACCCCCACCACTGGCCGCTACCATGCTGCGGTATTCTGTCAGCTGAAGACTATGAAACCTCGTGTTGATATCAAGGAAATAACTTACAGGAAACTGAAATCTATTGACATTGATGCTCTCTCACAGGATCTCCTGGATTCTGATCTCTGCAACAATCAATTCTATGATCTCAATGATCTGACGTCTTGCTACAATTCTACGCTGTCGTCTTTACTCGACAAACACGCACCTTCGAAGTCTAAGGTTATTGTTAATAGGAAGCAGGTTCCATGGTTTACTCAAGAGATCAAAGTGGCTATAACAGCTAGGCGGAAGGCTGAAAGGAGATGGCGGTCTTCCAAATTGAAGCAAGATTTGAATAACTTCAAAGCGGTGAAGAATCATGCTACTCATCTAATGAACCTAGCGCGAAAGGAGTTCTACACCAATCATATCCAAGATAACAGCTGCAATCAAAGGAAGCTGTTCGCTGCCACAAAGGCCTTGCTGTGTGAGCCGATGGATGTCTCGTTCCCCCAAGGACTTGATCCTGACAGTCTCGCCAATGACTTCGGGAAATTTTTCATTCAGAAGATTGTAACTATCAACGAATCGTTTGGTAATCTTCCCACCCAATCACCCCCTGTTGTGGACACTACCCGTACGGATGTCTCCTTCACTGAATTTAAGACTTTGTCTCAGGAGAAGGTACGAAGCTTGATTGGCAGAGCAGCTGGCAAATCGTGCGCTCTTGATCCAATGCCTACCTTTATTGTACTGCAACTCTTGGATATCTTACTTCCAGTCATCTCTAACATGATCAACATGTCGCTTGAATCTGGCAAGTTTGCCGATTCTTGGAAGGAGGCGCGCGTGCTGCCATCTCTGAAAAAGGCAGGCCTTGACAATGCATTCAAGAACTTCCGTCCAATTAGCAACCTGTCTTACGTGTCCAAGATGTCCGAGAGAGCTGCTGCTGACCAACTCATTGTGCACTTGGAAGTCAATGGTCTTCATTCTACTCTACAGTCTGCATACAAAAAACATCATAGTACTGAAACAGCCCTACTGAAAGTGAAGAATGATATACTTTTGAACATGAACGATCAACAAGTTACATTGCTTGTTCTTCTAGATCTGAGTGCTGCTTTCGACACAATTCATCACAGCATTCTGATTGATCGTCTAACATCTGACCTGGGAATCACTATGCGCGCTCTGGATTGGTTTAAGTCCTATCTGTCCGGCCGTTCACAACGTGTCTTTGTTAATGGAGGACTTTCTAAAGTGTATCATCTTATGCATGGCGTTCCACAGCGATCTTGCCTTGGTCCCCTCCTATTCAATATTTATACGCGCAAGTTATTTGACATCGTAAGCTTGCATCTCCCTCAAGTTCACTGCTACGTGGATGACACGCAGCTCTACTTCGCCTTTCGACCCAGTGCTTCCTCCAATGCTGAAACCGCTGTTAGCTTAATGTCGCAGTGTATCAAAGATATACGAAGCTGGATGATCACTGACAGACTTATGCTTAATGACTCAAAAACTGAATTCTTAATTATTGGCACGAAGCAACAGCTAGCTAAAGTTGACATTGATCACATGATAGTTGGTACATCGAAAGTTGTACCTGCTTCCGTAGTTAGAAACCTTGGAGCATGATTTGACAATAGCTTAACTATGTCTAGTCATATAAGTAAGGTCTGCGGATCAGCATTCTATCATTTGCACAATTTAAGACGCATCCGTAAGTACTTGTCTCCTGATGCAACTAAGACTCTGGTTCATGCTTTTATAACTAGCCGTGTTGACTATTGTAACAGCCTACTGTATGGGTTGCCTGACTGCCAGCTAAATAAGCTCCAGTGCGCCATGACTATATCTGGTAGATTGGTTTATAATGCGCCTAAGTATTGCCACATTACTCCTTTCCTCCGTGAGCTGCATTGGCTTCCAATTCAACTGCGCATCAATTTTAAAGTATTACTCTTAACTTTTAAATGTATCTACGGAATGGCACCAGAATATCTATGTGAACTGATTAATGTTAAGGAATCTCATTATAACTTAAGATGCTCGAATAGTTTAATGCTTAGTTTACCGAATGTTAGGACAAAGTTGACGCTAGGAGATAGGTCATTCATGGTTGCTGCACCACAGCTGTGGAACTCACTACCAAGTGCTCTTCGTGAGATTATACCATGGTAGCCTCGGATTCTTTTGTTCTCCGAGGCACATTTAAACCACTAATTTTCCCTGATGGCAGGGATATTTAGAAATATGCATTGTTTCGAAATTTCCCGTCGGGAAATTTTGAGACAATGCATATTTCTAAATTTCCCCTGCATGCGTAATGAGGGAAAATTAGAAGAGAATGCAGGCTGGAAGTGAGAAGGTCAAAAGCATCAACTCCTGCTCCCCTCTGGCACGACTAGGCCTACGCTCCCGGATGAAAAATACTGAATCCAAACTGACCTGTCTTCATCATAACCTTCAATGTAATCCATGTGGGATGACCTATTTCAATCTGCATATTCTTCTCTTAATTTCTCAAACCCGTTTCTTCCATGTGGGATACTTAAAACCATAAACGTGACGTAATTAAAATCCATTCATGCTCTTTGAATATTTAGTCAACCGCATAATTACATTGTATTTTAGTGTTATTCTTCTCAAAAACAACACGCTTTTCCCCAGGGGAAGCCAGGGTCGTTTAATCAATGGCGCTCAGTCAAGCATTAAACAAAACGTTTTCGAAAGCAACTCGACTGCGACGTCTTTAGTTTCGGCAGAGAAAACTAAACTTCTCAGAGATTTGTTCCGTTCCTCGGCGATCATGGTAAAACAAACTTATAAGCGGCCTCGGGACTTTTACAAATCTTCCCGCGGCTCTCGGGGCAATTTAAATCACTAATACCCCTCATGCCATGGTATAACTTATAATTAAATATGTAGATAAGTTCAAGCGCCATCTCAAGACCCATTTTTTAAATCTAGCATATGAGCCTTAAATGTTATATTAATTTATCTAATTTTTCAATTTATATATATATAAATATTTTTACATATACATATCTATCTACCATACTATATTAAGATACTCAGTTCACAGCATATTTTTATTATATTCTTACTACATGTTATGCGCAATTGATCATTTTATGTAAATTGCGCAATATAAGTATTAAATTACTATTATTATTATTATTATTAATTACTGATACGAAGTTTTGTTAGTGCTCGTGTCGATGACCCCCCCCCCTCCGCCCCCCGGCAACAACCTAAATCAGCCCTACATCTCCGGTGTGCTATTCAAAACCTCATACAAATGGTACTAAGTCAGTTCCAATTCGTTCTGTGGATTAGCCGGGTCCTGGCTTTGATCAGCTCCTGTGGTTGTTTCAGGTCCCGTTAGAAAGTAGAAGCCGGTAACTCAGTTTAGCCTCAATTGGCATTCCTCCTGAGATGCATAAAACTCTCAAGTAATCAAATTAGTGAAGCTTTATCAATGGTATTTAATCATTCATTAATCAAAGGCATAGTGCCTGATATTCTTAAAATTTCTAAAGTAACTCCGGTCGACAAAGGCGGAGAAATTACTGACCCTTTTAATTTTCGCCCAATTTCTCCATGTCCTCTCCATATTCACCCAATTGTTTGAAAAGCTTGTATATAAACAATTGATTGACTATATTGAGAAGTACAAAATACTTTGTGAATTTCAGTTTGGATTTAAAAAAGCCGGGAGATCAACAGCACAGCAATTACTGAAATTACTGATAATCTGAAAAAGGCAATAGATGATAACTTATTTACGTGTGGGGTTTTCTTAGACTTTTCTAAGGCATTTGACACTATGAACTATGAAATTTTACATAAGAAAATGGAATGGAATAAGAGGAATCCCTCTTCAATGGTTTACAAGTTACTTAACAGACCGACAACAGTACGTATCAATAATGAGGAAACATAGAATCATCTAAACAAATTATGAAATGTGGAATTCTTAGTGATATAGATGGTTTGCACTCAATCCCCAGAGATTAAAACGACAAAGGGCATGGCGGCCATGTTGGTGTACAGAACAAAAGAAGCTAACGAAGAATATATTGTTAACTGTACATCAACATGGCGACTATGACGTCACGTGCAAAGGGTCTATAGATTTCTCGGACTTTAAGAAACCAGGACGGCGACGGCAGTGACGACGGGACACAGAAAAGTGTTTTCTCCCCAAATTAGTTTTTCCTTTATTCGCCTTTAATTATTTTTCACATCCAAATTTTCGAAAAATATTATAAGCATAACGTTCTCTTCACGCCGAACGAAAGACGGAGTTATTTACTTTTTGACGTTAGCGTTCTCTATGGAACGTAAAACGTATGGTTTTCACGTTGTGTTTGAAATGTGGGCGACTGCGTGCATTTTCACGTACAGTTACTGTATTTTGTAATTAAGTTTATTGTTTTATGCCGTCGTCCTAGACGTTGCCGTCGTGGTTTCTCAAACGACATTATTGGTTCTCCTTTCGTGTAGCTAGGCAAACATGAACTATCAAATTGTATTGTGTATTTCGTTCTATTGTTTTATATTGTGTTACTTCTTTTGTATTTTGATAGCAATTCACGCGTTGCCTACATGAATTGAAGGGACCACCCTATTTATCACTAAGATCCGAGGAGCGAATTAATAACCCTGGCATTAGCCTGCAGAACAGGCGCTTTTCCGATACGACCGGAGAGAGTTCTGATACCGATCCGAGCGAAGCGAACATAGGTACCAGTCTCCTTTTTCCATTTTCACGCGGTCAAATCATTTTTTCACTTCCTATGCGTTGAAATAACACTGAGGGCCTGTTTCGCAGGCTACCCTGGCGTAGTGCGAGTTATTAATAATGAGGCATTTGATGCCTCATTATATTAAAAAAAATATGATTCTGAAATTTGAAGATATTTACTTATTCAATTTAGGAAAGTTCATGTTTCTGTTCAAAAATAATTTATTACCTAGAAGTTTTGACAAATCTTTTCTTCGAATTTATCAAGTTCACAATTATAATACTAGACATTCTAAACTTTTTTATATTCCTTTATGTCAGAACCAAAATTAGACAGTTTTCTGTTTATTATCAGGGTCCAGTATTTTTTAACTCGCTGAACGCAGACATTCGTGATGCCATGACCGTTTGGAACCTCGTTTCAATCCAAGCTGAAGAAATATATCTTCTCCCGTCTTTGAAATCGCTTATTATTTATTCATTAATTTTTTCATATACGTGTTACCTCAATACTGGTATAAATTGTTATCTTAGTGTGATTTTCTCCATTCTGTTATTTTTGTTTTCGCGCTACTCCCACTTTGTTTTATATACACAAATATTGTAAAGAGGCAGCCCAATGCCACATAAGCCTTTTGGTTTCTTTTTGGGCTTCCTCGGCATTTTGTTAATTACTTTTGTAATCATTTATTATTATTTTTGGTTGGCAAATAAAACTGTTAATACTGTTAATACGTAGTGAAGGAGAACTGTCAACCCCCAGTTGTTATATTCCCTCATGACGAAAAACAAAATAACTACTCAGATAAGTATAATATGCTTTCCAAGTATACTAGAGAAAATATGATACAATTTTGCTAAGAGATGGTAAAGGTTCGAGTCGATGAAAAATACTGCTTTTTAAGAGAAATTTAGAGCAACTTCAAATCGGTTCACTGACACTGTGTGACCTAAGCTTGAGAATCAAGCGGATCTTTACCCGTATAATCGAAATCAGATTTCCAGAATAAGCTTTTGTAATCCACTCTAATATTTGACATCATCTAATGAAAAAGTTTGAAAGCATATCAGGACATTCACATGGTATTTCTCTTCTATCGGAGGAATAGGACGAAAATTAGGAGATCGATTCCCCCATGACATCGACAGAAGAACGGCTTTGCTACCGTCCAAACCGAAGACTGAAGATAGGATTCCATTGCCATTGACTTACCATCCGTCTAATCTGCGGTCCATCAAGACAATTATCCAGAGGAACTTTAAGATTTTATAGAGTGATCCAGAGACCGCCTCTATTTTCCCGCAGCCCCTCTCATTTCTTTCAAACGTGACAAGAATCTCCGTGATTCCCTAGTCAAAGGATCACTACAGCCTGATCTTCAACCAGGCACTTTTAAATGTTCTAGGACACGATGCAACACCTGTACTTACACTAAACCCACGACATTCATTTCAGTACCTAAAGGCTATCTTAAAGTCACTGATCATTTTGATTATAATTCCAGTAATGTTATTTATTGTATCACCTGTACACTTTGTAACAAACTCTACCTCGGAGAAACAGGGCGGAGATTAGGAGATCGATTCCGCGAACACTTGCTAGATGTCAAACCTCTAGCTCGTCACTTTAACCTTCCTGGTCATTGCATTAATCATATCACTGTATGCGGCATTTCTCTGCATCAAGGTACTACCCACACTCGTAAACGCAACGAACAGAACTTTTTTTTCAAATTAGGGATTAGGCACTTTGACACCTCGCGGTATTAATGAACGTTTTTCGTTGATTTAATTTCAGAATTCACGTTTTCACTCACACTTAAAGCAGCATGTTTCCTAAGTTTATTCATCAACACTTCCTGTTACAACTATTAGCATTTCTATTGTTGGCGGATTTTTTTTTATCCCAATTGATCCGAGTACATGTTTCCTCAGCGGTAATCATGCACTCAACACTATATAAACCGTTTCCCCACCCACAATTCCCTCTTTTGCTCTGAAGAAGGACTAGCGCTCGAAACGTCAGCGCTGCTTACTCGCTTTCCACGGCGGTTAGCATACCTCAATCTACTTTAGTTGAGTATATACCAGTGATATTTTTGTAGTTTTGTTTTAAAGACATTTAACTTGAAGCCGGTTCAATTCGATTGACATAGACCCTTCAGAAAGCGATTGCATTCTAACATTTATATTCAGTTTGTATATTGGGCAAAATATTAAACTAGTGAAACTAATGCACATACTCAAAACTAACAAAGGGAAACAGAGTATTGAGCATTGGGAGAGGCAGCATACCTGAGTTAAACAGTAACAGTACAGCAACGATGAGGGATTTCATTTTGGAACGATTCCGATCCGTTCGAAATACAACCGAGGTAACCAACTAGTACTGAAGAAACTGAAAGAGTTTCCAGCAGCCGCACTATACCCGTCGATGCAAGGACATCAGATCGACGCCTTTGTGTCACCAACTATTTATAAAAGAAATACCTTGGTTTCGTGGTTAATTAACAAGAGTAAAAGTAAATATAGTTGCCTTTCTTTGTCCAGGCGAAGAACGGTGAGGTGACAGAGTTCATGGGATGTCTGAGGGAGGGTGTGGGTATATTTTGAGCACAGTAAGCACGACAAACTATAGACCATATTCATAATATCCGCCTCCTGATTTCCATAATTTGGAAGCCAAATATGTAGAAGGAAACTACTGCTATCACATGAAAGATCACGTTAAAACTATTAATTGCGTACGATTTTAGAGCAATGCATGTGTAGAATTGCTGTTGGGTCATCATTATTTCCAATGCGGAAAAGAATGAAAGCGAGTCTGGAAAGGCCTCGGTTGTTTTTCTCATACAAATATCTCTATTCCAAATGGATGCCTTCGTTATTTTTAAGCTAAAGCACTCATATTTAACAAGATCACTGATGCCGACATCGGATCATGATAATGTTTTCTGTACAGGTGAATAAACTATTGAAATATCATGGAATGCGGACTATTGTTTGTTGTCTTGACTTTTGGTTCATTCGGATCTATCAACGGCCATCTTGACATTTCCTTTTTACCATTCGACTTTCCGCTGACCCAAAACAATGTTTGCGCCATATGACTAACGTCCTTTCAGGGCTCTTTATATAGATAGATGATATATAAAGATATATATAGATAGATAGATATGTGTTTATTGGCACCATATACAAACTTGTACATAGGTCTCGGACCTGCTAAGAAAGCTAACAAACGTAAGGTACAGGTGAGGTACGGGTATAGAAGTATATGTGTTCAATGTACATGTTTTAGCTATTATTTTTGCGTTTTTTTGAAGCAGTCATGTATATATTTACTTATTTTTGTAATTTTAAAGGAGGATCTATTAGTAAATTAATAACTACCTTTTCATCTTGATATTTTGGTTTCTGTAAATTTAATTATCTATTCGATCATAACATTGCATGATTATGTTTAATTTGCTTTAAGTCATTGTAAAGGGGGAATCCTTTAGGTATGGCCTAGAATGTCGATCTTTTTCAATTTCGAGGGCGTGGTTACTTATTCTTAGACGAGTTAGAGCTCGATGATCAATGTTGTGAACATTAGAGAGGTATGGCTCAAGCGAGATACGTACACAGTTTATTGCGTTGCCCTTCTTTTCTATCATAGTCGTTGATTTGGCTTAGCCAGCATTGGTATTCGATATCTCCTAATCTTTGTTTGAATAATTTTTCAAAGGGTTTTGAATTACCTAACCGCAATTGAATTTGAAATTCAAAACCTGTCCGGGATCTTGAATTCAGCCCCGCTCTCCCCTAAAACAATCAAATGTAGATATTTCCTGGATACCAAAGAACTGCATAGAACAATGGATTTGGGACGTGGTTAGTATATAACGAAAATAAACAAATGTAGACATCTGAGAACGACGAACAAGACTTGAAAAAATACCGATACGCTGCCACCAGCGATATGGAGCGTAATTTACGGCTTATTCATCTTACCATATTTTAGATATATCTAATAAAACAAATACAATAGATCCTTTGCAGCTAACAAATCACGTGGTTGTACTGGAGAACAAAAAATCCTGACTTAATTTATATAAAGGCCTTGTACGAGATCGGTATTGATATTAGCAAACTGTTTGTAAATGCTATTTTCCACCTGCAATCGATCTTTCTAAAACAGCGTTTATCAAGATAGCTTGCTCTCCAGCATCCATGGCAACGCCTAGTTTCCCATGGGAATCACGAGCTCAATTAATTCGTTAACGAGGTATTATATCAGCACGTGACTGTTAGCGGCGAAGGGCCTATCACTGGGTTGGTTATGTTCTGTACTATTTATTTAAAAAAGAGAATCTATGGAGAATTATATTCATTTGTTAACCTATACATCAAGAAGAAATCCGTTATTACAACACAATAATTGTCTCGTTACAGCTTGATTGGTTATTTAACAATTATTCGCCTCAGGCTCAGTCGATATTAACTCTGAGATAGCTGTTAAACTGTGCATTTGGTCATCAGTTAATGATCTATGAGAAATTTTACTTCCGGAAACGAATTACGCGCGAAAACAAAAATAACTCAAGCGCAATTACCATCTCCCTCAGGAGAATAAAAACTAGCTTTCTCCAAATGTCGGACGGATCTAATATTTACAACTTTGAAAGATTTAAGTATCTTATGAATATGGCAAGAGACCATAACCTATGTGATGATCTATTGATATGGTCAGTGTCAAAAGTATCCAGTATGTGAAAAATAAGTGTATTCACATGGAAAACCGCTGACGTACCGCAGGCTCGTCATGACCGGAATAGTTTTCGGAGGCTTCGTTACATCGAAGTGAGGCGTTCGGGTCAATACCGCTGACACAGCTATTCGTAGACGCCACTGTAATATCAGCTATTGGTTTTGCATGTGGTCTATTTTGTATTTTGATGATGTGTCAGGTGCGGTAAAAGTTGAGTGGATTGAACATGTTACTTTAGTTTGCATAGGTAATAATCTAATGTTCCAAAAGTTGGGTTATAAATGTATTTTTGTTAGTTCTACAAGGACGAAAATGTTTGATTTGATTTTTTCAATGCAAACCAATTTAGCGAATTTGGGTCATGACGATGAAATATTGTATTGAGAAAATTGATTTTCTTTCACGGTGGATCGTAATCAAGAAGAATATGTGAAATCGTTACATAGACTTAAGTTTTTCACACACAACGCACGCTCTCATTGGCTGCTTCAAGGTCACATGACAATCATCAGAATCCAATCAGTATCCGCGGGCAAGCTGCGCGGGCAACGATTAATCAATTGTTGCCCGCCACGTGATCACATCGTGACAGAAGATTGTGTGATGTGTCGCGTGCGCCACTGGCTAGCTAAAGGCGGGAAATATTTATTTACCAAAACGTCTATAGGTCTTTTCGTCGAAAGAAAGCATTCGAAATGGAACCAGCTACAAAGAAACAATTTACATCTTTATCAAGCGCGCGCGCGAGAAATTGGTAGCTAAAAAAGGATGGAAAAAAGGATACAAAACAAAACTAAAAATGCCGTATAGCGACGACGCTGGCAGCGTTTTGTGTTAAAAAGCAGCTTCCCGAAAAGAAGATGACAAACCTCGCTCGTATCAGGCAGCAAAACGTTTGTCTATAAAACACATCACTTAATAACTGTCCTGTCGGGGATCAGTGAGTTTTGTTTCCCCTCGATCCTCGATGTTCCCCTCGACACCTTTTATAACAATAGCAGTCTGGAAAGTACACCAGAACATCCATAAGGTCTTTAGTTTCTTCCTATGGATCTATTTGTTGTTTTAATTGTTTTAGAGAACATTTGAATTGAAGTGTCATTTATAACCGTTTTCGCTGATTGGGAAGTGTGACTGTAAAAGTTTTAAGTCTGATTTCGATTTATATTTAGCCGGCCGTCAACCAAACGCGGAGTCTTGTCTCATACAAATTTAAACTTTCAAACGCGCACCCCCTAGAATAGATTTGATTTGAGACATTCGGATCAGAGACTGATCACAGAAGTACAAACAATAGGACTCAAGGACCATTCTAGGCCTGCCTCCGTCAGTGGACCTACGATTTTACGTCCTTATCCGAGAAGACGTGAAGATCTATTAAACCATGTGCAGTTGTTTCACAGATGCAGCACCTTCTACTCAGTTATTTTAAGAGCCTGAGTGTTGATCCGGCCGGGGTTTGAACCCGCAATCTCCCGCTCAACAGACTTTAGCTTAACCACTGCATGAGCTAACCGGGAGGCGGTACGATTTTGGTTGACGGTAGGCTGCGGGGATGCAGGTTGGCGCAGTGGAAAGTAAGGGAGTTTAAGAAACCACGACGGCAACGTCTGGGACGATGGCATAAAACAATAGCCTTAATTACAAAATACAATAACTGCACGTGAAAATGCACGCAGTCGCCTACATTTCAACCGTTGTCTGCAAAAACAAAACATGAAAACCATACGGTCGTTTTAGGTTTCATAGAAGACGCGAACGTCAAAAAGTAAATCACTCCGTATTTCGTTCGGCGTGAAGGGAACTTTATGCTTATCATATTTTTCGAAAATTTGGATGTGAAAAATAATTAACGGCGAATAAAAGAAAAAGGAAAAAACAAATTTCGGGAGAAAACACTTTTCTGTGTCCCGTCGTCACTGCCGTTGCCGTCCTGCTTTCTTAAAGTCCCTAATTTGTTGTTGATTCCTTATCCGCATTCGAGGGTTTTTCTCCGGGTTCTCCGGTTTTCCTCCCTCCGTAAAAATCAACCGTGAGTGTAGTGTGCCCAAAACAGTTAATGTAGTGGGGAGTTTGTGAGGAGTAAAAGCAGGGCCCCACCAGCTTTAAGCTGTAATACACAGCCTGCTATAACAAATAAAATATTTATTTTATTTATTTAGGCTAATTTTTCAAACGCAACTTGAAACATTCATAGTCACACTTCAATGAAAACGGTAATAAAATAGCTGATAAAGCGCCATAAAAATGCATCTTTGATGAACTTCCATATACCTCGTCTGCAAAAGTTATTTAGATTAAAAAAGAAATAAAGCAACCATTGCGCATGTCAGAATAGAGGAAACACCGCTGACAATGCTTAACGAGCGTGAGTCACTCCAGTCGCACCAGTCCCCACCAGAGTCGGTGATCGTTGGGAACTGATGCCGAAAGTTGCACTTTTCAGTGGAACAGCATTCAACCTGATGAAGTAAGAAAAGGGGGCGATATATTGTTAGTTCAACTAAGCCATAACTAACGTATTTCTACTTCCTACTGATTGCTCTAATTTATATATTGCGAAACAATATGAGTGGGACAAACTACAGTTGTCCTGTTGATCCAATACTCAAATTACAGAACTACGGTACAGCACGGCTACATGTACAGCACGGTTACGGGCATGCCGCTGTTTGTCCCACTCATACGAACTCTGTTCTATCTGCGTGTAATGTCTATCTGCGTGTAATGTAGATATCACTGAGTATTTCTTCCTAACTGATAGATGGGAGACTTCCCCTGTCAGTGGGAGAATTAGCAGTGTATCCCTTCCATTTACGAAGGAATTTTTTTATACTGTATAGTAAATTGCCATCCGTAGCGACGTTGCTTCCTTCTATTTTATCGTTGCAAGACCGTTTGTACTGCTTCTTCCGTACACATCATCACTCACTCTTTAGTTAAAACTGTGCACTGTTTATTGGACACCAGCTGTTCGTGCAAACAAGTCATGCGCGCCTGGTATTATGTGACCCCTGAAACCAGGATTTTGGAGGTGGCGATATGTAAAGAATCATTTGTAGTCTGTCAGCGGTTCCTTTTCTCCTTTATATCTTGATGTAGAACGAAATTAAAGAGAACTTGAAGGCGGGAACCTCTCCTCGGCAGAATGCCGGCCCGGAAATAAAGTAAGGTACAGAAGTTCAATCAACATAAACACCACTGGCAGTCAAATAATTAATCGCTCAGGCCTTTTCACTTATACGCAAAATGTACACCCCATTTCAGACTTCTAAAAAGTAAAACGTAAAATAAATTATGCAATCTTAACAAAGGAGATATAAATGATGACTATCAGAGTTGACTGGAAGGCCGATAAAACATCCGATCGCATACAGCGTTTACATCACACACATATAGAAGGGCCATTTATACGAAAGGAAGTTAGATGCGGCTTACCTAAGCCGCGAACGATTCGTATAAATGAGTCAAAAACTCAACTGTTAGCGACCCATTCAAGTCACGGCTTATGAACTCAAGCCTTCATATCAATAGCACATTTGTTTGGACTTCGCGACTTAGGTAAGCTGCGACTAACTTGCTCTTGTATAAATGGCCCTATATATAGAGCTCCAGTATGGACCTACCGGCTTTCTTCCCCCTCTCCCTTCCCCACCCCACACTTCGTCCCCGCCCGGAGAGGGGGAGGAGAGCTTACTTAGTCGATATTTCAACCGTGACTGAGGCCAATTCTCTACAGCACTAGGAGCCATTACCGGGAGAGTCCATCTTCGCCATTGGTTCTGTTCCCAGCACATGCAGGAGTAGATGTGGCTATATTTAGAATTGCATTTCGCGCGAAATAATCAAAGGCCATGTTGCCTTAGCCAATCGGATAGCTATACATAAATTCTCATTATTATTCATTATCATTCTTCTCACTTTCAACGCGGGAATTCGAATTGCTGGTTTTCACTCAATCCCCAGAGATTCAAATGACAAAGGGCATGGCGGCCATGTTGGTGCCCCAACAAAAGAAACTAACGAGGAATCTATTGTTTAAGGGCACCAACATGGCGGCTATGACGGCAAGTGAAAAACCAGCAATTCTAAATATAGCCACATCTACTCCTGTGCTGGGGCCCCGGGCCATGATATAGGAACGCTCCTGGTAATGGGCTCCTGACAGCACTTACACGACACATGCTTGCTCCTTGGCGGACATTACGACAAAACACCTCTCCCATCTTGGTGCAGTACGACCCAAACGTACAACTCTTTCCATATATTCGTGTTCCTGTGTTGTTTACCAAAGAGAAGTAGCCACACCGATCCAGTGGACCTTTCCCTGCCTCTTGGTATTTCGCATCAGAACAGTCTTGAACGATTTTCTTGGTATCACAATCTTCAAACGAGTCACCGCCACCAGCACACAGCCAACACAGTAGTCCTGAAGCTAATAAAATACCGATGACAAACGAACAAATAATTATTTTTTTTGCATTTCGGCTAATTAATGAGAATATAAATTTAAAAATATATAACTAAATACTTAAGTATATAATAAATTAAATTTGAGAAGTGATGGAGACTATGAGTTGAAGGACTAAAGTTTTCTATGTCAACTTCCGAATAAAAACTGTTTTTTTTGTTGCGTTTTCATCCACCGTCCACATATAATGAGACTGACGCGCTCCAGAGTGGAAATATTTCAAAACTCCGACGCTAACGTTTTCGTGCATGTGGACGGCAAACTCCGAGAAAACGCTCAGTTCTAGTCCACTTAGAATTAAAAAATCCAAAATCGAGGACATGGGCAGATTGAATCGATCTGAAAAAAATAATGCCCGTCCCACGAATACGTTTACAAAATTAATGTTTGCATTTTCAAACGAAAACGTATTCGCCTGGAGAGAGCACAAGGCTCAATTTGCCATAGTTTGCATGCGTTATATAGGCACACATTTTAAAGTGCTGTCGACTAGAAACAACTGAAGTTTGAGAAGCCATTGTAAACTACACAACTGAATTCAAATGCGACTGGCAATAATAGTCTTTGGAAAAACTCGATATTACAAAAAAAACAAATCGTAAATTTCGATTTTAGACTAATAACAGGATGTAGAATGCAGCTCATCACAGAGTCAACAGGGAACGACGTAAAAAGGAACCCTTAAAACCATCGTTAAAATATTGCAACGCTGTGAATTTCCGAGTGCAGTAAGGGGTATCAGACCCGATTTTATAAACTATTTTTGAAAGGGTCCTCCAGGTTTCGACGTCCAAAATAAAAACTTCATATGTTAATAATCGCATTTTTTTCTTCTTTTGGTCGGTCTCCAGTTTTCCAACATCATGATCTTCTTCGGGTTGCCTTGCTTCAACCTCCAAAAACAAAGTTGAAGTATGTTCTTCTTATTTTTACCTCCAAATTAACAATTAACAATTAACAACTAAATGAAATTTAATCTCATGATTTATTAGAAGGTCGAGTCGAGCTCCGCGTCGAAGATAATCGTTTTAGAAATTTATAAGCACTTCAAAACAAAGAACATCTCTGTAATTGACTGAGTTTGAACCTACCTGAGTTTTGCAGCAAAATGAAGACAACGATGAAGAGAAAGTTCTTCATTCTCGTTCAGTGATCATATGAGTTACCTATCCCGCCACACAGCTCGACAAGCCACACTTTTCCAATGCTCGGAGATTGTTGAATGAGTGTGGAAAAGAATGCCACTTTTTCACAGCTATAAAGGAATGTCAACACAAACACGAAAGACACACACAGTGAAAATGAGCTTTGAAACTTTGCTGTAGTCCTCGGACTTATATTTTGGCTGGTTAGGTCCACACCTCGGATCCGGGGTTTTTGCAGGATTTTTGTATACGGTCAAATACATTTTGGAGTCCTAAATATTATTACATGACAATCTAGAAACTTAAAGAAGACCTTAGTACCTAAAATCGTATGTTTTTAGAATTGTAATTTTTAATGAGTAAATACTTTCAAGCTTACATTGTAAAAACGTAAATGTCACTATGACGTCATGAGTATTTCAAAACGCCCTCTAAAATATAGGTGAGTGAGCATTATATCTGTATTTTTTGACCAATGCCCTTCTAACGCACTAAGTAGTTGTAATATCGAGTTTTGTTTTTCTTTTACAATAGAAAGCCCCATTTATGTAAAACACATTACATCACATATATGACGTCATGAAAATATTAAATCCTTAATAACGTTGGGAATATTTAACATAGGGACTTGCCATATATTCGTTACAGCGTACTTTACTTTAAACGACTATTTAAAGAGGAATTTGACCAAAAAGACTAACTCTTATGACGTCACAATAATGGCATTATCTAAAACGTATTTAACCCGGCAAAGCCTTTTTACTTGCAGAGCAAACTCAGAAAATGTTACCCATTTTCAGACAGAATTTAGGAAATTGTACCATGTTATCCAATCTCGTTCCCAGAGCTCGCGATCTTTTGGCCAGCGCCAAGATACGAGAGCTCTGCTCGCACACAGCGGTCAAACGTCTGCGCGTGCGTATTACGGTCAGTCTGGTGGGCGGCCGCGCGAATTTCCCGCGCAAAATTTACCTTAAAACATATTACAGTGAATTTCTACCCCAAAAAGTTAAGAAAAATACGTGAAAGTTAAGCTTTTTATTTTCACAGTCGACGAGAAATTGAACAAACTTCAAACTGTGAGTTTACCAAATAATTTCGTAATTTACCAAAAAAGTTCTCAAGGTTTGAAAACGGGTGTGTGAATAGTGACGGCCGCCGGCTCACTTTGAATTTGTTTTGGAATTAGAATGTTGTTGCAAGACTTTTAACGCATGCGCAGACGTTTGACCGCTGTGTGCCCTGCTCGGGGCGTTTGGTCACCGCTGGCCGGAAAACGCGCGGGCTCTGGGAACGAGATTGCATTTTATCTA
Source organism: Actinernus sp. WN-2022 (assembly GCA_030867875.1). Classification (NCBI taxonomy): domain Eukaryota; kingdom Metazoa; phylum Cnidaria; class Anthozoa; order Actiniaria; family Actinernidae; genus Actinernus; species Actinernus sp. WN-2022. The sequence continues at coordinate 53,451,344 of JAOWCC010001501.1, forward strand.
ATTTTGGTCACGCTCAACCCTGGCGATTTCTGAGTCATTTATACCCATTGAGGAGGTCATAATTGTTTTCAGATAATACATGCATGCATTCTTTTTCTCAGCGAAGGATATTTTGTGGACCCAACGTACATGCATGATATGTATGATTGCTTGTGTTGCTTTGTAGGAAATATATTTCGCAACAAACCAGAAAACGTCCCCCCCTTAAAATATTCAATGCTGCAGGTCCTTGCTTACGGTCTTGCGTCCACTACAACTTGGGGTTTTCACGTAAAGGGTTGTGTTTTGCAGAAAACATATATTTTCACGTGCATCAGTACTATTTTGCAATGAAGCCTAGACTGGTGGTCATGTTTCTCGCCCTCGTCCAAGATGACGTTGCGACAGTAGTTTCGTATAAGTTGCCTAATGTTGAATGAAATTCGGAAACCATATAACAAAACACTTATTTACTGTCACCCTCGGGAAACAGTGCACAGTTTTGTTTCTCCTCGACGCTCAATGTTCCCTTTCGCTCCGCCTCGGGGACTGTTGAGGACAACCTTGTCCCCAGGGTCTTCTCGGTCAGATCCAATATGGCGGCTACTCCAGAGAAGACCCTGGTAAAGGCTGAACTGTCACGTATTCTGATTGGCACTTCGATTATGACGCAATGGTTGTTCTTATAATGCTTTTTATTGGCCCAACGGACTGAGTCCAGAGAGACGAACTTGTGTATATATTCGATTGCTCAAATTTTATCAATAAAACGATTTTAAATAACCTTAAACACGTTGTGTAGGTAGAGAAATATATGAAATGTATCACTGGGTAGTTTTCTGGTAAGTTTTATCAGCGGGAAAGCCAGGAGAAGCCATTTACATCTGAACATGTGCTATCGAGCGCCTTCGGTTCAACGCTAACGGAAAATGAATGACTTTTTAGGATTGTCTTCTAGTTTAGATACATCCTGGTAGCATTACGATACCCTTCAATTCCACTATTACTTTATCACAACATCGTTCGCCGCGTGGAAATACCGTTAATCGCATCTCGCTCACTCCTCCGGATTGGGATACCTATGGTTTGTACACGTCATCAATTTTCCCATATTTAGCTTGGCCGCCATATTAGATCGTCAAATCACGTGACAAATTACGTTATCCAGCCTTCACCAGGCGGTCTTCTCTCGGAGTTGGCGCCATCTTGGATCTGACTGAGAAGACCCTGGGGACGAGGTTGCGTATTGGGAAACAAAACTCCCTCTTTCCCTCGGCGTGAGTCATTTAAAAAGTGTTTAAAGGGGCTGTGTCACGGCAACAGACTTTACATTCGCCTTCCGCGCCGGAAACTGCTATTTCCACCGATTTTGATATAAACTAACGAACCTCTCGGCCATGTGGGATGCTTAAAAGCAAAGCAAATATGCAAAAATGACTAACAAACAGTGTATATAAACAGTCTCCAGGGAAAATATTGAAAATTCTTTCAATCAAGCATTGAGGGAGGGAAGTCTAAATGTTTGTATCAATTAACAGCCACAACCGAGCGATTACTCGATACATGCGCAGTACCATGATATAGCCCCTTTAATATTGGAATAAAGCCGACGCTCACTCACTGTTTATACTCATGAAATATATTTTTTATTCCATGTTTACAGGTTACCATTTGATGCTAGTTATCTCCCGTGACGGAATGAAATGTGTGCATTGACAAGTTGTTGAATCTGATGTCGTACCGGCATCTGATAAGCGAAATACATGTAAACATTGCTTTAATTTTCTCTCCATCATTAACGTTCGTGATCATCGATAGCTGTCAGTAATCTAAATCTCGGATCTCTTTTTGCTGCCTTATTGGATAAATAACGCACTTTTTATGAGAAAAACACAGCTATGTTGCACAGCACAAATGTTATCATCGCACCACCCTCATTCCAGCCAAGCACAGTTCCTGCGATTCCTCCATTCCTAGGGATTGTTAGCTTCCCTGTGGGAGTGGGCTGAGGCAAAGTTGACTCGGTTGTACATGTGGGCTTGTCTGTAGTTGTTGTAAAATCTGGAGGCGCTGTAGTTGGTGCAAAACCTTTTTGGAAATTACAGAGCGCTTTCTCACAGCACTGAACTCTGCACTTGTCCCCTCCCTGGTGAATATTATTACAGAAAGTATTGTTGGGAGTGCAGTAACGTTCAAAGGTGCAGCTCTTGGCAAAGACTCGGAATCCCGTCCCGTTTTCAAAGGAGAATGATGCACACCGGTTCAAAGTTGGAGAACAGATCTGTTCTTCCTTTTTCTTGTCACACAGCTCGAATGAAGCTGCGCCATTCCTGCACATCCAGCATTTTAGAGAGGTCACTAAGAACAGAGAAAGCAGAATGAGAATCACCAAAACATGTTCCAAATTTGGAAAATTAAGTTGCTGGATAGTAGTAAATCGATGTCGGATAGTAGTATATAGTATATAGTATATAGTATATAGTATATAGTATATAGTATATAGTATATAGTATATAGTATATAGTATATAGTATATAGTATATAGTATATAGTATATAGTATATAGTATATAGTATATAGTATATAGTATATAGTATATAGTATATAGTATATAGTATATAGTATATAGTATATAGTATATAGTATATAGTATATAGTATATAGTATATAGTATATAGTATATAGTATATAGTATATAGGAAGGGCACTTATTCTCAGGGGAGAGGGATTTCCTATATTGAATGGACAGCGCTACTTTTAGGGGTAAACGTTAATTCTCGTAACCGTATCTTTTAGGGGAACATGTTCGTACGAGTTAGTTACATCTAAACCCGAGTCGTTTAGAAATATTTATTTTAAGCTTAAATAAATGGTGTTATATATTTTTTTAATTTTCGTACGTTATAAAGGTCTAAGTCATTGTGGTTTTTAATTGATGCGTACCTTTTGCTGGCCATAAACCTCCGTCATTTTGGTACCGGATATTACACACTAGGGAGGTCAAGAATAACAAGGCCTACTACAAGTCACGTGACCTCTTTTTGTCAACAACTGTTAATGAAATATTGTATTACAAATTCTATTATTTATTATTTTATACATGAATGCTCATTTGAAAGGTGATTAAATACATAAAATATTTCACCTAAGGTTGATTATTGTCTGTTAACCTTTCTTGACTTCAGTTGTCGCGGGAAACCGGCGTGACGCTGTTGGGGTTAGGACACCAACTGCACAAGTGCTCAACGTTTCAAATTTGTTTGTCTTTTAGTAATCTGCCCTGGCAAATAACGACCAGAGTCAGCCCGAAATAGTATTTCTCATTGAATGAGTGAACTGCAAACATGGATTTGTCAGTTATAATACGAATTGTTTCTCTTTCAAAAACATGCCCTGGCTCATAATGAACTGTCAACCCCGAAAAGGAAAACACAAGAAATGTCAGTAACCAAAATAACTATTCAGAACAACAGAATATGCTCTACAATAATTCAAACATTTAAACCATTCAGTTTTTAATGAAGGTACATGTAGCAAATGTCTGAATTATTAACATTAGCATTATTAACATTAACCATCATGAGCATAGTATTATTTTTGTTAATTACTTCTGCCTGGCTGTTATGTTTTGTATTTTTTTTCCAGGGAATGTTCAAATAGATTGAGACTGCTTCAAAGAATGATAGATCTTTAATCAGTAACTTTAAATAGCTATAAACTTAATGTGTTTCAAACTCATTTATATCCTATGACTTCTGGAGATGCATGGAGATCACTGTGAATAACATTTCTAGATTTCTAGAATCTCTAGATATAAAACAAATTATTTTTCACTCAATATCTGACATCTGTGACTCAATCTAGAAATTTGAGCATTCGTTTAGAATTTAGTTGTACCAGGACAGGTTATTTAAAACATTCATGACTTACTTAATCGGCTACTCAATCACAGAAACGTAAACATTTTAAAGTAGTAAATTCACACATTCGGGTAGCCAGTGCCTATCCAAAGGCTTGGCATATTCCCGAACTTGTTAGAACTTCAGTTTTAGTGTCGTTAGTTACTTAAGTATGGTATATATAGTCCCTTGAAAATAAACGTTCTGAGAACAGTGTCGTGTTAAACGTTCTAACGGGTCTGTAGCCGCTTTTTGATATGAACTCGACTTCTGAAGCCCGATTTGTACATGCATGGCAAGTATTTTGGCCGGGCACGGCGCTGGCCGAGACTCAGCTTTTTCACAGGGTCTCAGAATCCCGAGACTTTCGTGCATGCGTACCCTGACATTGCTATTTTATACATGACAAAAATGAGGGTCCCGTACCGATAATGTAAGGCGCGAGTTTGTCGTGTCAACCATCATCATCATCAATCATCTTTTTATTCACACACTTTATACATAATTAATTCTACAATAATACAATCTATACAAGATATTTGTGCGTCCTAGGGGCTAAATTAACCGATTGGTTTTCTTAGTTAGTCCCTAGGTAAACCGGGCTTTGTTCTACTGTACTTTTTCTCGCTAAAAATATATTCATAAACAAAGGCAAATTGATCTCTTTCAGAGTTTGGACTTACCTGTGGTTACCAGAAAAATAACGATAACTATGAACAGGAGAGACTTCATTCTCGATTTGATAGTTTATACTTTTCGATTACCGGAATTGAAAAGTTTTAACTTGTGGATGCCAGAAGTTATCCTTGCTCAAGTAACGACGGAACTAATGATTGAGTGACGAAGACGTGACTGGTATGAAAAGTACGCATAAATTAGCATGGTTTAATGGTAGGAACACATAGCATTTAGGAAATCAATGATGACAAAGGCACAACGGAAGAAAACAATTTGTTGTAAAAGACTTGTTTATCAATAGACAATAAACACTATTACACGTTAAAAGGTAGTCTCCTCCACAGGCAATTCCTGATAGACCGTTTCGCATTCAAGAATTGCCGCTGGATGCGATGCCTACAGACGCATTTACTCAACACTAGTCTCATTCTGATGTTAAATATTCACAAATACCAGCGAGAAGGTACAGAAGATCAAACTACAACAATACGTAGAGTTGTGAACAACCCATCTTCTCGCTGGTATTTTTGAATATTTAACATCAGAATGAGACTAGTGTTGAGTAAATGCGTCTGTAGTCATCGTATCTAGCGGTAATTCTTGAATGCGAAACTGGACTTCTAAAATCGAAAAAATCAAGAAAAAAGTGTGAAACTGGGCTTCCTGTGGTATAAGAGGGACGAGGTTAGGGAATACAGTGTTTTCAATTTATCCTGCGCTAATTACCATAATACGTGTTAAAGGATACAGTACTTCATGTCAGTTGCTGTAGACAGCAAAAACGGAGATTTCCTAAATTAATTTGTAAATTTGAATGCTTTCATATACACCTTATTCACGTGACTTTGTGCTGAAGGTTGAGATCAGTAAACTTGGATCTCTAACATGGAAATAACCATAGACCTCATTCATAATGGCCGTCACCTAATTTGCATAAATTGGAAGATTAATGCATACAGAGAAACTATTGATACCACATGAAAGATCGTACCTAAATTAGTAATCGACCACAAATTGCTATCGAGTTATTGGCATTTTAAAATGTAGAAAATACATGAAAGCGATGCTGGAAAGGCCTACATGGTTTTTCTCATACAAATCTCTCTAATTCAATATCGCTGTAACTTTACAGCCTTTTATGCTATAACACTCAAATTCTACAGAATCAGAAATGTTGGTATGCTCTTTCGCATGGCAAGGATGTTGTTTTTCATACATTTAACATGTGGCTAAACTGTTAAATACAGAGACCACGCCCTTATGAATGAGATGTATTGGCCTAGTGCATCGTGTGACGTAAGACGAGGAATCAATATATAACAATAGAACCTACAACAAATGCTAATGACAAGAGCTTTAAATTGCCGCATCTTACGTACTCGACCAAGGCCCCAAACTGCGTGGTCGTGAAAAAAAAATCCCGGTACTTTAATCACGATTTAAAAATCAGGGATTGCAGCGATTTCATTTATTTCTTTTTTCATTCGTCCTTAGTTTACATATAGCCTTTGAAAATAAATAAAACTACAATGGACCGGAGTTAGGGGTACTTTATAGAGAAATAACTCATTCCTCTAAAAGAGAATGTTGATGTAAGTAAACTGTAGAAGTTTGAATAGGAAATAAATGATATTTATCTGATTGGTTTGAGGTTTTTGAATCTGAAAACCATCAAACGAGGCTGTCAGTACGTACGCTAGACTGCAAACTGAATTCTATTCAAAAGTCTACTAATCCCATCCTTAATATCTCTTCGGGATTTCATCGTACACTATTTTAAAAACTTTGCAAAAATGTTGATTTATAGATGCTATTTTATTCCAGTTTCACTTGCAGTCCCAGTCAGTCACTTGCATGCTGATCTAAGAGATCAGCACGTGTGAATAAGGTGTATTGAAGAGTACACCAAGAGTAGTGATATACGGAGAGGTTTGGTTGTGATAATGTCAAATGGTGATAAGAAAAATAGAGATCTAACTTTATAGAGGAGAAGGCTGAAATTCAGGCTAAAGTTAATATGGCCAGAACTAAATCTGGACTGACTAGCGTCGTTTTCAAGATTTTTCTAGTTTTTAAATCTTTGCAGCAGTATAAGCCCACGTTGAAATTTCTCACTATTTTAAACTATAGCATGCTCTATGAAATGGTAATACTCAATTTACCAAATAAGCCTAGACGTGGACGATAAAGGTGGCCCATTTTTGCATCAGGTCTATTGTATTTATTTTTTGTATAAGGGAAGAGGTCAAAACATGGTACTCTGGCGGGACCCAATTTTGATGGAAGGGGTGTTGTACCCGGAACCCACCACCTATTTCGGTAAAATCTAGATTTTTGACCACAAATATCTTCTTGAATAAAATACTTATTGAAGAAGTAACTATATTTCTAGTATATAAAGGCAGAGAAGAATGTGTGTCTGCATTTAAATCAGGTATCCCTATTTTACAACGCAAGAAAATCACCTCCCCTGACAAAATTGGGTCCCATTCGAAATCCATTATTTTGACCTCTCCCTTAAGCGAGGGCCGCCAAGGGTGCGTTCGATTGACCACTATAGCTACAAATCGCTTATATAGGGATTTTTTTAACAACTGAAATATTAAATGTATTCAGTGGCTTACAGTGCAAACCAGTGATTTCCAAAGACCAACACGCTCTCACATGGCTTATACACGAAATCAAAATGTTGCAACGGCACACGGAAGATTAATATATTGTATGTCTACTGTCTGGTCCCCAGGCTTCTAAAAAGCGCAGAGCAAAACGAAGCGCCTGGGACCTGCGCGGAGCGCGATGAATTATGGGGACGCTCGCTGACGCCTGGGGACAAGCTGACCTGGTTAAATTCGTAATTTTACAGTATCTTGACAACAATTAATTTAGCCTTCAATAGATGGTTTGCACTCAATCCCCAGAGATTCAAATGACAAAGGGCATGGCGGCCATGTTGGTGTACAGAACAAAAGAAGCTAACGAAGAATCTATTGTTAACTGTTCACCAACATGGCGGCCATGACGTCACGTACAAAGGGTCTATAGGCAATGGTTCTGTTTCTCTAGCTAGATCCTTACCCGTCCTTAAGTGTTCTATTTTTTTGGCAAGTAATATATATAGAAAACTTGTTGATCAGTGCACGCTACTTCAATTCATGTTGTTCAGATTTCATTTTGTCATGCTCCAGGATTTTAATCTCATGTTTTCGGATCGCTTCAAAATATGGATCAGGGCCAGAGGAAACTGCGAACGAATCGCTGTAACTTGAATGAACAAACTAAGAACATCCCTTTTTCGAGCCGAGTACCTTTATTTTGAAGATAAGCCAACACAAATTAATAGACCATTAAACAAATAATAATCAGCGGCTTGACATTCTTTCCTTTGTATAGACTAAATGTGTTTGTTTTGATAGAAGACGTGGACATTGTTTTACATGTGCCGGTACATCTGTAGCTATAGCGTAACATCCAAATGAATAGCGCATTTGTTCTTAGTTTAACGCAGTTATGCTGTAAAACACGCATGCCACCACTAGAACACCGCTGATTAACGGTCTCGCAGCCGCATCTACCCAACTACAGTCCTCATCCTCGTCATCCCAGCCGACTGCAGTTCCCGTCCCTCCCATCCTATGGGTTGTCACCTCCTCTGTATGAGGCCGCTCAGTGGGCTGAGTCGAAGGTGGCTCGGTGCTTGGCTCGTATGTAGCTGTTTGAAGAGTAGCTGTAGGTTCTTTTGTTGTCACTGGAGGTGGCATAGTTGGTGCAAAACCTTTTTGGAAATTACAGAGCTCTTTCTCACAGCACTGAACTCTGCACTTGTCCCCTCCCTGGTGAATATTATTACAGAAGGTATTGTTGGCAGTACAGTAACGTTCATAGGTGCAGCTCTTGGCAAAAACTCGGAACCCGGTCCCGTTTTCAAAGGAGAATGTTGCACATCGGTTCAAAGTTGGAGAACAGTTCTGTTCTTCCTTTTTCCCGTCACACAGCTCGAATGAAGCTGCGCCATTCCTGCACATCCAGCATTTTAGAGAGGTCACTAGGAACAGAGAAAGCAGAATGAGAATCACGGCATGCACATATCTCGAGGTGGTTGCTCATTTTGAGTGAGAGAGGCGGTCACATACCAGATTGATATTTAATAGTAGTGATTTTGACAGAGGAGCAACCTAAGTGGTCGCTTAAGAGTGCGCGATGGTCACTTACGGTAGAAAACCGATTGCAACAAACCACAACAACCAACACGCTATTAAATTCCAATTCGATCCGCCTGTGGTTTAGCTTACTGACAGCTAGGCTTTAGCACATTCTGCCGGCAGAATTTCGAGAATAATAGGGCCTCAGGAGCAGAAAACGTAATTGAAGCATAATTCGGGCAGAATAGGCCATTTTGCATATTTTTGGGGCTGGGAATGAGGAAAAGTGGAGACGAGAGGGAGCTGGGTACGAGCAAAACAAAGATGCCGACGGAACGAACAAACAGAAATCATTGACCATGACGATGAAGGACTGCTTTAACTTATCTTAACTTTATTGCTTTCTCCGAAAAAGTCCGACCTATAGCTCGTAAGCGTTAAATTAGTACTATAAATCCATGAAAAAATGGAATAATCGGCTTGTACACGCTACTGAGACTGCAACTGTCCCAAATTTTTCAGAAGCATAAATTCGAGCATAATAGTACTTTTGGAGCATAATTTCGAGCAGAATAGTTTTTTTTTCGGGCAATTCTTTCGAGCAGAATAGCCTTTTTTTCGAGCAGAATGTGCTAAAACCTACTGACAGCTATCAGATCTGAGGACCAATAACACATACATGCAATTACAGCGGACTTGTCAAATTCACAGGGATTTGGAGATTCAATAGACCATTTCAAGGTCGCCATTAACACTACGATATCTACTCAATTAGCGATAGCACCGGTACTACTACAAAGATCACCTCAAAATTAGTCAAAATCCCGAATTTGATAGTTAAATCTTGGTGAGCAAAGATACAGTCCCACAAAGTAAGACAATTTTACAGACATTTGTATGCGGGGCCGGGTGCAAATTGTTTCACCCCCGCATACAAATGTCTGTATTAAAAATAGCGCACTTTACTTGACTATATCTTGGTTTCTAGGTGAGGTATAACTCTCAAATTTGGGATTTTGACTAATTGTCAGGAGCTCGTTTTAGTAGCATCGGTGCTATCGCTAATTGAAGTAGATATCGTAGTGGTAATGGCGACCTTGAAATGGCTTGTTCAAAATCTACGGTTTGAAATCTACAATGTGTCACGAAAGTACGAATGCAACTATCTGCATCAAAATAAACTCCAACATCGTATCAAATCTTAGATAACTAAATTAAATGACATACTGATTGACGACGTTCCTTTTTCCCCCTCTCAATTTGCTAATTTAGTGCTGAAATGGCACGGCTTTCGAGCCTGCTGTGAATCTTGTAAAACGATCGTCGATCTGGTTGTTCGAGTCTACATCAGTTCAATATTATGTGTAATTACTCGTCTCGCGTGATTGCTATAATTGATTGTTCTGACTTTGATCAGCCTCTATGGTTGTTTCAGCTCCCGTTAAAATTTAATTTAGTGGTATTCTGCAGTGGGTGACATTTCAGATGTAGTGATTTTGTCTCAGGAATTGAAACTAAACAAGTTTGTATAACTACTCACTGAGTAAAAAAAACATTTCAATTGTAGTGATTTAACTGAGAACTGAAACTAAGCGGGTTTTAGAAACACGGTTGCTTATACGAGAGGTTTCAAATTATTGTATAGTGATTTCTCTGAGGAATAAACTATACATAAATAGCTATGCATATGGTCGCTTATGAGAGGCGACCTCTCAGAGAAGATCCACTGATAAATACTGTTAGAGCCGTAAGGAGAGAATAAGTTTGAAGGGTGGGGAAGGGAGTGGCTGAAGGAGGTGGTTAATTGAAGGCTAAAAGATATAACTATCAGAATTCTTTCTTTAAAAAAAACATTTTCAGCCTTTCCCTAAGGAGGACAATTTTGAGCAAATACCGATTGGAAAAGCTTGAACTTAATTTACATATAAACGCAAACGGGATTTGGGATGTTTTCGATATGACTTCGACAATTAAATCTTGATTAAGTTGAATTTCAAAACACAAATCTACTTTGGCTTGCGTGCTGTTCGAAGTTCAATTCTCTGAAAAGTTATATCGGCTCTTTTTAACATTTTTGCTGAAGTTTATTGGTTGCTATTTGATTGCTTGACATGAGGCTAGCATTCTAATGACGTTTCACTCTTATCTAGAAAACGCCGATGATCTTCAGCCTTCCTAAAAATGTCACGAGATATCTACAGGCGAAACCAGTTCTGCCGTTTTTATAGTAAAGGGGAAAGTGTATATTCCTAAAGCAGTTTTTTGAATTCGTACCCAGTAGTAAAAGCTTAATGTTTATTGTTCTTTCAATGAAGTGTGTGAATATGATTACTTTAAAGTTGTACAAAATGTTCAAGCCTCAATGATTGAAGTAACAAACTTTCTATATATCTCCGCGAGATAAACAAGAAAAAACAACACAATCACACTTTTAAAAACTCAAAACACATTTCGTGAGTAAAACAACTAAATTTCTTTTGTACTCACCGTAAACAACACACAGAAAACCAATGACCATGCATCCAATAAAATGGGTCATTTTGCCCAAGAGTGCTCCGTTTCCAGATACTGAAAGGTGAAGAACTGTTACAACTTTCAGTGTTTGTAATCAACCACCTTTTGTCTCGACCCTCTCAACTCAAAATGACGTTTTTCTCGCTATTTGAAGTCCTTTACTGTTCTGACTTCGTTCTTGGTTTACATGAGTTATTTGTCGTGTTGTTTACATTCCATTACGGTCAAGATTTAATTTCTAAAGTCACGGGATTAATTATTATTGAGAGCTGACACAAAGCAGTGGGAAGAATGAGTCGTACTTCGCAGCTCGCACTTTCAATCAATCAAGTTTATTTCATCAAATAATAATGATGTTTACAATAATGCATAAAATACAAATTTTAAAAGTGATGAGGAGTCTACTGGAAAGCAAGGACACTTATAAAATGTAGACCCCTTTATTGATGGTTTGCAATCAATCCCAGGAGAATCAACAGACAAAAACATGCTGGTGGACGAACAAGAGACGCTAATGAAGACTGGTGGACGAACAAGAGACGCTAATGAAGAATCTTTTGTTTAACGTCCACCAGCATGGCCGTCCTGACGTCACATGCAAACCAAGAATAGGATGAAAATATTCAATGTATTGACATTTACATTGTAAAGTGTAAGATAAGTGAAACAAAAATGAAAATACAATATTTATGTGGGCCAATGGCACACTGCATGAGATGAAATTACTATAAATAATGAATGTATTTAATAAAATCAAGTGTAATAAAAAAAAAAAGTTAAGTGCTACCTGTATCTGAAAGTAGCTTATTTTTAACAATTTTTTAAAAGTCATTTAACGATTTACATTCTGTGATTTGCTAGAAAACTAAAATTGCGTATCTATGAGTATCTATGACTTACCAAACAAACCATAAAATAAATTACACAGTGATAAAACATTATCCTATAACATTTTAATGTTATATTTCAGCCAAACAGAGCTGGACTGATATGCTTTGCCACTGCTCTGCAATTGGAATTTCAAATTTCGAGTTCCAACGGCTTGAAAAGAGGGATTCTGTGAATTTATAAGCACCAGCCTTAATTGCCTCATTAGAGGCTTCAACGTTCAACTTTATTTATTTCATTATTTCACAGTGAGCCACGAGCAAGTAATGAGGGGCCTATGAAACGCAGAAAATCTTAAAATAGGAAACTTAAAGGGATCAGTACCCGAGTGAAAAACACATTTGGGCTCAAAAGCATCTTTCAGATGTACTTTGTTCAGAAAATGTATTAAAATTTGATAAAACTTTTTCAGAGTTGAGAACGAGACCCTCAAAGTTGGCCCCGCGAAGACCTGTGCGCCGCCATTTTGTTCACATTAATTCCTGTGACGCTTTTTACGTCACTTCGTCCCACCGGAGTCTTGCGGCTAACTTGTAGCGACTTGTTTTCTTTGTAGAATTTTCACACGCTCGGAATTAGAGTAGATTTTCATCGATATGGCAGAGCAATTTCGTACTAAAACAAAAATATGATGAAGACGATATTGTGAGAGAAGTTCAGAAGACTGGGAGGACGAAGAAAAGCATGTGGAAGGCGAGAATATCAACGAACAACAAATGGCGACTTCCGAGCTATGCAAAACTGGTGTTGTGCTACGATGTAAAGATATTCGCTGTGTGTTTTTGTATGGAACTTGTCAGCCTTAAACGCAAGACTAAGACAATATTGATAGTGGCATTGCTTTCGAAACTTATGTATTATTGGAACTATATAATTTGCGAGTTATCCGGTTCGATCTGTACTGACTGCATGGCTTTGTGCAACTGAAACGAATCACCTGAAAAGTTAAAACCTCCCTGTAAAAACCGATGATAACTAGCCCAACATCAATCAATCAATCAATCAACAACTTTATTAACGTGTCTAAAAACTTCTAGCGCACCACAGGTGGTGTACTAATCGGGGACACCTAAATATAATATATATGTATATATAAAAAATCTGCACAATACAAATATACATAGAATATGATTGGATATGTTATGTAAATACTTTAAACATGAAATTGCTAAAATAGGAGAATACTCCTTATGATATCCTACTGTTAAAAGATAATAATAGTAATTATAATAATGGATAGATCCGTGTCATAAATAATAAATAATTCACATATTGCAGAGGAAGCAACTAGGTGGGCATACCTTCTCTACAAGTACTGCCAGATTCTGCTTTCTTATGTTTTTCTTAAAAGAGGTAAGCGTTGTATAGTTTCTGGATGCTGAAGGGAGTTTACCCCATAAAAAAGGTCCATAGTATCGCAAGGAGTGTTTACCAAACTTTATAGTGCTGATCCTAGGTAGTACAAAGTCCGCATTCCTTAAATTGTAACTACTACTACTGGTAACAAATATTTCTAAAATGTTGTTTGGTAACAGCTTGTTTTTGACCTTGAACATAAAAATAGCAATGTCATGTAGACGTCTATATAGCTATTATATAAATTAGACATTTTAGCTCTAACTTATAGTTCGCTATATGTGGTGCTCCAGTCATTATATACCGCCCTGAGGCCTCTCTCGTTGATTTTTTCAAGTTTGTTACTATCAGACTTCCTACAAAAATGCCATGTTAGTCCGCAGTATGTAAGATAAGGGAGGATAGCAGAATATATGCAATGACACAAGAACGAGACACTCGGAGCAATTTTATTGCAAAAATTATTCCATTCCCTTATTAAATTGTGTGAAAGCATTGGCGCGAGCAAGCCCGGCATGTTTATGGTGGAACTTGGCACGCGCGCGCTGTTTCACAACACATCAGTTATAGGTAAACGAAATTAAAATTATGTGGCTTGCTACACCCTGATTATCTCTCTGGGTCAAATTAAACAAGTTTAGATTGCTATGCCGATATCAATATTGTAATAATCTACCTTTAGTCTTGTGTTTAAGGCTGACAAGTTCCATACCAAAACACACCTGACAGCGAAGTCACAGGAATTAATGTGAACAAAATGGCGGCGCCCAGGTCTTCGCGGGGCCAACTTTGAGGGTCTTGTTCTCAACTCTGAAAACGTTTTATCAAATTTCAATACATTTTCTGAACAAAGTAAATCTGAAAGATGCTTTTGAGCCCAAATGTGTTTTTCACTCGGGTATCCCTTCAAGCAACTAGGATGTCGACGGCAGTGACGACGAGACGTAGAGCCGGAAGTGTTGGTGTTTACTCTGCTTTATGATGAGCATAGAGTTCCGTTCACGCCGAACGAAAAACGGATTGATTATCTTTCTTACATTCGCGTTCTCTTTAAAACGTAAAATTGGAGAGTTTCACGTTATGTTTTGGCAGAGAACGGTTGAAATTAGGCGACTGCGTGCAGTTTCACGTGCACTGTTATTGTATTTTGTAATTATAAAGCTATTGTTTCATGGTCGTCCTATAGACGTTGCCGTCGTGGTTGCTTAAAGACCCTTTAGCACGCCCCGTTATACTTTGCGCGAAACCCGTGTTTTTGTTTTGATTTCGTGTTCACTGTGACGAGCGCCTAACTCAACAACCGTCGTCAAAATTCTATGGACCTCTATGAAACTTTATATAAACGGAAATAATGCCTAGTTTAAGAAAGCCCTAAAATCGATTCAGCGTTGAAAGCTGAGACTTATTCATTAATCAAACATCCACAAAGGTAGAACTTGGAAGAGAACTTGATGCTAGACGTTATTTAATTATTCAGCACGTTCTAGGATTTTAAAACTGATGCACGAACACTTACATGCATTTCATATCAGGCCTACTCTGGGATCTAAACTCGCAGCGAGTTAAGGCGAGGTTGTGCGAGTTAAGGCGAGTTAAGGCGATTTAAGGAAAAATACTTAAATTTGTATGTGGCGAGTTAAGGCGAGTTAAGGCGATTTAAGGCAGTATAAGGAAAAATACTTAAATTTGTATGTGGCGAGTTAGGGTGGGTTAAGGGTGTTTAGGGAAACTCCTTACAAGATTTAGTGTATGTGGTGAGCTAAGGTGAGTTAAGGCAGGTTTAGGAATTTCACCACTGCCATAATAATATAAAAAATGCAATTATAATTAATATATACATGAAATACAGATCCAATTAAATAATTATTAAACTTATATGGTAAGTCAGTATAGTCGTTATAAATAAATACCCTATACAGCAGCAATTTAAAAAAGCTGTCTGGTTAATTCTGCATTCCCCAACACAATCTATTGTTTTACACCATTGCCATATTGGTCTCCAAATCATAAATACATGTACAATTCATTTGTGTTAGGGAATACAGAAATGATATATGACCTAGCCAACAATGTTCTGTAACATCTACAAAAACATCTGCAAGACACATCTGCAAACATATACATCTGTATTCATCCCATGTAATATATCTACATATTTATGAATATATATATTAACTATGATATGAATTATAAAATTAAGGGTAAGTCAGAAAAATATCCTTGTCATTTATCTGTCAGACAATTGAGTGGTTAATATTGAAATAGTCAGTCAATATTTATTATTGATTAATAGACATACACCTATCCTACTTGCGCACACTGCATGGCTACCTGCACATACATGCTAATGACACATACTAGTAAATATATATGTGCATACATAATACACAATATATAACACATACTCAGTGAATACATAACTGTGTTCATCATTCAATCCATGCAGCCATCCATAATCATCCAATTCCACCAATCAAGCCATACA
The DNA here is from genome assembly GCA_030867875.1 of Actinernus sp. WN-2022. Taxonomy (NCBI): domain Eukaryota; kingdom Metazoa; phylum Cnidaria; class Anthozoa; order Actiniaria; family Actinernidae; genus Actinernus; species Actinernus sp. WN-2022. The sequence goes on from JAOWCC010001501.1 coordinate 53,467,282, forward strand.
TATATACAACATTAACATTATACACACATGCATAAACTTAACACATTTATATTCAAAATGATGGCTCAGTTAAAGAACTATCAGTGACTCAACTCACTCACATGCTAATAATAAAGAAGCACACCTTTAGCTTTAAAGGAAATGACAAATCAATAGCTCAACAATTATTTTAATTAAAATAGCTTTGACATATTTGCATGACAGTTTGGTTTCAACAAGCATAGGTAATTGTTATAGAATCATGAAACAGATTACGTAATTTCAAAGCAAAATAACAAATAAAATAACAGCTGCTTGTGATTCACATTTTTTAACCAATTAACTTCAACTAACTTTCATTCACAATCATTAATTCCATGTATAAAATTGTAAAAAAATTCTTAACATTTGTGGACCATACAAAAACATAGTTTTGCATGTTCTGGTGTTGCCCAGAGGCCAGATTAAGTGTCCCCTCTTCCCTCTACTATTGTATGCAGATTAGCTAGGTTATATTGTTACGTGTATATTGACTAACCTTTCTTCCGAAACGTTTATATGAGAACAAACAATTTTATCGCTTCCTACTTCGATAGCATCCATCTTGGATCCGGGCAATCAATAATCAATCAAACTCCAATCAATATAAAATCGATAATTAGATCAGCTTCGTGTATTCAAGATGGCGGGTGAACGTGAAGCGCGTGTTGGTAGCACGTACATGCTTGGTTTTGGTTTTATACGAAAAGGAACAGAAAATTTGCATCATTTCTGGTAAGTAAGCAATTTAAAGAAACATTATTTTGATTAGCATCAACTAGTTTACTCGGGGATTTTAGCAAACAATGGATTTGGTTCGACGATATTATGATATGTTTATAAAAACTTAAACATTTAAACCGAAAAGTTATTGCTGATCTTTGGTCAGTAGCAATAAGCTTAAACTTGAACTTATTTCCCGAGTGACGTGACCACAATTGAACAGTGCGAAAATAAATGTTGATTTATTATAACCAACGTTTTATTTATTTATTTTTATTATTGTCCTTGCAAATAATCATCCAATCAGATGTGTGTATTAGGGCCACGTGCAAGCCCAATATATATAGTTCCCCCAAGCTGTTTATATTATTGTGTTTATTGATTGGATGATAATATTTGTTCGTTATGCATTAGTCAATAATATAAATACCTCCTCACCCCAGGCGGTATATACTTCATGGTAGTGTTTCGTTCCATATAGTCTCCCTGCATAATACTGTAAAACAGTAGAGAAAATAATTATGCAGGGAGCTTTATGGAACGAAACACTACCATGAAGTATATACCCCCCAGGCCTTGGATTAGTGGGGCATAGCAAAGACATTGCCGGTTGCGAGGTACAAGTTTCTACTTTAGGACCAATGTAACACCCTGGGGTGTTGAGTATCATCTATGTTTTATCATCTAGCTCTGCCCCTCAGTACTCTGGGACTCAAAATTGTATGATAGTATGTGTTCAAGGCATTTTACAGCAAAAGTAGGGATTTTCTTCATATAAACACCCTGGTGGGCAAGGGCTAAACATATTTTGCCAGGTTCAAAATCCAAGTCCCACTAATCTGTAGCCTGGGGAAGGTGGGGATTTACATTGACTGGTGCATAAAAATAAAAAAAACTTTTATAAATATTAGGCTCAACCTTCTGTCCCGCCATCTCTATACTTAAACATTTTGCCATACTGGACTCAGATAAATCCAATAGTTGGACATCATAAAACAATTAGGTGTTACTACATTTGTGACAAAGTGTACATTGACTTCAGCCACAGACTACAGTACTAGTGTATTTTTTACATGTGTGAACACAAATCACATGTATCAACATCTTTGTAGACATGAATTTCAGTGAATGGGGCTCAAATTGAAAGACATGTGTAGTGATTATCATTTTTAGCTTTGCCAATGAAGGCAATTTAAGGAAAACTTGGGGGGTGGGGGACTATGCGAGTTAGGGCGGGTTAAGGCGATTTAGGGTGGGTTAATGCGATTTAAGGAGAATGTCCATTTTCTGGCTTTGTGAGTTAGGGTGGGTTAAGGCGGGTTAAGGCAATTTAGGGTGGGTTAAGGTGATTTAAGGAAAATTTCCATTTTCTGGCTTTGCGAGTTAGGGCGGGTTAAGGCGGGTTAAGGCGATTTAAGGCGATTTAAGGCGATTTAAGGAAAATTCTCTCTTTTCGGCTTTGCGAGTTAGGGCGAGTTACAGCGAGTTAAGGCGAGTTTAGATCCCAGAGTAGGCCTCATATCAGATTATAGAGCACAAACAGTTCGATTATTTATCAAATACACATCTAATTAATAATCTAGATGAGGAATAAGTCAAGCAACAACATACAGCAATAGAAAATCAGTAGCAGCAATAACTTTATTTGTTCGCCGAGGAGAATATTATAATAGTGTGTACTGACCGATCGCTACAAAGTATTTCCGTTGACTTGACTTCGGTTTGAACACTTACAAGCTACTAAATATCGGAATTAGTGAGCACGGATACAACGGAGGAACGGCAAGGTATTCATTGAGTTTATCCACTGATATACACGCAACTAGAAAACTGAACCACAAATATCATACCGTTGGAGAATCGACAGTCCTTTGAACAGCCAGAGTCATCCGCTCGGCATCCGCTCGGCATCCGCTCGGCATCCGCTATTAAAGCCGCTAGGCTCGGTTTCCAGCCGTGGGGGTTTCGGTGAGCCCGCGATCCTCTCCCCACTCACGGCTGGGCGCGCGAGCTGAGACATTGTTGGTTTTTAGCCAATCACAAACTTGCCACTCAAATCCTGTCGCTAAATTGATTTGCATAATTTACATTGTAAACTTTCGAAAGCCGGACCAAAGACTTTCGATTGCTGTTCGAAAATGCGTTTAAATTTGCTCTGGAAAAGTTTGGTTTCGAAGAATTCAAGGATTCACACAAAGAAGCAGTAGAAAGCCGGACCAAAGACTTTCGATTGCTGTTCGAAAATGCGTTTAAATTTGCTCTGGAAAAGTTTGGTTTCGAAGAATTCAAGGATTCACACAAAGAAGCAGTATAAAGAGAGTTAGTTTTCGGGTGAAGACACTTTGTCAGTAAACGCACTGGCTCTGGAAGTCACTTGGGAAACCGTCAGCTCAAAGGTCGCAGCTCGTAATGTTGAGTCATTTCTCATTTAACCTTACCGATGCAAGACCAAGGTAGCCCGGCTATTCTTACTTCAAAGAAAATTAGTGCTGCCTTTATCGGCGAAAAAAAGACTGAAGACTCCATATTAAAAGAGTTTATAGAAGAGAGGAAATCACGTCTGACGCAGGCCATGTTTACGCGTTTAACTCTGCAATCACCGATTCACTTGAAAATCGCTGCATCAAATGAGTTTTACAATTCTTCAAGTCCTATGTACTAAGTTTGTACAATTTATGTCTCCAAGACATACTCTACACAAGTACTAATCGGGAATACTCGACTCTAGCTCAGAGTTCCGAGATAACATCTGAACTTAATTTTTATCCCTGTATAAATTTCTGTCAGCGAGTGTCTCAACAGCCGGGCTTTCCTTGAAAACTTGGACTGTGAACATGAGAGCTAATAATAACAGGTATTAAATAAAACCTTTACCTACGTCGAATTAATTTCACACTTGGAGTTTTAGTTTAAAGAATTCCAATGTGTTTTGAAAGTTTACGCGGAATCGAACCTACGCAACGCGCAAAAAAATATTTTTATTGAAGTTAATCAGATGACGTCACGGACACGGTGTGTTGACCGCGCGCCCAGCCGTTAGTGGGGGGAGGCTTTGGAGAAACGACACCCCAACGGCTGAAACCGAGCCTACTAAGCCGCCGGCTATTTACAAATGTACCCAGAAATGCAAGAATGTAGAGTACTCTCCAAACTCACCGCAGTTGCTTGTGTTTCCCTAACTGGAAGATCGGGAAATTATCGGCGAATGATCTTCTTACCTTCGTTTTAGGAAGGAAGACAGACCGTGACAATGTTCTCGGCGGTTGTTCTTCGCTGGCGCCATCTCGGATGGATGTCACACAAAATCTGTCAGCAAATTTTGGTTCAATATTTAAAAGAATGCCCTAAATAAGTTCTTAAGAAGAGTATTCATCGTATGTGCGTATATAACAGTAACTATCAGCGGTAACGACGACGATGCAAGCAGATTCTTTACATGTAGACATTGCCGGTCACAGAACTGAATTTCGTGGTCCACGAAAATACGTGTTTCGTGCAAAGCATCACGGGGCGTGCTAAAGGGTCTTTAAAGTGCCACTACGATCAAAGTTTGACATATGAATGTTTTTGCATATTAATAAAGTAGAGTTGACATATTATTACCAGTTCAAATCGTGTTTTGATACGAGGACAGGAAGTCTGATTTTTTTTAACTCCGAATATTGAATTTAAACGTCCGCCATTACTAGAGAGCTAATGCTTTATGCTTAAATTATTCACCAAAATGCTCGTTCAAAATTGCTCGAAACTGGTTTTTATACCTTAGAGTAGAATAATTATGATATATATATATTATATAGTTGTTTTCATTTCGTTTTGTTCCACGACCCCACAAGCGACGACGCTTTAATTCTTATCGTGTTTAAATAAAGATTATTGTATTGTACGCGACTGTTTCCTGCAAAAGGCTTAAACGATCATTCACAGTATTTAGAACAAATGTAGTTCCTTCTTTCCCTTTCTGAAGTTTTGGTTCCATAGTAGTTGAAACGAGTCACAGGAATGATTTAAATCAGACAGGATAACATTCGATTCACAACCAGTATGCTTGAAAATGATAGTTTAATGTCACAAGCTAAATTTACAAATTGATAAATTATTTACATTACAATATTACGTGCATATTGACAGTTCAATTCCGGTTTCTGGGAAACTACCCACCCACCCCTCCCTTGGATATGCATCGTTCTATTAATGATTAATCATTAAAGGTTAGGGCGAAGTATGGGGGAGGGGTGGGGTTTTTCCCAGAAACCGTGATTGATCAATATTAACTAGTATGTTCATATGCTACACGTTATGAGATCCCTCCCCTCCCCTCCCCCAACCCCTCCCCAGGCAGGGACTTCACCATCTCTCCCCTTACCCCGCGGGGGATGGAGAAGGAAATCAAATGGTGCTCTATCTTCCTCGTCATGCCGGTTTTCCTTGTAAAGAGGAAATCGGCTGAAAAACAAACTTCGCTCTCAAATGTACCTCATGCCTAAATCTATTGTTGTATTTGTCTCAATTCTACCGCTTTTCTTGTCCTTAAAGCTCATTAAATTTCCCGCGTGCCGCCATCTTGGATCTTAAGACGTCACACCTCTAGTAACACAGGTCGGAGCCATTGCTGCATTAAGCCGCCATTGCTGCATTAAGCCGCCATTGCCCTCAGTCGTGTGAGAAGGAACGTTTGAGGACAAACCACCGTCTTCAGCCAATGTTGCCTTTAGAGCTATGTATAGACAACCCATTACATAATGACGTCCAATTTGAATAAACCATGGTCTAGGAATCTTTCATCTCAAATTCATGTGCAAACGCTTTTGTGTGGCAACGTGAATACGAGGCTAAAGACTCCAGGACAATGCCTATTTAAATTGGATGCTATTTATGCTATTTATGCTGTACCTCTCTGCGTTTACGTTTTGATTAATAACAGTCAGCATGCCTGTTTGTTGCCCCATTTGAGACGGCGGGTGTAAAGAACAGGTCAGGTCACTTCTTGTTTACCTGTGAACCCTAGCTCCAGGTGAGCGAGTGAGAACCCGTCGTTTACCTGTGAACTCGTCCGATGGTTAGGGTTGGGTTTGTGGTTAGGGTTAGGATTTATCTTAGAATTAACAACCTGACCTGTGACCTGTACTTTACACCCGCCGCATTTGAGATCATGTGATATGTCATGTTTTTCGTTGCTCTCGGGGAAGTGGTGGGGTGTGGTGGGGTTGAATGTCTCAAAATTAGAAATAAGTGTTAGATTTGATTTATCCTAAAATATGTTATTTAGTGTATCTGTGTACATAGTATTTGGTTCACGTTGGAGACGCACTGGCTGCGTAGGAATCCAAATAAAGACATGTCTATGTCTATGTGTGACTATGGGGTCCAGCTCCAAAATCCGGATTACCAAGTTATTGTGATTTTTTTCCCTATCACTAATAAAATTACATTTCATTAATATACCTAATTAATTATTCTGAGGCGTATATATATATATAACGAGGAATTTCACACATTTTTACACAAAATCGGCGGAACCTGGAGTCTAATTTAGAATCAAATCCAGACCCTACCCCGACGCACATACATTACCTTATAAACATGACTAAAGCCGTGGAGAGAGGCCAGGTATCATATTACTCTGAATTATCTCTATGGAACATGTGTATTTCTTGGTTTCTGAAATCAATAGTCGAGTTTCGTATTCGAAAATTACCGCTGAATGCAATGACTACAGACGCATGTACGCAGGTACAAACCGAGAAACTACAACAATACACAGTGTTGTGAATAGCCCACCTTCTCGCTGGTATTTACGAATGTTTGACTTCAGAATGAGGAACCCTGCGTACATGCGTCTGTAGTCATTGCATTCAGCTCAGCGGTAATTTTCGAATACGAAACTGGACTATGTAAGGGTTAGGGTTAGGGTTATGTAAGGGTTAGCACTGAGCCCGAGGGCGGCACAATGGTGGGGTTTTCTCGTTGCATGCAATGTGCTTTTATCACGCGGCGGCCGTGTTGAGTCCCGGGAGAATAATACATAACTTTGTTTTCGTCCGGTAAACTCGTTCTGAAACCCACCAGAACGAGGCTACTGGGGCCCAAACCGTTGTTTTATCCAAGATGGCTGAACTGTGATAATAGCCCATTGGGAACTTAAGCAGCCAGGACGGCGCGCGACGGCAGTGACGACGGGACGTAGATAAATGTTTTCCGTCGAAATTTGGTGTTTACTCTCTCCTTTGTTTGCCCTTAATTGTTTCTCACAACCAGATTTTCAAAAAAATACGACGAGTACAGAGTTGCGTTCACGCCCAACGAAAAACGGATTGATTGCCTTTCTTACGTTCGCGTTCTCTTTGAAACATAAACTTTGGGGCTTTCACGTTGCGTTTTTGCAGAGGTTTGAAATGTTGGCGACTGTGTGCATTTTCTCGTGCAATTATTGTATTTTGTAATTAAGGCTATTGTTTTATGCCGTTGTCCTTGACGTTGCCGTGATTGCTTAAAGTCCCTAATAGCAATATATATGTTCATACATCATTAGGAAGCATTGTTTGCCTGGTTTATTGTTGTATGAAATTACCGTTCATAGGGCCCAGAGCTTTTTCTCGGTTCCTTCAATCACGACGGGTAACTAAGGATGCGTTCGATTGACCGTATTCCGGATAAGAATAAACAGTATATATGATCACTTAAAATCGCTTATACTGGAATTTTTTAGCCACTGAATTACTAATTGTATCCTGAATATCATATATCATAAAGCATTCGTAGATTACAGTGCAAATTGTGCCTGAACCAGTGATTTCCAGAGACTATTCCATCTATTCTTATTCTGGAATACGGTCAATCGAACGCGCCCTAAGAGATCGAGTTCCGCTCACGACACATGAGCGGAATGTTCTCAATAAATATTTACTTGTCAGTACGTATAGAGTAATTACTAGCTAGGAAAGTGAGGGGAACACATGTTGCGAAATTCCCTCTGTATTCCCCGAAATGAACAGAGTAAAACAGAGCCACGAGAAAAAGAATGGAATTATAATCCAACGGCATTCAGACCGGGGGCAGACTTCACCGTTTGCAACCTGAAATGTTATTGGTTTATACCCAAACAACAGTCTACCCCTAAAACAATGGGATTCTTTATCAGTGTTCAAAGTCCAATAGGATACGACCCACAGAACAGTGAAGTCTTACCGGCATTCAGTGGAGAACAAATAACGCCCGAGAGAGCCTGAGACGAGTACACATATCTTGTGATATTGTTCAGTAGTTAGTTGGACTCTACAAAAGCTCGCCTTCGTTATTTAAAGAGAAACAGTTGGATACTAAATACCTTATTAGACACTTTAGTGTGTAGAATGGCGGATATTGTTACTCGTCGAAATACTACATGACTCGTAAAAAAATATTCGACCATAAGTACACACCAAACTGTCTAATAAGGGAAGAGGTCAAAACAATGGATTTCGAATAGGACCCAATATTGACAGGGGAGGTGGTGGATGGCGGGTAATACCCCTGCCTCTTTTTTCGAGCGTAATTTTCTCGCGTTGTAAAATACGGATACCTGATTTTAATGCAGACACACGTTCTTCTCTGCCTGTAGAAACTAGAAATATAGTTACTTCTTCAATAAGTATGTTATTCAAGAAAATATTGTGGTCAAAAATATAGATTTTGCCAAAATAGGTGGTGGGTTCCGGGTACAACCCCCTTCCCTCAAAATTGGGTCCCGTAAAAGTACCATGTTTTGACCTCTTCATATATTGCATCAGAGGTAAAGGGGCTAATAGGGCGTGGCGGTAATATGACCCAATGGGGCGGGTCCAGGGGTAATAGGGCGAACCCCTTCTTTTTGCGGACCGAATCTCCCTTTGATAAACAAAGAAAACGTTGCCATGATTGAACCCCTATCGAACAGAACACCTCTCAGAGAATCCTGGAGCAGCCCCAGATAACGTATACAATTCCTTACGCAATCAAAGTTGGCATCGCTTTCATTCACAGAACGGTAACTTGATACCGCTGTTCTTGCCAACGGAGTAGGTATGCATTATACCCCTTGGTTTTCGTATAGAAAATATAAAGTGGCGAACAGTGTTGGCCAATTTCACCTCGAAGATGTGACGCTTTTTGTGAAGTTCTTGTGGTCTAACACCTCTCCTTCACCTGTGCCAGATGTCATGTTGGTAAATTCGTCTAAATTCATTGAAGTATCTGAAAAACAATAAAATGGTTGCAAAAAGAATAAGAAAATACAAGAGCCTCTATGCTATGGCATTTTCACAAGTTATTTTTAGAACGGTTTCCCGCTATTATTGGGTTGCAATTATTCCTAAGGGAATAAAATCACAAAAGCGTAGCAGACGTTTGTTGGTATAACAAAAGAAGCTAATGAGGCATCTTTTGTTCCGCCACGGGTGTAACCCACTAACTGGCGTAAAAAAAAACACTAAAAATAGCCCAACTTGTGAAAACGCTAAGCATCTATATAAGTTGGAAAATAAAAATATGAGTAAACACGATTAAGTAAATATGATTATTTATATGGGTTTGATTATAAAAAAAAATTGACTATAAAAACTGACTACTAAAACGAAGATTTATTAGGGAAACATAGCCTCCCGGAAAGGCTTTACTGGATGATAAACAAACTTCGAAACACTGATTTAGAGCACACATACAAACATATTTTGATAACAACACTACCGATCCCGTAAAAGAGCCTTTATTTAAGTGTCAATGTACGATTTTACGTCCTTATCCTTAAGACGTGAAGGTCTAACCGTTTACTGTATTATGTAAAGGCAGCACCTTCTACTCAGTTATTTTACGACCCTGAGTGTTGGTCCGGCCGGGGTTTGAACCCACGACCTCCCGCTCGACAGACCGATGCTTAAAGGGATACCCGAGTGAAAAACATATTTGTGCTCAAAAGCAGCTTTCAGATGACTGTACTTTGTTCAGAAAATGTATTAAAATTTGATAAAACTTTTTCAGAGTTGAGAACGAGACCCCTCAAAGTTGGCCCCGCGAAGACCTGGGCGCCGCCATTTTGTTCACATTAATTCCTGTGACGTTGTTTACGTCACTTCGTCCAACCGGAGTTTTATTTGTAGAATTTTCACACGCTCGGAATTAGAGTAGAGTTTCATCGATATGGCAGAGCAATTTCGTACTAGAACAAAAATATGATGAAGACGATATTGTGAGAGAAGTTCAGAAGACTGGGAGGAGGAAGAAAACCTTGTGGAAGGCGAGAATATCAGACGAACAACAAAAGGCGACTACCGAGCTAGTGGAGAAGTGCTATACTGGTGTTGTGCTATGATGTAAAGATTCGCTGTGTGTTTTTGTTTGGAACTTGTCAGCCTTAAATGCAAGACTAAGGTACATTATGACAATATTGACATTGGTTTCGAAACTTATGTATTATTGGAGCTATATAATTTGCGAGTTATCCGGTTCGATCTATACTGACTGAATGGCTAGCATGGCTTTGTGCAAGTGAAACGAAACACCTGAAAAGTTAAAACCTCCCTGTAAAAACCGATCATAACTAGCCCAACATAGCAGAATATATGCAATGACACAAGAACGAGACACTGGGAGCAATTTTATTGCAAATATAATTCCAAGCCCGGCATTTTGGGGTGGCTTGGCGCGCGCGCGCTGATTCACAACGCATCAGTTAGGTAAACGAAATTAAAATTGTGGCTTGCTACACCCTGATTATCTCTCTGGGTCAAATTAAACAAGTTTCGATTGCTATGCCGATATCAATATTGTAATAATCTACCTTTAGTCTTGTGTTTAAGGCTGACAAGTTCCATACAAAAACACAGCGAATATTTATAGCACTAGCTCGGTAGTCACCTTTTGTTGTTCGTCTGATATTCTCGCCTTCCACAAGGTTTTCTTCGTCCTCCCAGTCTTCTGAACTTCTCTCACAATATCGTCTTCATCATATTTTTTGTTCTAGTACGAAATTGCTCTGCCATATCGATGAAAATCTACTCTCATTCCGAGCGTGTGAAAATTCTACAAAGAAAACAAGTCGCTACAAGTTAGCCGCAAGACTCCGGTGGGACGAAGTGACGTAAAAAACGTCACAGGAATTAATGTCAACAAAATGGCGGCGCCCAGGTCTTCGCGGGGCCAACTTTGAGGGTCTCGTTCTCAACTCTGAAAAAGTTTTATCAAATTTTAATACATTTTCTGAACAAAGTACATCTGAAAGATGCTTTTGAGCCCAAATGTGTTTTTCACTCGGGTATCCCTGAGCTAACCGGGAGGCGGTGACGGTTTAAATAAATGAAGTCAGCTTTTTTTGCCATCCAGTACAACCACGTGATTGTCTTACTGCAAAAGGCCATTCACATTATATGCACGAGATGTCTATCACGAGCGCAATAGACCCGTTTCGCATTCAGGAATTACCGCTGGATGGGATGCCTACAGACGCATGTACTCAACGTTAGTCTCATTCCGATGTAAAATATTCACAAATACCAGCAAGGTGCAGAAGTTCAAATTGACAACAATGGGTTGTGAATAACCCATCTTACCGCTGGTAATTATACATATTTAACATCAGAATGAGACTGACGTTGAGAAAATGCGTCTGCAGTAATCGCATCCAGCGGTAAATCTTGAATGTGAAACTGGACTATAGATGGTTGCACATGACGTCACGGCGACCATGTTAATTGGTGTACCTTTAACAATAGATTCTTCGTTAGCTTCTTTTGTTAGGTACACCAACATGGCCGCAATGCCTTTGTCCTTTGAATCTCTGGGGATTGACTGCAACCCATCTATTCGTTGGTTATTGAAGCGATATATCAGCACGTGGCTGTTAACTGGAAAAGGCCTTTGCGTTTTTGAACAAGACCGCATTGAATTTTATGAGTGGATTTCAGAAAAAAAATGTAATTTCCCCTTCTTCCCCATCGGATATATTTTTCAATAACACGTGCAGGTTCGAAACTAAACTCCTGACTTCGAAGTCGTTTCTGGTGGATGTCAATCAAACGGTTTCCATGGAGTTTGAAGTGAACCGTTGTGTGAGTAAATTCGGGAAACTAGCATTTTATAAACATGGCAAAGTCTTTCCCAAAGTCGCTTAGATGGAGAGTAATCATGCTTAGAGCCAAGGTTTGCAAAATAGAGAAATCACATAAACTTTATGTGTGAGCGAGCGGTTTGTGTATAAGATCAAAATTGGGAAATCACATAAACTTTATGTGTGAGCGAGCGGTTTGTGTATAAGGGACCGGCCATTTATTAGAGGGGGGGGGGGGTGGGCTGGTGCATTTTCATTTTCCTTAACATAATTTCAAGTGGCCCTGCTCATGTCACTGCATAAAGTAATGTGGCCCCCCCAAGAGAGTGTACATGAAATGACATGACCCACCCTAAATCACAATAACATTTATAATAGAGTGAAGGACTGTTAAACACCAGATTTTGTTGTTTTGTTATATCATTTTCCTTTAGTAGAAAGGAAAATGGAATGCACAAAATTACATGGCCCCTCAGAAATGGTTGCAGAATTTTGTGCAGCCCCCCATTATTTGGTGCACAAAAAGGTATGACCCCCTCCCCATTTGCACCAGCCCACCCCCCCCCCCCCCCCCCCCTCTAATAAATGGGCGGTCCCTAAGATCAAAATTGGGAAATCACATAAACTTTATGTGTGAGCGAGCGGTTTGTGTATAAGATCAAAATAGGGAAATCACATAAACTTTATGTGTGAGCGAGCGGTTTGTGTATAAGATCAAAATAGGGAAATCACATAAACTTTATGTGTGAGCGAGCGGTTTGTGTATAAGATCAAAATAGGGAAATCGCATAAACTTTGTGTGTGATCATGAGCGAGCGGTTTGTGTATAAGATCAAAATAGGGAAATCGCATAAACTTTATGTGTGAGCGAGCGGTTTGTGTATAAGAAATCTGATTGTTTATATAGCTTCAAAGGTCTTGGAAAAAGAATTATAGTTATTTTTATTCATCCAGTTGCAGATATGCTCCTTATAAGAGGTTTCATCGAGCAATACCCTCGAGCTCTACCTCGACGAGCTCCAGGCATGGATACAACATTCGACAGGGCAAAAAAAAATTTGAAACTCTCAGGACATGGATTATCGGCAATGCTCTCCACTCTCGACTGACATTTCGGTGAGGAATTCAAGCAAAAAACAATCGTTGTTCGGCTTAGTATCCGCCATTTCTCTACCTATGTCGCCTCAAATTACTTACGATTTCGTTGACCTCCTACACTATTTATGTTTCCTCCACGTCGGGGAGTCAGGTATGGCGACGTTTTATTTAGCATGCAGACCAGTGTTGCCATAGAAATATACATGTAGTTGAGTGACATCCACCAAATTGACGTTTTCCGTTGGAAATTCAATTTCGAACCTGCACGTGTTATTGAGAACGAGTGTAATAACCGGCAAGGGCTTGCTGGAAACAATAGTTTTTCCCCCATTCTGTACTTCAATTTATCTGAACGAGTTTCGGAAGACGAAAAAAAAACATAGGCCTGCCATGATGCTGCGTAATATTTAACAAATAAAAGTGGTTCTCCTTGTTTTATAACAAAATATAGAATATACACTCGAGGTCTTGGAAAACTGCGGTTGCACTTGCGGAATGGAGACAGGAGCGCATAACCAGGAGCGTCCATATCTCATATACAGGTGTCACAGCGTTTTAACAAGTTGGGCTATTTTTAGATTATTTTCCCCGCCAATTGGTGGGTACCCTGGTTACCAGAGGCTCGAAAGTTGTGAGTCGCGAAGCAACGAGTCTCTTATGAGGAGACGGATCGCGAAGCGATGCGTTTATCGACCCCAGGTCCACTCGATTACGTCGGTCACTGTGGCCTCTGGAACCAGGGTAATTGGTGGGTTGCATCGTGGCGGAACAAAATATGCCTCATTAGCTACTTTTGTTATACCAAACAACATAGCTGCTACGCTTTTGTGATTTTATTCCCTTAGGAATAATTGCAACTCAACAATAGCGGGAAGCCGTTCTAAAAATAACCTAACTTGTGAAAACGCTGTGACATAGGTCTAGTATGCGGGATGGATGCTCCTAGTTATCAGGGGCTCCTGATGGAGTGCATTTAGCAGCTTCTCAAGACCTCGAAAGTACATTGTTTTGTTATATAACAAGGAGAACTATCTTCTATTTGTTTCATAATATAAAATGCGATCTACGTGGAAGAAATGCTCGAGCTGCATCATAAGAAAATCACGCACGCTGAGCAGCCAATGAAATCGCGCGTTCTTGGGCTGCTCCCGTCATTAATATTATAAAGGTCTTTTGACAAGTACCTGTAGTTCTTATTGGTGGATATGGAGGCGGAGCTGTAATCCATTCACCATTGGACTTCTTCATATGTGATCTATCTGACGCAAAAGTCTGTAAAAATGTCCGGGCTGGTATTACGCGAAATTTCCTACCGTGAGAGATATAGAGAACGATCACACATGATAATGGGACTCGATAGATCTTATGCAGTGAATGTTATTAGAATGGGACTAGCTTTATAATATCACTGCTGAGTTCTTCCACATTAATAAAAAGTAACATCAGTGATAAGTACTACGAAGTTTGATTGCATGTGATAGTTTAAACAAGAAGTTATATAAAAGGTTAATCCCCTCGGCTTCTCTGTGAACTTGAAATTTGAACTTGAAATTACAGAGCGTGAATAACGTAGGCGAGTGAATCAGAATGCGAAATTCAAAATCAAACAAGCCATCAAAAAGCAAACATACATTTAGGGAAGATAGTTGTTTATTAAAGACTTTAGGCGTTATTTTATCACTGTTTACGAACTCTGTATAGCCCTTACTTGATGGTTAACCCCTTGAATCTTCCCTGTCCACGGGATGTAACCATATGAGAGATCCCATAGAAATTAGTATGTTTAATTACTGAGTTGAAGATGTTTGAGTAAATAAGAACTGAATAGCAAACGTTTGGAAATCACAAATATAAGAGAGTTCAGTATAGATTGGTGCAACAGGCGTCCCCCAAACCATACTGAGCTCTCTTATTTTTGTTATTTCTGAAAGCCTGCCACTTCGTTACTATTGTTCCAAACGTCCCCAAACTCAGTCAACAAACTAATTTTGATGTGACCTTTCCTGTGGTGGGGATTAAATATATTTTGTTGAATTTGGAATAAATCTTCGGTCCCCGTCCTTTTTTCGTTTAGAAAATAGGCTAATTACAACCGTTGCAGCACCAGAGTAACAAGAAGCTGCACGATTTCAAGACAAAAAAACATCCATCACATATATCCATGGTTATAATACATGTTAAAATTAAAAAAATACATTACATTGTCCCGATCCACAACACAATACTCAGCTTCAACTTAATTTATTTTGGATAACGAGAATAATAAATGTTGAGAATTAAAAATCGTGAATGTCAATTGTCCTACCTGTGAAACTGTTTTTTAAGTTTTTTATCACTCTGTATTGCTTGTTCTATGTACTGATCAAATGGACAGGGGAATGGCAGGATGGAATCCAGATCATATACAAGACGTCTGGAGTCTGTTTTTCTGATTAATATGACATGATAATCCTGTAGAAAAAAATTGTGGCAAAAGAGAAAAGATCAGGGCATTCAGCAAAATTTAAAGTGGACCATTTTGGTTTCGTTTCTCATGCACAATGGAAAAATGCGACGTATAGACGGCGGGAAATGGGTAACTAGCGATGCAGCAGATTTTTGCTTGCTACTAGCCAGCACTGAAAGAAGCTCACTATCAACGACGAAACGAAACAAAACACAACGAAAATATGTAATCAATGAAACAAACCAAAACAAAAGATCTGTACTCAACGAAAGAAAATGATACAAAAATCATAAGATCCATGCAAACACCGTAAACCTGCCTCTACATCCATCACAAATTTCACAGAACAGTTGTGTGAAGG
The DNA here is from genome assembly GCA_030867875.1 of Actinernus sp. WN-2022. Taxonomy (NCBI): domain Eukaryota; kingdom Metazoa; phylum Cnidaria; class Anthozoa; order Actiniaria; family Actinernidae; genus Actinernus; species Actinernus sp. WN-2022. Next base: position 53,482,987 of record JAOWCC010001501.1, read on the forward strand.
TCTATATATAGTGGCTCTGTGACCTCAGTAACTTATTGTATGGTTTCCTTACACAGCAGCGTGGAAATAACACCACATTTTGTTTCTTTGAAGCATGATCATTAGTACTTCGTAATTGTTAAACATTGATCAACCAAGATGCCGGACATAAGGCGCCAACACATTCAGGTTTTATGAGCTTCAATACAGCACTCTCACAGTCCTGTGCAGTTAGAACACTATAGACAAATTCCCATTTAAGAAACGAATACGAATAAAGCATATCGGTAAAAGGGTAATTACCGTGTTTTATCACATATATAAAGTCGCACCTCACGTATAATATTAGCCGCACCCCTAACTGATAAACAAAAGCCACTTTTACCAAAAACGTTTAAGGAAAAACGTTGTGCATAAGCCGCAAAAACACAACAGGAATAATATTGTATTCGAGTTCTTAATAGGTGTTTATATGGTAAAGACAGAATTCGTCGTTATCTACATGTGGATACAGAAGCAAGAAGTTGTTGTTATCTTTATCGGAATCACAAAACATAAAATTTCATATTTATATACTACCGACACTCTTATTTTAAGGGCCGTTAGTTGTGCCTCAACACGGCTCGGTACAAATGTATATATTAAGGGAAACGTGTGTCTTTCGGGCCGTGAACTAACAGCCCCAACACGCCTTGGAAAATAAGGGTCTACATGTAGGGGGTCCAAGTGTCTCAAGTATGGAAAGAAGCACCGTATCATCCCTCATCAGACTTATTTGTCAGCATGACCTTTATCTAAGTTGTTGTTCGAAACATTTTCACCGAAGCGAAAATCGTAAGTAAAGGATAACGTACATTTCGCAGAATTACGTTCTTTTTCTTAGAATTTGAGAACATTTTAGAGGGGATCCATGGACAGGTGATCCATGGACAGGTGATCCATGGACAGGTGATCCATGGACAGGTGATCCATGGACAGGTGATCCATGGACCGGGTCCACGCGGGGTCCATGGACCAGGGGTCAGTGTTTTGTACCTACCCAGCTACAGATCCATTGATTCATCTATCTAACAATCCAACGCTCTATTCGATACAGCAATCTATAAACAATCCATATAATTATCTACCGATCCAGCGATTACCCATTCAGCGATCTACCGATCTAATGAACTAGTGATCCTTACCGAATTGGATCCAGCGATCTAACGATCTATAGACTGATCTACCGATCCATAGATCCAGCGATCTGCTGTCATCATACTGCCCTACACACAATTTAGGAGAATGACCAAGGTAAAGCCGAACTTTCTTTCTTCTTCTTTCATTCCTCATTTTAAAACTAACAACATTTTCAAGGAACCTCATTCATTTAATCGCAAGAGAAAGAAGGTTTTCTGCCAAAATTACGGTATACGAGTATAAGTCTGTGTCCGCCATCTTGGATTTTCATAAAAAGTGACTAAAATTAGTGCCAATCCGTCGCATGGAAAATGGTGAAGAATGCCTGGTTCTTAATATTTATAGCTAAATCATTGGAAGCGTGCATCTGGCGTGCTTTGGAAGGTACATGTAAATGCTTAATCATGTTTAAATATTCTGGAAATTCTAATATAATTATTATACTCGACTTAAGGTCCTAGATTTAATTGTAGTGAATATCAGAGATTTATACTTAGGTGGTTTACAGAGTTTACATGTACTTGATTTTATGATCATTACATATTTTTTTGTTTTTGTTTTGTTAATGGTTGATTACATGTAAATTATATATTTTGTTTTGTTTCGGTGATTGCATAATTTGGTTTCGTTTTCTTTCCTTGATTACAGCTTTTTGTATCATTTTGTTCTGTTGCAAATAATTTCCTAGCCTGCAAATACAAATTAATGTACAACTATCTCGCATCTGGAGCCACAATCAAAACGCATCTACGTGAGAGACATCTGTGATTTGAGGTCAAAAATTCTAAACTGATGACATTATGCAGCCAGGATAATAATAATAATAATAATAATAAAATTTATATAGCGCACATGATCCGAAAGTTCTAAGGCGCTTTACAGGAATATATATGTATATAACAATAATAAATCTAAATTATAATTAAGACATTAAGATATACATTAAAAATATACATTAAAAATATACATTAGGAATATATCTTAAAAATAACATAAGCTGGACTAAATGGGATAGGTCTGACGGAATAGATAGGTCTTAAGATTACTTTTAAATGACATTAGATTGGTCTCAAGTCTCAAGGATCTGGTCGTGTCATTTGATTGGCTACATGTAGTATGGCTAATTATCATATACAAGCCAGTCAAATAAAGAGAACAGATCCTGGCTGCATAACATCATCAGTATGGAATTTTTCGCCTCGAATCATAGACACCTCTCTCAAGGGACACATTTTGATTGTGGATCCCAATACAAGACAGCTGTATTTGCAGACTAATAATTTCATCCATGTTCAATTGGTTGACATTATTAAGGCAACTTATTTATTATTTCAATTTATAAATATATAACAATTTCTAGGATAAACTGAGTGCAACCAAGAATAACACATGAACTTGTACAATATAATGTACATAACTGTACAATATTTTCATATACAATGTATGGTTATATAGAATACAGGGCTACTTTAGAAGGAGGCGACAGCTGAGCTGTGAAGGCATCCTATTTTGGGAGTGCAGGGCTCGAAATAACGGCCAGTCATACGCCGGTCAAGATGTCCGGCCAAATACATTTTTGACCGGACATTGCCAATTTTTGGACGGTCAAAAATGATTAATAATTAACCAATGGTAATTTTCATTAAATTAGTAATTTTCACTGCATGGAAAGGTCCGCAAACGCAACAATAATTCAGGTCTTTATATTACAATAACATCTTTAAGACATAGGCTTTTTAATTTTAATTTTAGCTAGTACACGTTCACACACTCGGGTCATGAATTGTTTGCTTCTCTGGTTTTCAACATTATTATTATATATACACTGACAAAGGCTCGCTGACAGTTGAAATTAACAAACGTTAGCGTTTCGGCAACTATTATTAAATTAGAACATGTTTGGATGTCGGGTGAACAAAAAGGACGGTATTGATAATCATGACAGGCCATACTTTTCACTGATTGTTGCACGCCTGACGAACATTGACCTAATATAAATTCAATGACTTTGCGATTTGTAGGTCAAATTTTTTCAAACAATTATATGACCGGTCAACATGTCCGTTCAAAATGGTATTTGACCGGTCAAGCACCAAAGTTGGCCGGACATTGACCGTTGACCGGCCGTTATTTCGAGCCCTGGAGTGCATGAGCAAATCTTGCCTGGAATCTAGGTGGAAAATGGAGGCCTCAAGAAATTCTACTCACTCTGGGGAAACCTTCACGTCTTCTTGGATAAGGACATAAAATCGTAGGTCTCCCGTCAGCCTCAAGTTTATCATTATCAGTCTCGATCACCAGACTGTCACAAGTTACAGACGTTAAATAAAGTTGCTTTACTTTACTTTACTGAATACTTTACTTTACTTTACTGAATACATTGTACATGTACTTTAATACTTTACTTTACTTTACATTACTTTTACTTTACTGTATAAAAAATATGAAAGTTATTACTGACAATAAATTGGGATGTCAAACAAAATTTTCAAACAGTACTGGTGTAATATGTGTTATTCAAAGAGCTGTCACCCATCATTCTACTCACCCACACAACTGCAGCCAAGGGTTCTTTCGCTGACTTTTGCATCCAAAGTGGAATCTTGAATAACACAAAAAAAAATTGGTGCATTAAAAGGAGGGGATTGAGAGGTCAGGCACATCACCTTGGTAGCATATGTTAGGTACATATACTTTGGACTAAGCCCAGCAATCACATGTATCATTTTACAATGTATAAATTCATATTAATTTGATGTATAATTTACATGAGGTGGCACAGTGGTTTAAAAGCACTTCGCCTCTCACCTCTGTGGCCCAGGCTTGATTCCCGGACGTGGCAATATGTGAGTTGAGTTTGTTGGTATCTCACCCTTGCTCCAAGCATTTTTCTCTGGGTTCTCCGGTTTTCCTGCCTCCTCAAAAACCAACACGCTAAATTCCAATTCAATCTGTGGATTAGCCGGGACCTGGCTTTGATCACTGCTAGCCCCCAATTGGTTGTTTCGGGTCTCTTTTGAAATTCATAGTTTTTTTATAGTGTCTGTGTGCATACAATGTACATGCAGGCTCTTCTTTCCCCTACTCCCCCTCTTTTGAACTTAACCTGTTTGCAGGCTACATAATAACTGTAGGTATCGATCCCTGCAAGAACAGAGAAAATTAATACTACTGATCACATTCTAAATTCTCCTTTATATTGTTTGTTTCCTAAAAGAGAATTTGGAACTTGATCATACAATGTAAGTCACTGACACTGGTGTTCTAGCTTGCACTGCATAAGCCTTTATTTTTTTATAATAAAAAAAGGAAATATATTAAACACACCTGTCTGTTGCTGTTCGATATAAATACAACAACATACTCTTCTATATCATGAACTTGGTCATCTCGAATCCTCTCACATAATTTCCATACGTTTTCTTCACTGTGAAAAAGAGAGTGATTCACATTAGACTTGTGTACAAATTATATACTAGAACTGATTATAGCTGTATTAACATTAATTGGCCTATAATAGTCCCTTAATTTTAACCAGCTGCTTATAATTTGTGGCTTAATTTATTTATTTCAATTTTGTGGTCCACATACATGTACATGTACCATACAGTACCGCTCGAAAGTATGTGTGCAGACACTTGCAGGCAAGCAACAGGCAGTCCGGCTGCAGGCTGAGTGAGTTTGAGGCTTCAGGAAGTCTGCAGGCAGACTTCAAGCAATCCGCGGGCAGACTTCACGCAATACACCTAACACGTTTTGTGTTTGATTACCCATAAAGTTTAACTGAGTTTTGAGTTTACTTAATACATGCATTGTTTCTTTGCAAAAGCATTTTTATTTTAAAGCGAAGAGAAAAATAAACTTTTGCCACGTATGAGTGAGTCAAGTGAGTATTTACATTTAAAGCGCTTGTCTTGTTAGTCAGTTTACAAACACGACCTAAACGGTGGTGTTCAATATATTAATTGAAGTGAGACAAGAATAAACTTTAGCAGCATATGTCAGCAAGTCTAGTTGTGAGTATTTGAAATCATTTTCAATAGTCATTACAAACATGAACGCCAGGGTTCAATAACACTTCACTTCACCTTGTTGCAATCTTTTCGAACAGTACTGTAGTCGTTCACGGGCTTTAAAGCTGAAATATAACTGGTTTATTTTGTTGCAGAAACTAGACTAATTACGACATGCAAGTTTCTGGCTTCTTCGCTTTAAAATAAAAATGCCTTTGCAAAGAAACAATGCAAGCATTAACTCAAAACTCAGTAACTTTATGGGTAATCAAGCACGAAACTTGTTACATGTAGGTGTATTGCCTGAAGTCTGCCCACGGATTGCCTGAAGCTTTTAATTGCCCACAAACTGCCTATGGACTGCCTATGGACTGCCAATGGATTTGCCCGCAATTGTCTGCATGCACACTTACTTTCGAGTGGCACTCTACATGTATATGGCCAGGGGTCAAGGTATATGTATTATTCTCAAACTCATGAATAATTAATGAGCTTTTTAGTCAATCAGAGGACTACATTTGGTCACATGGATGAATCTTGATACCCTATGAAACACTAGATGAAGTGTCATCACTAGTGATTTGGATATCCAAATTACGCTAGTGCTGTTCATCTGTGCTCTCATTGGGTATCAAGATTCATGCATGTGATGGACCTAATTAAGCTACAAGGATTACAGCATAATTATTTAAGTATGACTTGACATGGGGAAGTGAAGGAGAAGACAGAAATAAAAATTGGTGTCCATGAGTGTGACTCGAACCAATTCATCCTCATGGCTGCTCTAGCCTTGACTACTAGTCCGCTGTCTTGTCCACTACACTATCAGTCTGTTTGTTGAAAATAATGACCATGAGAAAATAACAATCACAACCCTTGTAGTCTATATAATTGCATGCAATAAAATTCCAGGCAAACAATACTTTCTAATGATTTATGAATGCAGGTATTGTTTTCGCTTGAGAAGTCATATAAAATACTCAAGCTTTGTGTTTCACCAAGGAATCCAAACATCTCGGCCGAAGCGGCCTCGTGCTTTCATCTTTCTCGGTGTTTGGATCGCCTGGTAATATGCTAGCTCTCATTTTTTATATATAACTTATAATATAGATATGATAGTATGTGTGCTCTGATTGGCTAAAAAGCCATGTTTTATCAGAGTATATTATATAATATAATATTTATGGTTTGTCGTGTTACTGTATATTGTTCCTTTCATCGCACGCGTAAATCTATACTATAAAACAGATAAAGAAGCCTTACATCCATGTTTTATACTATAATCATAAAACACTCTGGTCATAATTAATTTGAGAACACTCGAGAAATGTTGAAAGCACGCGCCTTCGGCTTGTGCTTTTACATTTCTCTCATGTTCTCGAATGCCGGGGCCATTGTGTTCATCCGTGTTCAATAATCTACCTGTAAATATTAGGTACTCTGCAACCTTTGCTGAATTTTGTCGGTTATCGAAAGGATATCTAAAGAACTGCGCTGCCGACAGACTCCATTGATTAATTTTACAATAGTTACGTATAGCCATATTTTAATCCTTAGTACGGTTATCATTACATCTCAGTTATATCTTAGTCATATTTTATCAACATTTTATATTATTTAGATTAACAGGCGAAGAGCCACCCAGTGGAAGTACTGTTAATAAACCATTATTATTATTATTATTATTATTATATGATATATAGTATAAAACATGGATTTAAGGCTTCTTTATTTCTTTAAGTACAAGTACATGTATTTAATACCACACCAGTGAATATCACTTTTCGCGCGCTTTGATTAGCTTAACTCAAACAGTGAATATGATTTCATATTCGCCTCCGAGCAAAGCAGCATCACCTTGAGCGAGTTTTTTGTCCATTTCATGCTCTAAAATAAAATAACTTATTTTGAGCAAGCTGTGCCTGATCTACATGAAATTATGTATATCCTAACTATAATGTTGTTGTGAAACTTGGTAGGCATATTAAAAACTTGTTTAATTTGTACTAAACAGTTCACAAAATAATAATAATAATAATTTAATTTGATATAGCGCTAGCTCCATTAATTGCCCAGAGCGCTTTACAATAGTAATAAAAATCTGCAGCTAAAACCTACTATAATACAAACTCTAAAAAAAAAAAAACTACTATAATGAAACTAATAAACTACTAACCGATACAGTTAAAATATAGTTAATAACTTCTAAACAATGAGTCAAGATTTATAAGCTTCTATGAATAAATACGTTTTTAACTGTTTTTTAAAAATCTCCACTGAAACTGCACTCCTTATATCATAAGGCAGTTTGTTCCATAGCCTGGGAGCGGCTATTGAAAAGGCTCTGTCTCCATAAGTCTTTAAGTTAGATTTTGGCACGTGCAGAAGCTCTTGGGAATTCGACCGAAGCAAGCGTGTACACGTGCGATAATTGAGCAGTTCGACAATATAACTAGGTGCCAGGCCATTAAGGCCTTTATAGACTAAGAGTAGCATTTTAAAAGTGATACGGTATTGTACAGGCAGCCAATGGAGCTTACACATAGCAGGAGTAATATGATTAAATCTTCTCGTAAGCGTGACAATACGTGCAGCAGTATTCTGAATCAGTTGTAGTCTGTGTACTAAATACTTAGGAAGGCCATAGAGTAGCGCGTTACAGTTGTCTAACTTAGAGCCAATGAATGCATGGACTAAAATTTCTGCACTGTCTTGAGTAAGATATTTTCTGATTTTACCAATATTCCTTAAATGATAATGAGAACTTTTACATGTCTTTTTCACATGTTGATCTAAATTCAGGCACTGATCTACAATAACCCCTAAGTTCCGTGCAGATGTCTTAGGATGGATCTCTTCAGCACCCACTTGGATAAATTTAAGGGCAGGCCTAGGACGGTACTTGGAACTGATAAGGACAAGTTCAGTTTTATCTTGGTTTAGCTTCAATCCGTTTCTCACCATCCAGCAGTCTATGTCCTTAACACAAAGTTCAAGATTTAATTTAGCCAAAGAGAGATCATCATGACAATCAGTCTTGAAAGATACATACAGTTGGGTGTCGTCAGCATAAAGATGGTACTGCAAGTTATGCTGCCTGATGATGTCAGCAATCGGTGAAGTGTAGAGAAGATACAATAAAGGACCTAATACGGATCCTTGGGGTACGCCACGATGTAATTGACGCTGTGTCGACTTTGAATCCTTTGAACCAGCCAATACGATTTTAAAGTAACATTTTTATTATTTATCACTAAAATAAGAGAGAACATATTGGTTTTGTGGGATGCTGTCCGCCGAAGCCAGCTAAGACTGCTAGCAATAGTCCATTCTATTCCACCATTTTTTTTAGAATGGCTAAACATACAAGTAATTAAGTTCAACATGGTTTGATCAACATGGCTGGGTTCAGATAGAGCTACAATGTATAATTCCCCATCAGCCCAGCAACAGGAAATACCATTGGTCAATTTTGACAGATATGTCAGCGGCTTGTAAAAATCACAGACCTCACTATAGTGTTGCTGCCCTCAAATTAAATGTAGCTTCTAGATTGCCTGACTTAACACTAAATTTGCAGCAACCTGCTGCAATGTAGTTCTTATATAAGCACTGACCATTCTTGGTTTAAAATTTAATGTGTCAAACTGTCAGTAGTAAGTTAACATGAACGCTCTTTGTGCAAGATTTTGCCGAGTTCATCGACAACAATCAGTTCTGATTCTCAATCTACATGTACATGTACTGTCTAGGATTCTCAAATTTAATTGTCCAATACTTGATGTTGCAAATACCAATGTTGCTGTTTAAATTAGCGGCATGCTAATTTAATTGATCTTGAATTATATATCGTGAAGTTTCTGTTTCTCTCCTTTCTTCCCAGTTTCTTAGGTTTAGTTTATTTAAATAAAATGTTCTCTGTCCACGTTGAGACACAAATTTGAACGAAATGTTCCAGTTGTTATCTTAAACAGTGATTTTCAAAGTCTGCAATAATCATGTACAATGTACATATATGTATAATTTTCCAATTGAAAGAATACAGATATACAGCATCATCTCCTTTCATTCTGAACTACATGTATAGTTCTTAGCAGCTTTAGACATGCTACATACTGCACCGCTGCTCAAAAAAGATTTTTTCTCCATGAATTTTTTTCTCTGTCAAGAAAATATAATTCCTTATGGCAGCACAGTCAGTACAAAACTTACAAAAGAGTCGGCAAACCTACTTAAAGCTCTAAACACCGCCATGTTGAACCATGTACATGTATGCCATGTCTAGCCATTGTTAGCCATATTGAGCCAATTCTAAAAAAAATACAGAATGGAAGGGACTTACTAGCAGTCTATCCGAAGCCAGACATGTACTGTAGGGCAAATTCCACACGAGACATGATGAAAATGAAAATTTTCAAATCTATTATTTTTTAGCAAACTTTATTTTAGTTAAGAGCAGACATCTTGGTCTATCAGATACAAGTGAGATATTGTGAATGTTGGCCACACCCGCTCCATGAGGGCCTTGTTTAAGCACATTCCCAAAATGTAATGTACACAACGATTTTTGTGTAATGTCCGCAATGCATAATAAAGGAAATAAAAACTACTACAGTGAGCTTTGTTGAACTTTATCACTTTGTTTGGGAACTCTGGTTATTAGCAAGTTCAGAACGTCCATTTGTTTTCTTGGAACTCCTCACAACTCACAGGAATTAAGAATTTTAAAAGTTGACTCAAATAAGTGGTTGTTTTTTGCTGTAATGTCCGCAACAGACATTTAGATATTAATTAAAAAAGAGTAATTAAGGGAATTATAATTTTTTAAATTGAAAATAGAGGCCCACCTAAGGTGTGCCATGTATAAATTTAAGCAGCACAGCTATTTTAAATTAAGTTTGGGAAGCATTTGTAATCTGATTTTTGGTCTCTGAATCAATTAATATCCGCAACGTGGAATTGCCCTGTACTGCATTTAATTCTCTCTTATTTTTGCAATTTTTGAAAGCTAATTGCCACATTTTCATTATCAAACCAATCTTCTTCAAACTCAGTAAATTAACCTACTAATTTTAGTTTGATCCTCTGTGATATGTTGTTCACTTGACACTTGGTTCCAGTCCCTTCCCCAACTCCAAAATGCAATTAATGACTGACAACATTAATTTCACTAATTGTGTAGGAAAATGCATACCACTCTTGGACATTAATTTATAAAAAGATTATAATCATTTATATTTAACAATAATCATTTATTAGACTATGAACTTGAAGTCCCAATTGGCAGATCAGATGAAGAGGGTAGTTTTAAATATCTCTAAGTCTATAGTTAGTCCATACATGTACCATCCATAAAAACTGAGTGAATAATTTAATTGCTTCAGTAGAAAACAACTATGGTTGTTTAGTCTTAAACTGAATTTTTTATTTTTATTTTTACAATCACTGCCCTACATTGTTTGAATATTTGAAAACCAGCTAGCTATCAGCTATCACAGAACAGTTAACTAATTTTGAACAATGTTGAAGCGATAAAATAAAACAGTAATAAAATAATAATAATGCAATAGTAATAATGATCGATATTTATAGATACACACGTACATGAACAAATACATTATCATTATTATTTTCTTGGCTACTATATATTTTTTGAAGGGGAAGGGGGTATCGACTGATTTATAAAGATATCCTATAAAAAAATCACAAATATTGTTTAAATCTTAAAACCCAAATTTAAAAAGTAACTTGAAGAGAAAAATACTAACATGTTTTTTTGTAGTATTGAAAAGGCTAAAGGTTAAAACAGCTACCAGTGACTCTGTTAAACGTGTTTTGACTTTGTACATGTACAACCACACACGTGCCAAACGACATGGTAAAAACATCTCGCGTAAAGAAAAACAAAACAAGCAAAAAAATATCGGTTCCCCTTCTCAAATCCTTAATACCGAAACTCAAAATGGCTCGTAGGATGAATTGAAATGTTTCCTGAATTCTAGAAGCGAAGATTAGGCGGCATATTTTCAGAAAAAGTAGGAATTAGGTTGTGGCCTTGTGGGATATCAACCACTGATCGTAACATTTTCCCCAGAAAAGGAAAAACCCGCAAAATGAAACCAAAACAAACCAGGAAAGACAGTAGGAAAATAAACAGCATATACATGTCCTGGCTAGGTATAAACCAATACTGAGATGTCCTTATCATATTTATTACGATACTTTATGACATTTCCGTCCAGAGTTTAACCAAAATTGATCTGAAGATATTTTCATATATAGTGCAACAAACAGCTCGGGTATCTGCAGCAGAGCTCAACTAGAGAGACCCCGAAAAAAATCGACTAAATAACCCAATCTGACTCATACTTCGCAGCGAAGTTGATGATACAGTAAAGCACACCTTCTTACCAGTAGCAGCTCGTATAGACACAAGTAGACGGAGACATTTCGCCCTTGTTTTCGACCGTCATTTTTGCTTGCATTTTTGTGTCCTTTCGACACTATCTTACCTGCGTGGTTTTCAAAGGGAGTGGAAACGAGGCTGCCTCTTGGAACCAGAACGAGGCTATCTTCAAACCGAGGCTTTTCATGTCAAACGCTGACTTGTACAAATTGCGGGCTCCAACATGGCGGACGAAGGAGGACTTGTGTTTGTGACAGTCGGCACAACGTGTTTTGATCAACTTATCGAGACTGTAACAAGCCCAGTCGTTTGCGAGGTATGTCTTTGGAAGCCTCTATTTGTTATCCTTCTTTGATAAGCCTTTCTAAAGGGATACTATTGGAGATATATAGCGATACTTAGGGCCTTGTTACACGATCCCGGGTAGAAGGGTTACGTACCCCTTTAGCAGGGACAACTCTACCGAGCGTTTATATGGAAAGCTAACCTCGCCGACACATTTTTGATTCCAAGAATCGCATCACAGTGCGCGTGCTCTGTGCGATCGATTTGCCCCGAGTTGTCCCGGTTAGAAGGGACAAAGTGTTTATATGGCGTATTGATGTCGGAAAGTTGTCCCGGGAAGAAGGGACACCCTTCTCGCCGAGACGAGATATCCCTGGGCCAGGGACAACCCTTCTACCCGGGACGAGTGTACTCACAATGTAAACAGTTGCTTGTGGTTTACAGAGAAATGTATGGAAAGTTGTCCCTCCCCGGGTAACTCGGCTAGAAGGGTTATCCCTTCTACCCGGGACAACTTTCTCCATGTAACAAGGCCCTTACTGTTTGTAAACACTGACGTCATTTGCATACATAACGTGGTTGGCAAAAAAAAACGCGTGTTTGTATGGCAACTAGCGATTTGGGCCTCACAAAATACATCTAAAGTCTCAATTCTGCTTCCAAATCTTAATTATTTTATAAGACTTATTAGTTTAGAGCATATATAAAGCTTTGATGAAATTAAGGCTTGCTTGCATTTTGGAAGAACAAGAAGAGTAATTTGGCGATAAATAAGCACCGACCTGTAATATTTTATGAGCAACTGACTGCGTTCACGCTTCATTTCTGCCAACCACAGAATACAACAAATGTGGCATGACTGGCCTGTGTGACGTCACAGTAAGTATCACTATTGGTGCACAACTTTTGCAAGTACAGTGGTACACTATGATAATTCATTTTCTCGAATATTATTCATACAAACCAAGTCACCAGTGCTCAAGGATTATCTTCTATAATTAACCAGAAACTTTCAGTAGTACAGCAGCATCCCTACTTCTGTGTTTTGTTGTCAGAAGATTTACGGTGGAATTCCCACGTAAAATAATAATAATTATTATTTTTATTATTTTATTTCTGACAATATAATCATAGACAATAACGTTGTCAAAAAGGCTAATTCAACCTTTGGATTTGTGAGACATAATCTGTACTCTTGTGGTAAGCAAACTTAAAGCTGTAGCTTAATATATATGTCACACTTGTCCAGCCACATCTTGAGTACCCATCAGCTGTGTGGGACCCATATAGGCAGGAATAGGTGGATATAAATTAATTGAAGCAGTCCAAAGACGTTCTGTGAGATTCATAAAACGTGATTATAGTTGGGACTCTTAGTAGTATGTGTAACAGATATGCAGAAGTCATTGCAATTAGAAAGTAATGCTTAAAAACAGAAACCCCTACATTTAAAACACCCTAACTGTCCACAATGGGTGCTTGCTAATTTTGGGTGTTTAGAGCTAGTCACTAAATAACAGAGACTACTCCTTGTTCAATGGTCCTGAGAACTAATACAAATCCTAACCCTAGATTTAAAAACACCCTAACCATCACCAATGCTTGCTCACTAATTTAATTTGGGGTGTTTAGAGCTAGGCACTAAATAACAGAGACTGTAATCATTGTTCAATATGGTCCTGAGAACTAATAATACAAATCCTAACCCTAGATTTAAAAACACCCTAAACGTCAACAATGGGTGCTCACTAATTTAGGGTGTTTAGAGCTAGGCACTAAATAACAGAGACTGTAATCATTGTTCAATGGTCCTGAGAACTAATACAAATCCTAACCCTAGATTTAAAAACACCCTAACCATCAACATTGGGTGCTCACTAATTTAGAGTGTTTAGAGCTAGCATGATAACTTAAATACAAATTCTAACCCTATATTAAAAAAATACCCTTAGCTAACCATCAGTAAACATAAGTTCCCAGGTAAGCCAAACCAAACCACTAAAGAAATGAAAAACCTGGGGGGTGGGGGGCTCCCCTATAGTCCATTATAGAGAGTACCCTCCCCCCTGACCTAAGTTGACAACCTCGTGACCAGGGTCTTCTCGGTCAGATCCAAGATGGCGGCTACTCCGAGAGAAGACCCTGGTAAACCCTGAACTGTCACGTATTCTGATTGGCTCTTCGATTATGACACAAAGGTTGTTCTAACGATGCTTTTTATTGGCCAAGCGGACTGAGTCAAGAGATGAATTTGTATATAGATTCGATTGCTCAAATTTTATCAATAAAACGATTTTAAATAACCTTAAAACACGTTGTGTAGGTAGAGCAATAGATGAAGTGCATTACTGTGTAGTTTTCTGCTAAGTTTAATCAGTGAGAAAGCCAGGAGAAGCCGTTAAATCTGAACATGTGCTATCGATCTCCTCGCTTCAACGCTAACAGAAAATGAACGGCTTTTTAGGATTCTCTTCTAGCTTAGATACATCCTGGTAGCTTTGTGATACTCTTCCACTGTTTCTTTATCCAAGTAAACTCCATTTCGAACTGTTTAGTAGACCTGTTTTCACTTCGTCATTCGCCGCGTGGAAATACCAGTTAATCGCATCTCGCTCACTCCGGATTGGGATACCTATGGTTTGTGGGCACGTGTTAACATTTCCATATTTAGCTTGGCCGCCATATTGGATGCCCACATCACGTGATTAAAATCTCCAGGATTTAGTTGGAGATTTTTGGGCACGTGATTCAGCGTTTACCAGGGTCTTCTCTCGGAGTAGCCGCCATCTTGGATCTGACCGAGAAGACCCTGGTCACGAGGTTGCTAAGTTGATTCAGTTTGACCAAGGTTGAAAATAATGACCTAGGAGGTTAAAATATAATTTTTTTTTTTTTAATAATTTGACCTGTACATAACATATGACTTAGGTTGTAAAATCAAAGATTCTAAAAGGGGATTTTTAATTTTTGGGGGGATTCATAAAAATAAGGGCGCTTAGTTTCTTTTTTTTGTTGGGGGGGGGGGGGGGGGGGGGGGAGGGGGCAGATTTAGAAAGAAAAAATCCACCCACCCCTCTCCTTCAAAATGTTTTAGTATATTTAATATCTTCATGAATGCACATACATGTATACTGTATATACATGCATGATACAGTGTTAAAGCCCAATTGTGTAGCATTTACATACTGATTTTTCGTGTAGGTACTACAAAGACATGGCTACAGAAAGCTGTTGCTTCAAATTGGCCGAGGAAAGTTTGAGCCTGAAACATTTACCAGGGATGGATTTAGTCTGGATTTCTACCAATACAAAGATTCAATTGCAGAGGACATCAACAAAGCATCTCTAGTCATTAGTCATGCAGGTTTGTTGTAATAATAAATAAGACCTACTTTTAATATTTAAATATACAGTCATGTAGTGATGAAGGTTGTTGATAATTGAACTTAAGATAGGCCATAGAATTTGGGAGGGGCAATATAGATAAATAATACAATACAATAGTACTGTAAGTTAGATTCCCTATGTGTTCATGCAACCACATTTGTAAATAACCAGTTAATTTGCCACCTCGTTGACTGAGATTCTTCTCTTAGTTTAAACATGGCCACATGAGAGTATGCTGCAGTTAAATGCACCGTGTATAAATACGTGCAGTTATTATTATTATTAATCTTGTAACTTTAGGTAATTAAAACAGCTATTTTAATTTAACATTGCAATCTTATGGCAACTTAATTGCAAAAATCTCGAAAGACTGATAAATTGATGTTGATAAGAAGTCATGCAAATATGCAAATGTCCTTATCTGAGATGATGTGATGGTAGAACATTGTAACTACCTGTGTACACATAAGTAGCATGTGCAGCATGCTGGATGATGTTGGATGGATGGCAATTAAAATAATGTTGATCTC
The DNA here is from genome assembly GCA_030867875.1 of Actinernus sp. WN-2022. Lineage (NCBI taxonomy): Eukaryota > Metazoa > Cnidaria > Anthozoa > Actiniaria > Actinernidae > Actinernus > Actinernus sp. WN-2022. The sequence goes on from JAOWCC010001501.1 coordinate 53,498,766, forward strand.
ATTTGGAGCAGCCAGCCTACAGTCTGGTGAAAAGGTTGGGAATGCTCCTCAGAAAAGCTGGAAAATACCCAAAAAATAATTCACCTAGAAAGTGCACTACCCTAAAAATACCAACTATGGATTATCAATTAACGAAGTAAATGACGCATGCCATTTATTGTCAACTATAGACATCAAATACATACATTCTAACTAAAATGCCAGCATTTTGTTTTTGCCTAAACACCCCCTAATAATACCGGATTGGCAATTTCCTAAAAAATACGACAAGCATCCAACTACCAAATATGGGGAGTATCTCTATGTAAGGATATATACATGTAGTCTATCATATGAAATTTTATTGATTATTTTTGATAGGATCTGGCAGTGTTTTAGAATCTCTCCAAGCTGGTCGTCATCTGATTGTTGTCGTTAATGAAGATTTGATGGATAATCATCAGCTAGAGCTGGCAAGCCAATTAGCAGAAGATAGTCATCTGTTTTATGCCAACTGCAGGTGAGGATATCAAATGGTTTTAGTGGGGATCGATTGAATAAAGATACCCTGCAAGCAGAGCCTTCTTGAACTCCCCACAAAAAGCAAGAAGAAAAGAAGGTTGGCAGCCTCGTTATGAAATCATTGTTGTTCGTTATTCATACACGAGCATAGACAGGGCCTCTGATATTGTGCGATGGTGCGATCCCGCACAATTGATCAAAAATCACATCCGATCGCATAATTCGCAAATTTCCGCACAATCGCGCATAATTCTTACAAATAACACAATATGAGTCAATAAAAATGGTACAACCTTGTGACAGTTGTCTTTGTGGTGCTTTATAATGCAATTTCACGGTAATTTACTGCCCAAAACATCGCAAGAAAGGACAAGAAACGATCACCATTCGATACGTCCATTCGATTTTGTCAACGAAAACGACCAGGCGTTCTTGCATTGCTTCACGCGCCAGGGATCTGGTCCTGAATTAATTCTAAAGTGTATTCTCATTGGTGCATAACGAAAACAATGGATAGAGTGTTGACCACTCAGAATCATTGATATATTCCATGTTATTGTTTGCTGTAAAATAGTCGCTTTTTCGCGCGAATCTTGATCTCATCTGCTTACACAATGTATTTCTTGTCGTTTTTGCCTGAAATTTACTCAAATGGATAAGTTTTTAGTGAAATCTGCTGGAATTTCTTCCGAGAAGAAAAAACGAGCCCATCTACCGACTAAAATTACAGCTTCAGAATGCGCTAAAGGCTACGTAAGTGTGCAGAAGAGAGTTTTTTTCTCCTTAAACCATATACAATAGCTTAAAATGAGCTAAAAAAATCGCATAATTTGCCGCATAATGAGCCCTGAATTGCCGCATAATTTCCGATTTTTTATCGCACTTTATCGGAGGCCCTGCATAGACTACATTGCAACCCTGCCATCGCACTGCACTCTGAGAAGCTCTAAACGATCCTAAAGCTTTTACAGAAATTCGACACATCGCAAAAAAATGGCGTTAAGGGTAAAATCGCAAGTGGTGAGCGGTTTATAAGTTCCTGATACATGAAGCCAATTAACTTTGGGACTAGTTCATGATAAACATGATTTACTGGGTGGAATTCATGCATGCATGCGAACCACTTTGCAGACCTAACTACATAGCTACACGTTTGCATAGTAGGCCATCCTGGCAGCTCAGTTATCAATCAATCATGCAACCGACCGATGGCACCAACTACAGTCGATCACGGTCAACTTCACTCGATCACGGTCGATCATGGTCAACTAAACTCGATCACGGTCGATCACCGTCAACTAAACTTGATACGGTCGATCACGGTCAACTAAACTCGATCACGGTCAACTAATATCGATCACGGTCAACTGCGCTCGATCACGGTAGACTATGATCGATCAAAATTACGCTTCAACTTACCGACACTTTACTACCAACGCAAAAAATATCATTGAAACTGCTTAGTTAATACGAACAACGTACGTAAAGTGTAAATGGAAACCAAAAGTAAAAACGTTTCCTTTAAAATGCAACAACGTAATTAGATGTTCACGGTCGTCCTCGGACGATTGCGGTCGATCACGGTTGTTCTCGAACGATTTTAGTCGATCACAGTCATCCTCGGTAGATGGTTGGAACTGCAGAATGGCTGATTGTTCGCTCGACGAAGGTCCCTCGATCTGCCGACTACAGTCGACCACGGTCGATCAGTCGGTTGATCGGGGTCGACCACGGTCGATTGATTGCTCGATCGGGTTGATCATGGTCGCTTGATCGGGGTCGACCACGGTTGATTGGTTGCTCGATTGGGGTCGACCATGGTTGATCGATTGCTCGATAGGGGTCGACCACAGTTGATTGATTGCTCGATAGGGGTCGACCACGGTCAATTGATTGCTCGATCGGGGTCGACCACGGTCGATTGGTTGCTCGATCGTAGTCGACCAGTCGGTCGATTGATTTCTCGATTGTGGTCGACCACGGTCGATCAATCAATGCCCTGCAGCTACTTGGAAGGTATACCCCCACCCTCCATGATTGTACACTGAAATAGTTACTACTGACTGTACTTGAAGGGGACCGACTTCTACAATATTGTACTATAAATGCCTGTGTACATGTATAAGCCATAGTTTTTGGGAGGAAAACAAGGGCCAAATTTGGGGTTGTGGCTTATACATGTAGGTACACGCATGAATAGTAAGATACCACATTTTCTTATGACATATAAAGCTGCAGAATGAGCGAGCGAGCATGAGCTACCAAAGAAAACACTCCAGAACTAATTTGTCACAGACTTGGACATGTGCTCATAATAGTTCCGCCAGAAAACTTCACTATTTCTGGTGCTTAAAGTGCCTATCACCCTTTTGCAATTTTGATAGCTTATGAACCTCCGAAAAGTTTTCAGTACTTCTGTGAAGAAAGTTTTGGTTTGAAGTGAATACTTTATGTTCTACGTTTGTTTGAAATCGTGTAAATGTGACCTTTCATGCCCCATGATCGCGTAAGTAAAAGCCTGGGTCGAAACCTGGGTAAATGTCATCTCATTAATGCATTATTCTCCATGGCGCGTTTTATCACAACAACATCGATGCATAGAAAATATACACAGTTTTTGAGTTGTTAGTAAAGAAAAAAAGACATTTTAGTCAACATGTTAAGTATTTCTTCAAATGATTGCAAAGCCGAATTAATTATGTGATGTCAAGATGACGTCTACCCAGGTTTCGACCCAGGCTTTTACTTACGCAGTCATGGGTCAGAAAAGGTCACATTTACACGATTTAAAACAAGCGTAGAACATAAAGTATTCACTTTAAACCAAAACTTTCTTCACAGAAGTATTCAAAACTTTTCGGAGGTTGATAAGCTATCAAAATTGCAAAAATGTTATAGGCACTTTAAAGAAATGAGGTTCCTTGCAAATGGTGTTAATTTATGGGGGAATAAAAGCAGAATAATTCACCAGGTTAACATACATACAAGAAATGACAAGGAAAGTCGTAACCATGCATATTCAACGTTGCAATACAGTGTACAAAATGTAGCAGTTAACATAACTTGAAATGACAATCTCTATACTGAAGAAGTTTTGCTTCAGTTTATACAAGCATTTATTAACCTTTTTTCCAAAACAAGGCATCAAAGGAGAAGAGGGGAGAGGGACTTGAGAAGAGGAAAAGGATAAAAACAAAAACTATGTAATTTAGTATAATTGTTTTTAGTATTTACACACTTGCAAAGTATAATTGAAAACAGCAAGTTATGCTACATATTAATTTGTCTCCTGTTTTCCCTTTTTTCCTAGCTCTTTACAAGAAGTCCTAGAAGAACACGACTTCACTAAGTTAAGACCCTTTCCTCCTGGCAAACCAAGAGTTTTTGGGTCCTATCTTAACTCTGTAATGGGTTTGAGTGATAGGTGATACTGGTTTATATGGCAACAAAACGTGAGACTTTATGAGGTGCTTTTAAGCATAGATACATCCTAAATTCCAATTTGGTTGTGGATTAGCCGGATCCTGGCTTTTATCAGCCCCTATGGTTGTTTCAGGTCTCGTTAGAAATTCAGATTTTTTTTTTTAATTGGGCTCCCTATGTCCAAGGAGAAGAAGATTACTGAAGAGACTGGGGATGCCATCGTCACTGAACGTTACATGATTGTACCTTATTTTTAAAGGGGCTGTGTCACAGTGAGAGTCATCTACATTCATGAGCTGGACACAGTCATTTTCAAACAAATTACAAAGAAACTGTATATATATATATTAAATAAAGGACGAATTTGCATATCCCGTCGATCAAGTCGCATTGACTGAGAACACTTTCAGGGCTCGAAATTAACGATCACAAACTCGCTAAAGTTTAGCAGATTTATTGATTTGCGAGTGAAAAAATTCCACTAGTAAATTTCTGCGAGTTGGGATGGGTGTCCCAGTCCGAAAAGAGAGATTGACAGAAGTTATCAATGAAAATGTTCCATAATGCCCCCCCCCCCCCCCCACCCCCCCCCCCCTGCTTCCCCCAGTTTCCCCCAATTTTGAGGACCTCCCTACGCCCCTAACTTGGAGTGTGAACACCTTGAACGGTCATTGCATATTTACAAGCGTTTATAAGCCTAACTCTTACCAGATGCACCATGTAAAGCACGAAGCATTTAGGCGCGTTTGATTGACCGTATTCCGGAATAAGAATAGATGGAATAGTATCTGGAAATCACTGGTTCAGGCCAGGAGCCCATTACCAGGAGCGTCCATCTTCCCCACTGTGTCTGTACCCCAGCACAGAGGTAGATGAGGCTATTTTTATCATTGCGTTTCGCGCGAAAAAGAACAAAGGTACGCTATTCTTAGCCAATCAGATAGCTAACGTTACTTCTCATTATCATTCTTCTCACTTTCAACGCGGGAATTCGAATTGCTGGTTTTCACTCAATCCCCAGAGATTCAAATGTTGGTGCCCCAACAAAAGAAGCTAACGAGGGATCTATTGTTTAAGGGCACCAACATGGCGGCGACCTCTTTTCGCGGGAATTTCGAATCTAAAAATAGCCTCATCTTCCTCTGTGCTGGGGACCCAACCCATAACAGAGGAACGCTCCTGGTAATGGGCTCCTGTTCAGGCACATTTTGCACTATTAGCTACTAACGTTTGCTGAAATGTGTTATTCAGGATACATTTAGTATTCCAGTGACTAAAAAAATTCCCGATATAAGCGATTTGTAGTGATAATTCTGTGTATTCTTATTCCGGAATACGGTCAATCGAACGCATCATTAGTGTTGTGGCGGATCAAATTATATAAAATACATTGTATTGATGTACTTTAATGAATTGAAGTGAATATTGTGAACGTATATTTAGATAAAGCTATAGAAGTTTCCCATCACATTTGGGGGACATATGTGCAGCTGGTTGCGTTGTCAATGAGGAAACAAGTATACGGTCTCCAGTAAGACTAGTTATTAATATGTTGCATGGAACTGCCAAAATGGCAGCATTCAATTACAGAAGTTAGAATTCAAGCTATCATACAGAAATTGCACGAATTGTTAGCATGTTTTTTTCGTGTCAGTCAGACAATTGGCGTCCTTCACTGGTTCGGTTTACGTTATTTCATTGAGTGCGGTTTTCGGTCACCTACTAGAATCATGAATCGCGTCACTGTCAAATTACTATCGCGACAGCTGTTTATTGTATTGCGGAAAAGAAATTTTGGTTAACCATCACGCAACGTTAGGAAATGCAATTTAAGACCAGAGCTAATAACAAAATCGTTTATTCAGATCATTGCTAGTGGGGACGCCTGTGGGGGTGCGATTATATGCAAGGACAATGCTCATGATACAACCTGCCATTTAAGTAATGGTCCGCGCAAGAGGTAGGCTTATGTTATGCATGGAATGTAGAGAGGTGCTAATTGTGGTATTGTTTCAATCTTCCACCTCATTGGCTTAGACATTCAAATCTATCGAAACTTGAAGAAGAATATTATTTTTTCTCATTTTTAAAACAGATTTGAATTGCATCTAGTGAAAACACTCATAACTTTTAATATGACGAATTTTCAATATGGGGAACATTTTTAAATTGAACGTTTTCTTGGTTATTGTTTTGGACTCTTCTGATTGGACGAAATGTTTTCACACAAAAGAAATGTACCTTTAAAATGCATTTTTAGTGGATTTTATTTTAGAAATTTATCATAGAAGGGTTGATGAGTTGTCAGTATAAAAAACAGGAAATACTAAAATGGGGAAAGCAAATTGCATCTGAACCATAGAATTGTGCCTACCTATTGCGCGGATGGTTACTTAATCTGTGTATTGTGGCTTATTCAGTTTCTTTTGGCGGGATTAGGAAAATTATTTTCATTCGGACGTGTTGCGAGGGAGAATGAAAAGCTAATTGTGGACACGATATGCCATGGGAAATTTGCACTGAATTGAGCTGCCACACTAATCAGCGGAGAATCGGTTATTTTTCGAACTTGAAAACCTATTTTATTTTCATAGATGCGCAACACAGAAAACCAAAATAGCAGACATTATTTTCTCTCGAATATAACTTAGTATAGTCGACCGTCTGTATTCTACGGGATTTCAGTGACCGTCACGTGCTACACATCCAGAATTGGGATTGATTGTTTCTCATGCATAATTAATGAGTAGTAGCATTATATATTTTAAAAATTGCGTGTTACATTCTGCGTTTCACAATAATTTGAAGGGGTCCATGCAAGAAAGCGTAAATAATTTCGGAATTCACTCTAAATTGTCCTTCTTGTTCTTTTTTTCTAAGGGAGAATTCGGAACTTGATCACACATCACAGACACTGTTCTAACAATAATAACTAGTAGTAACCAATGGTTATGCAGTGCGGGCTAGCTTAAATTGAGATCTCCGATTGAGTCACATTTATGTGATGAGTTGGAAAAAACTGACGTCATCTTCTCAATATAGTCTTAGTTTGTTGCATGGGGAGAAATATACGTAGTACATTTGGAAAACTTGGCATGTTCAATACCTATGTTCGACTATGTGAGAAAATTGCGATATTTGATAAAGTATTTCATCTCTAAAAATTCAAAAAACTAACCGGTACCGACTTTTCTCACTGCAAAATGTCCAACATTGAAATTTTAGCGTATTTACGAAAAGCCGTTCAAGTTTCTAGCGCTTTCGTAAACTGCTCGTTCTATCAGATCTCACGCAGCGGATAATCAGTTTTATAGCTTCAAACGTATGAGAATTTCTCCCGAGACTGTTGTCTGTGAATTGCTAGGCTATTTTCGCTTCATGATTTATATTCTAGGAGATTTCGTTCAGTTTTCAGGTTTGTAGCCGTGACAGATCCGTTACAGCATTGGTGGAAGAACAATTTTCCGAACTGGGTTGAGATTTGCCACGGCTAGAATGCCGCTAGCCAGTGCTGAGATTAGGTTTGTGGGCTCCTTTTGTCGCCCGCAATAATAATAATAATATGCACATTCTAGGAGCATTTTACAGGTCTCAATGCTTACAATACTAATTAAACTAGCAGTAATCACAGATTTTAAAAAAGCGCGTTCGTAAAGGGAAGGTAGAGCTGAGATATTGGGATTGCAGTTGCCAAATGTGTACCAGATTTGGGTGTATTCTGATTGATCTAATGTGTTTTAGTAAGCAAGAATGGCAAATTTGAATTTCAAGTCGTGACAAGTATTTTATTTTATTTTCGAGCCCTGATTTCTTTTAGTATGGTCATGCAGCTGTCAATGTAACACTCACAGGGGCAGGGAAAGTGTGCATGGGGTCACTGAGATTTGGAGGTAGGCGCGATATCTGCACATTATCGAATATCCGATATCATAGTATTGATAGTATCGGATATTAGATATTGATAATATCGGATAGTATCGGATATTATCAAGGGATATTATCGGATATTCTCTAATTAGATATCTATTAGATAAAGGTCTCTCTCCACTGTGAAGGAGGTCGATATTCGATATTATCGGATATTATCGACAATTTTCTAATTAGACATCTAGTATAGATATCTATTAGATAAAGGTCTCTCTCCACTGTGAAGGACGTCGATATTCGATAGTATCGGATATTATCGGATATTCTCTAATTAGATATATATTAGATAAAGGTCTCCCTCTCCTTTGAAGGACGTCGATATTCGATAGTATCGGATATTATCGGATATTCTCTAATTAGATATCTATTAGATAAAGGTCTCCCTCTCCTTTGAAGGACGTCGATATTCGATAGCATCGGATATTATCGGATATGCTCTAATTAGATATCTATTAGATAAAGGTCTCTCTCCTCTGTTGAAGGAGGTTGATATTCGATAGTATCGGATATTATCGACTATTTTCTAATTAGACATCTAATAGATATCTACTAGATAAAGGGCTCTCTCCTCTGTGAAGGAGGTTGATATTCGATATTATCCGATATTATCGACTTTTCTAATTAGACATCTAATAGATATCTACTAGATAAAGGGCTCTCTCCTCTGTGAAGGAGGTTGATATTCGATATTATCCGATATTATCGACTATTTTCTAATTAGACATCTAATAGATATCTATTAGATAAAGGTCTCCCTCTCCTCTGAAGGACGTCGATATTCGATAGTATCGGATATTATAGGATATTCTCTAATTAGATATCTATTAGATAAAGGTCTCCCTCTCCTCTGAAGGACGTCGATATTCGATAGTATCGGATATTATCGGATATTCTCTAATTAGATATCTATTAGATAAAGGTCTCTCTCTCCTCTGTGAAGGAGGTTGATATTCGATAGTATCGGATATTATCGACTATTTTCTAATTAGACATCTATTAGATATCTACTAGATAAAGGTCTCTCTCCTCTGTGAAAGACGTTGATATTCGATAGTATCGGATATTATCGACTATTTTCTAATTAGACATCTAATAGATATCTACTAGATAAAGGTCTCTCCTCTGTGAAGGAGGTTGATATTCGATATTATCCGATATTATCGACTATTTTCTAATTAGACATCTAATAGATATATATTAGATAAAGGTCTCTCTCCTCTGTGAAGGAGGTTGATATTCGATATTATCCGATATTATCGACTATTTTCTAATTAGACATCTAATAGATATCTATTAGATAAAGGTCTCCCTCTCCTCTGAAGGACGTCGATATTCGATAGTATCGGATATTATCGGATATTCTCTAATTAGATATCTATTAGATAAAGGTCTCTCTCCTCTGTGAAGGAGGTTGATATTCGATATTATCCGATATTATCGACTATTTTCTAATTAGACATCTAATAGATATCTATTAGATAAAGGTCTCCCTCTCCTCTGAAGTACGTCGATATTCGATAGTATCGGATATTATCGGATATTCTCTAATTAGATATCTATTAGATAAAGGTCTCTCTCTCCTCTGTGAAGGAGGTTGATATTCGATATTATCCGATATTATCGACTATTTTCTAATTAGACATGTAATATATATCTATTAGATAAAGGTCTCTCCTCTGTGAAGGAGGTTGAAATTTGATTTGATTTGATTTGATTTGATTTGATTTGATTTTGTTGGGGGGATTTAATTAATTTAATTTTTTGGGGGGATTTAATTAATTTAATTTTGTTGGGGGGATTTAATTAATTTAATTTTGTTGGGGGGATTTAATTAATTTAATTTTGTTGGGGGGATTTAATTTAATTTAATTTTGTTGGGGGGATTTTATTTAATATATTTTTGGGGGGGGGGGGATTTTATTTAATTTAATTTTGGTGGGAGGGTTTAATTTAATTTAATTTTGGTGGGGGGATTTAAAATAAAACAATACCACCCACCCCTCCCCTACAAAATGTTTTTTTGACTCCTCACCCCTCCCCTCTACTTTCTCCACCATCCACCTCAACATTTTATCTAGAAGAAAACTTCTACGAAATAGGTAAACAGTATCTTAAATTAAAGTAACAAGTGCCGAGGATCTTGAAGTAACTCCTCGTAGTATCCGTTAGACTGCTTTCCAATTGGAATAAAACACTGACTAGAAGAAAATGGAAGTGTGCAAATAACAAACTTCTAACTCCAGACAACAAAGAAGTGGCTTAAAAAAAACTCTGAATTTCTAACAGCACATGAAACAACCATAAGGGCTGATCGATCCAAGTCGGGAACCAGCTAATTCACAGAACGAATTGGAATTTAGCATGTTGGTTTTTGTGGAGGGAGGTAAACCGGAGAAAAAAACCCACAGAGCAAGGAACAGATAATATAGCACCCTGCTATTCTCTTGTTCCTTCATCAAAGAATCGCCCACAGTGGATGTGAAAAGACACAAATATGGACTGATAAATATTCGAGAACAACACAGAAATAACTCAAAAAGTTATCAACATTTCTGTTTCACTTTGCCGTTTCCATGCCGAACATTAGGGCCACTAACAAGCAGATTTATGAAAACCAGTTAACACTCCACTCCAAGAAAACTCAATCTATATAAGCCCTAACCCAACATAAAAGAACTAACCTCAATATAAACCCAAGTGCTCAATAATTTAGGATTTTTAGAGTTATAGTAAAATTAGGCTTTTTAGGGCTAGATCACTGAATGCAGAAAAATAATGCTTCTTCAATGGTCCTGTGAACTAATCCAAACCCTACCCCTATATTTCAAAACACCCTAACCGTCAACAACGGGTGCCTACTAATTTATGATTTTTAGAGTTATAGTAAGTAAATTATGCCTGCTTTTAGGGCTAGCTAGATCACTGAACAACACAGAAAACTAATACTTCTTCAATTGTCCTGTGAACTAATCCAAACCCTGACCCTACATTTAAAAACACCCTCACCGTTAACAACAGGTGCTCGGGACGACTGCAGAATACCCCACCACAGCAAGCTTGGGTGGAATACCTGACAGTCAATGTAGAGAGCTGAATGTCGAGTCAACGTTATTTGCAACGCGTCATCGTTTTTACGAGTAGACTGCGGTTCAGTGATTGTAGAACGAAGGTAGTAATATATATAGTACACTTTATTCATGTCAACGCGTCATCGCGTCATCGTGTCAACAAGTAGACTGCGGTTGATAATAATAATAATAATACATACATACATACGTTTTAGGAGCATTATACAGCACTCAATGCTCTTACAATATCATGCAGTGATGGTAATAAACTAAAAATAATAAAAACTATCTACTTACACGTGTTCTAGGAATATCGAGCAAGCTATTTAAAAAGAAAAGTCTTTAACTTAGATTTAAATACATTAACAGTGTCGGAACTCCTGATGTTAGACGGAAGAGAGTTCCCAAGTCTTGGAGCGCAGATCGAGAACGCTCTATCACCATAAGACACAGTATTTGACTTTGGTTTGGACAACAAGTTATAACTACATGATCTTAAAGTAAGGGCTGGCTTATATCTCTGTAGCAGATCAGAAATATAATCCGGGGCCAGACTATGGAGAGCTCGATACGTGATTAATAGAACCTTATAACTAATTCTAGATCTAATTGGAAGCCAGTAGAGTTGACGGAGTACAGGGGTTATATGTTCTGATTTCTTTGTTTTAGCGACTAGCCGAGCGGCAGTGTTCTGTAAGCGCTGTAGCTTAGCTATTTCAGAGTCAGGTTGCCCAAACAGAATACTGTTGCAACAGTCCAGACGGTAAGTAATAAAAGCGTGCACCAACTTCTAACAGTCTCCTTGACACATATACTTGCAAATTCTTCCAATGTTACGGATAGCAAAAGAAGCTGACTTGCAAATGTTGTTTATGTGAGTAGTCAGTATATTAGGTGACTGTCCAAAGCAATGCCAAGATCGGCAGGTACAAAATGCAGACTGCAGACTGGAAAATGCAGACTGGAAAATGCAGACTGGAAAATGCAGACTGGAAAATGCAGACTGGAAAATGCAGACTGGAAAATGAAGACCAGACAAAATCAATAAGAAACATCTATCGGTCTGTAACAAGGCGACTCTGCAAGGCTATAGATGACTTAGATCCTTATTTTTTTGTGTTATACACGTCTTATGCGGGGTCTTGCTTTTTTCTTGACTGCATGCCGGCGCCAGCCACGCCGTGTATGCGAGCCACGCCGAATACGAGCTTTTCATGACAATATTTCCTTAACAAACAGAAAGGAAAAGCTATGTATTCCGAGGTATTTTGAATTATTTACTTACTTTTTAATTACCTTCGTATTTAGCCGGGTCCTGTCTTTGTTAAATTGATTCAGTCCCATCTTCTTCTGTCCACCATTTTAAATTTATTGTTATGCACAGGAAGCCCAAAGCAGCCTCTCCGATTACATATAAATTTGGGTTTCCGGTTTGGTAAAGCGGACACCCTTGGGTCCGTAACTGGAACTGTCCGCTTACGGGAATAGTTCTCGTAAGCGGTCACTTGTGGAATATGGGATGTGTCCGCTTACGGGAGCTACAATAAAGACCCTGGGGGGTGGGGGTACTCAGAAGAGTTTTGGGTAGGGGTGTGCCGCGAAGACCTCAAAACCCTGACCCTATCCCAGACCTAAAAATGCCGTTTACCATACCCTATCCCAGACTTGAAGGAAAATATCAATACCCTATCCCAGACGTGATCTTGTGATGTTTACACAGCATGAGATTAGATACATGTATCAATGAGTCCAGATACCGAACAGTTTTTAATTACAATTACACTACGAAAGCCGTTGTTTTGTATTAATATGGTATTTTAAGCTGTAGTGTAGTCGATAGAGCGCTTAGCATGGCGTCAACGACAAGTATATCAAAATCCATACCCTTTCCAGACCAAAACCGTAAAAAGGATACCCACCCTATCCCGCGGCACATGTACCCGTATAGCCCAAATAAGGGAGTACCCCCCACCCCCCTCCCCCCCCCCCCCCCCCCCCCCCGCCGGGAATACAGCTGCAGGGATATGATGTCGTCATCATTGTGAGCTCATGTCGGTACATAAATCTGTACACACAAGAATTAGAAGATATATTTGCAAATGGAAGACTGCTTCATTGCGCTTAAAGACTTGAGTTGCATGTCCACCAAGATATCATTGACGCGTGCAACGGCTTGAGACAGTCGCTCTTTTTCTTGCCAGTCAGAGAAGTCTGCAACTTCTTAGCAAGTTCCATCGCACCTTGTACAGAATTAACTTCTGGAACTCTCAGTGGCTGGCCAAAGTCCTTGATCGTATCTTTATACAATACACAAGATTATTTGGATGACAGTTTACTTTACAGCACTGTTTACAATACTGTAATTGCTCTAGAACTGTATCAAATAAACCGATAAAGCGAATTGCGGAAAAGTTCTAAGCTAACACCGGTGTGAAGTTGATTGATTGCAACATAATACTCATAATCGTTCTAGTAATGGGATTATTCTGCTGGGGCCGGGTGTCCACTTTATACGGATTGGGCGAGGTTTGTTGTTGGATCATGGGTGACTGGCCGCGCGGCAACAGATCTCACGGAGCAATACCTATGGCCGATTTTTGTTTAGGTCTTAGATCCGTCTTTGAAACGTGGATAAGAGAGTTAGCACTCGTTCTCAAAAGGAGGTTTATTAAAACATCACACGAACTAACCCTAGGCCCCTACGACTTTATACCCCGTCAACGTTAACCGTTAACTGTAAAAGTTTCAAGCTTGAGCGCCCAGGAAAACGACGTTCAGTGGTAAAGGACGATCGTTTTAATAGACAAGAAAGTTCAAGAAAGTCCTTTAATTGACTTAATTTAATAGCCCCTCCAAGAACAATTTACATATAATTGGAGAGGCTGATTTGGGCTTCCTGTGCATAGCAATAATTTAAAAATGTTGGACAGAAGAAGATGGGACTGAATCAATCTAACGAAGAAAGACCCGGCTAAATACGAACGTAAATAAAAGTAAGTAAATAATTCAAAATACCTCGGAATATATAGCTTTTCCTTTCTGTTTGTAAAGGAAATATTGTCATGAAAAGCTCGTATTCGGCGTGGCTCGCATACACGGCGTGGCTGGCGCCGGCATGCAGTCAAGAAAAAAGCAAGACCCCGCATAAGACGTGTATAACCCAAAAAAAAAATTATCTAAGTCATCTAAAGCCTTGCAGAGTCGCCCTGTTACAGACCGAAAGATGTTTCTTATTGATTTTGTCTGGTCTGCATTTTCCAGTCTGCATTTTCCAGTCTTAATTTTCCAGTCTTAATTTTCCAGTCTGCATTTTCCAGTCTGCAGTCTGCATTTTCCAGTCTGCATTTTGTACCTGCCGATGCCAAGATCATGGGCGACAGGAACCGGAGCAATGATAGTACCATCAATGGATATATCTGGCATCGGCTCACACTGTATGAACCGAGATGAGAGATGGACGATCTCTGTTTTACGTGGATTACACGCGAGTTTGTTGGCGGTGCACCAGATTAAGATATCTTTAACACATAGCTCCAATTTGGCTAATGTAGTAGATCGATCACATGTAGAGTTAACAGTTACATAGAGTTGGGTGTCATCTGCATACATCATGCAATCGAGGTTATGCGCCTTCATCAAATCCTTCAACGGTGCGAAATACAGGGAGAACAAAAGCGGTCACAGTACAGAACATCTAGTACGCCATACTGTATTGTCTTGCTGGTGGAGACGGTATTCCCGACAATGACTGATTGTACTCTGTTAGTGAGGTATGACCGGAACCATGCTAGCACTGTGCCTCTGATCCCATAACGATGCTGAAGTCTCTCCAGAAGGAGAGCATGGTCAATCGTGTCGAATGCGGAGTATAAGTCAAGCAAAACTAAGACCACCTCACGCCGAGAATCGATGGCGCGGAGAATGACGTTCATCATGCATAGCATTGATGTCTCCGTACTGTGAAATAGTCTATATGCTGACTGGAATTTAGCAAGCAGACCATTCCCCAAGAGGTAGTTCATCGTCTGTGTAGAGGCAACCCGTTCTAGTAACTTAGACAGAAAGGTTATATTTGTGATCGGACGGTAACTTGAAAATTCCTCCTGGTCAATGTTGGACTTTTTCAGGGATGGGTGTATGATGCCAGTTTTTAGAGACGAAGCTAAGGGAACACGCCCTCAGACAATGATGCATTGATGATTTTAGTAACTTGAGGAACCAAGAAAATCAAGATTTTGCTTCATAATGTGTGCAGGAACAGGGTCAAGCAAGCATGACTTTGCAGGAGACTTTTCAAGCATCTTGATTGTAGAACGAAGGTAGTAATATATAGAATCGTATAGCCAAAGCTGAATCGCACGGTGCATTTGCGAAATCAGACGCTGATTGGCTGAGACGGAGTGGTGATTCAGAGTGGAATCACCACTCCGTCTACGCGCGCTATTTATAACTTACCAAAATATCAACAAAAGTACTCAATCTTCAAGTAATTCATCGGACTATGCGATTCAAGGAAAGCGACTCGGGCGATATCGGTTTTCTCGTGCAATTTAACGTGGAATTACCTCGTCAGGCATGTGATTTTCCTATAGTATCACGATTCACTGATCACTTTTGAGACGCCAATATAACATGGTATTGCGTCTCAGAATACCAGCCTCTGATTGGCTCTTGCGCGAGCCCTTGCAGTTACATGGGTTCCAGGTCAAGGTCAAAAGTCGTTTGTTCAACAGCAAGATTTCTACAATTTCACCTTCAAAACACTGTAAATTACAAGATAAGCATCATTCAATCCTAAAGGTAAGGTTGGCATTGTAGTTTCCGTCAGAAATCTAACACTCTTATTCGCTAAAAGTACAATTTTCATAATTTTTGAAGAGATTTCAAAACACGTCGCGAAAGTTTTCGCCACGCAAGCCGTGAAACCGTTGCCATAGATATACTAGGCGCCTTTTGAGAATTGAAATTACGATCAGAATAAGTTTGGTGCTTCATTCTCTTCTTTCTTTTAACAATTCCCAACTTAACTGTTGAATCGCGATACAAAACTAATTGAGATTTTGAGACGCGATACCGAATTATATTGCCGGCGTTGGAAGAAAATATATTCTTCGTATTGGGCTTCGTCGCTGCGCGACTCCGCCCAATACGGAATATATTTTCTCCCAACTGGCCGGCAATATAATTCGGTATCGCGTCTCAAAATCTCAATTAGTTTATAGTATCTTACATATCGATATTCTTCACTTCCACTATAAATATCGGATATTTCTTTCTAAAATATTTCATGAAAAATATCAGATACTAGATGATATTAAGGTGACATTAGACGAATGATAAATATCTGATAAATATCCGATATTCGATATTCTGCAGATATCGCACCTACATGGAGATTTGACAAAACGCTTACCAAAAATATTAATTCCTGCTCTGAAAAGTTATTATACTAGACATTTTATTGAGTCAGAGCAAAGTTTGTATGATAAAGAAATGTTATTAACAAAAAAATGATTTGTTATGTCAAATGCGAGATCTTTTCGTGTACAGATACTTGATGTCTAGGATATGTTTTACAATCCAAGTCAGAGTGATGGATCCTTTTTGCTGTCAAATATTCATCCCTTGCCTGCTTGCCCCGGGCTGTACAGTATCAAAAGACACGTTGCATAAGAACTTGGAACAGTACGCTTTATTGACAAGTTTAAAAAATGCATTCTGAATGACATGTACTAGTCCTTGACTCAGTTTACCAACTGGTGGCCATGTTTTATTCCGAGGAGAAGTCCTCGTACCATTGGTGAACGTAGCATACATAGACAACTAGCGCGCGGTGCAATAAGGGTACAACACAGGAAGTCCAATACACGACACTGATTAAATTGCATATAAATGTAACAATAGTAAAAGTCAGGTGTGTAGCCAGAGGCCTGAACGATTACTGTACAACTGGTCGAACTGAAATCTTGGCTGCGTTGTGCTGTCACAAGTCACGGCAAAATGCCCCTGTCGATCGTATGAATTCACAGGCTGCCCAGACTCGACATATATTTCCAGCTTATTAGTCTGTTGAGTTACCTGTGGTGTGTTTCATCAAGCGATCTCGAAAGAGTTTACATAATTGCTCATTGTGAATTCTCTTTTCCGATTCCTACGAAATAATTCTTCAAACATAAAATATTGACACTTAATGAAGAGCTGTGAGTGGTTTTTGACCTTCGAGGCCTAATAAACTGCTTTTGAAGGCCCAAAATCGCCCCAAAACCACTCACAAAAAGGCGTTAAGTATCAATCTTTTATTTTTGAAGATTTATTTCGTTGGAATCGGAAAGGAGAATTCACAAGGAGCAATTATATAAACTCTTCCGAGATCGCTTGATGAAACACACCACAGGTAATCCAACAGACCTATAAGCTAGAAATATATGTCGAGTCTGTGATTAATAACCCACTTCCGCGATATGCTTTACTTGTCACGCACAAAGGTTTCAGTACGAGGCTCCGTGCTAAATTAAATGTATTTTCACAGAAAAGAATAAATTTTATTAAGCACGGAGACTCCTATTGAAATCTTTGTACGTGACAAGTAAAGCATATCGCGGAAGTGGGCTATTCAGACCACATGGTCATTTGCCTTCGCCGAGCTTCAAAACTCGGTTGCTTGAATGAATTCAGACTACAAATCATGGTCATTTTCCTTCGCCGAGCTGCACAACTTGGTTGTTTGAATGAATTTCGACCACCACAAATCATGGTTCAAATAGTCGGTTGTTTATCGACACAGCACCGTTCAGGAGAGTCGTGCACACTTCCTGAATACTTCGATAAATGTTACCTAAAAGATTTCGAGGCAGTATCGCGTATGAACGAGAAAAAAAGTACTTACCGAGCGCAAAGAATCCTTTGTCTTTCGAAAACACGAAGGGACAAGATCTAGAAGGGAAGCGATTTGAAGTTTTGTGGCCTTCGCTGATTGGCTACGAAACAATGGCCTGAGCCGTGCCCCTGAATTTTTTTTTGGGGGGGGAGGGGGGGGGGGGACAGATGGCAGTCCACAATCACACCAAATCTAACTAAAACCTAAGTTACAATAAAAATCACTGCTAAAAAAGGAAATACTTCAACTTAGACTTAAAACATGAACTGTTTCTGAGCTCCTAATATTAGGTGGTATAGAGTTCCATAACTTAGGGGGCGCTAACCGAAAAAGTTATATCCCCATAAGTCACAGTGTTTGACTTTGGTATGGAAAGCAAGTTCAAACTCGACGATCTCAGATCGTATAAAAGCGGAATAAAACCTGATCACCGGCTAACATGATTTTCTTAACAAGAGACCGAAACTCAGCATAATGTGTCACCATGACGTGTGTTTAACACAACATTAACACGTTAATAACACTAGTCGCGACAACGGCGACGGCAAACCAGCTGGCATGTAGTGCAATACCAGCATTGCAGAGATTTCCCCAGCAGCAGTTTGATGTGCAGCTATGCCACCAGCCTAACTGCTTGTTTTTCAGCTCCGCTTGGCAATCGGTATCTTTGGCTTTGCAACCTTCTCCTGTGGTACATCCCTTGCTGTACTTCTTTGTTGTCCCGAGGGTACCCTGTTGCAGAACATTATAATGATAATGTTTAAAGGCGGGGAACTGAACAAAACTCCGCCATGTACAGATGGCTGAAGCGCCGTAAGATAGGGGATTTGTGGTTTGTTTGCTGGGGTAGGGTTAGTCATAATGTGGGTACGCCATTGTATTGTTTAGTAAGCCATGTTCTTTGTTGCGCTTGGCTATTCATTCGTCAATGGTATGGCTCGTTCAGAGCACTAGGAACTGACCCAATTTGTGACGTCACTAGTATCCATGGGGAATACATTGGTATTGCCGACACTGATTGAAAAGCTGATTTCCTTGGTATGTGTGACGTACTATATGGGGAAACTTTGCACCGAACTGAGCCGCCACACAAGCTAGATTTATTTGCGGAGAATCGCTGGTAAGAGACTGGCCTAAAAATACCTCGCCTAGTCTGGTATTTCCGGATTGTGTTACTCTCGCCATGCTTCCATCATAGTTTCGCGTGGGGTTTTGTCTAAGGCTATCCCTATCGTTTACCATCGCCGGACCGACCCAATATTTTGGAAAAGTACGGAAAAAATATAGACAACAATAATTTCGTAACAGCACCTCTTTTCCGAGCTCTGTTTTTTTTTTTGCTTTTATCATGCGAATTGTCAATCCACAACTAGTAGAGGAAAAAGTAGTTGAGGAATAGGCCAATCATTTACGACGTCATTGTTACATTGTAGCCTCATTAGCATAAATTAAACTTCAAGCTACAGACAAACAGACTACATCAGTTGAAAGATAATTGCGGAGCAGCAGTTCTAATCTGTATTTGGTCGGCATCCTCCTAACACGCCTTGCTTGATGTGTATGTAGAATATACAACATAAATATTTTCTATGCGGCGGAGCGCAGTGACAGGGCATAGAATCTGTATTTGGTGGTAAAAATCGAGAGCTCTTGACGACGTTTCCCGCATATCTACTCGGATTATGTTTTCGCCTTTTATCAGAGAGCATGATAACTTTTGAACTGAATCGAATTTTGAAATTCCCCGAAACATTTTTGTAATATGATTCCTCTGAAGTGCGACAAAGCAAACAGATTTTAAAACTTTAAAATATTTTCGGAATCGGAGCTTCTGAAAGCCATCTCACTTGATCGGTGAGACGGGTGGCGGAAAATTCGATATTTTCAAAGAACTCAAACCTTTTTTTATTATTCTTGTAGCCAATTTTATAAGCGTTAAAATGATACATGGATGATGTATCTACGATGTTTCCTCGAGGCGCTACACAATTTAGACTGGAAACGCACCCTGAAGATATCCGGTAACCTTAATTGCGAAATTGAAAATTTGGTTATATGCAATACGACATTTTCATTATGGCGTCATTTTACTATAATTTACAACAACTGTCAATATATATTTCTCAGTTCAGTTCCAGTTTATAGTTTGTACTTAACTTCAGTTTGACAATATTTTTTTAAACTTCTACAACATGTTCACTTGTTATCCTCTTCTAACGCGCAACAATCAGTATTTATAGATAACCTAGGTTTAAACTTAGTAATCTCCGAAATTTGAGATTGTTATGTTGAATATTTACGGAGAAATTGACTTTTCAAAACTGTAAAATAACCTGGGTGGAAAGAGTTGCCGACAGTCATACATTCTTTGTGAATTTTGAGATTAATATAATCGGTCATTCCTCAAAATATATTTATTATATCACTCAAAGTTTCGGTGATTATCAAGTGTGACAATCTATTTCGGTTTATGCACTCTGTTTGTTTGTTTGTTTGTATGTACGTCGCTTGAAATTTGACGTATACCAGGAGTATCTTACACAGGAGTGTTCCTGGGCCCTTGTGTTGGCCCCCAACACAGTAGATGGTGTGTCTATTTATAGATTCTCATTTTCCCGCGAAAGCTGGGGCATGATTACTTTGGTTACCAATCATGTGAGAAAGAAATTGGCGGAGGAGAAGCGGATGAGCACGCAGAATGCTATGTTCCATAAATCCTGCAGTCTCGCCTTTTCTCCGCTTTCTGGTCTTATCTTCGCTTTCCGTGGTACCACTATTCGATTCTTAGCTATCTTCACCTGTATCCTCGGCTCCGATGCAAGGTCAAAACTTTCATCGACATCGCTATAGCTCTCCATATCGTCCGCCATTTTAAAAAAGCCCACCGGAAACGTTGTCGCGATGTATCTAGACGTAGTGCCTCCTGATTGGTTAAAAGTGACGGCCTTTGTTTCTTCTCGCGGGAAACTCTATGCTAAAAATAACTCTACCATTTGCAGTGTTGTGTGACAATAAAGTGTGGGACTAGGAACACTCCTCTGTAATATACTCCTGTATATACTAATGAGGAAAAAAATGTAAACAAAGATTCCGGCGCCTATTGTTGGTTTGCACATGACGTCACGGCGGCCATGTTGGAGGACACTGGCAAAAGATTCCTTATTCGTGGCTTTTGTTCCGGCCTCATCATCATCATCATTTTATTATTTAACTCATGTGTACAAAATAGCAAGATTATACTAATACAAATATTAATGATAATAACATTTACTTACAGTTTTGAACAAGTTAGTTTACAAATATAAGTATACAATTGAGTAAGGGCCGCCCTAAATAGCAGAGCTAATCGAGAGGATGACCCTTTAACATGGGATTGATTTCAACCCAAGAAACATGAACGTTTTTTTTACGCGTGTCTTCAAGCTGACTTAGTATCCAGGCTTTACTTGGTTCCAGATCCCTAACGGACCGACCGACCGACCCACCTCACGATAGAGGGCGATGGTAAACGAAACATTTTATTGGGATGGCCTTACTGCTAAATTCGGTCCTCGAATAAGGAAGCACTTTCTCACTAAACAAGTAAGTTGTGTTTACTTTAATATACCCTTTGCGCGATACGTCATAGCCGCCATGTTGGTGTACAGTTAACATTCAATAGATTCTTCGTTAGCTTCTTTTGTTCTGTACACCAACATGGCCGCCATGCCCTTTGTCATTTGAATCTCTTGGGATTGAGTGCAAACCATCTATTAGAGCAGGTTTCAATTGAGTTTCGAAAGTTTGGTTTTGCGTTTACTTAGATTTTTTATTGGCTGTGGAAATGTTTTGTAATCAGTCAGCGAATCAAATTCCAGAGTAAAACCAATCGTGGTTTTGGTCCGCACGTCATTAATCCACGATTGCGTTTATTTTTCCTCCTGATTGGTTGCTTTCTCATGCCAGTGAAACCAATCGGTATTCACTAGTTCGTGATTGGTTCGTTGTAATTGCTTTGGTTTTACAACCTGCTCTATGAGCATAACTGTTTTGAACTCTGAGGGCCAATATGCAATCCCTACAAATACCATTTGATTTTTGCTTTAAAAACCTCGTAAAGTACAGGAGTGGGAACTAATTTCAACCCCTAACAATACAACGAGCAATCCTGACCATCAGATGCACCTTAAAAATAATGTTCTATCTGTGTTGCACGCCTTTGACCTCGGTAAATAAATCGGTATACCCACTAGCCTCCTGACATAATAGAAGTTAATACTTACAGTTTCTTGGTAATATGTCTTAATACACTTATCATAGCCAAGGGGGCATGTCATCTTCGTCATGGCCTTATTACAGTCAGCGAACGAGGTATCACTGGTGCACTGATAACATTTCAGGCTCGATACTCCTGGTAAAAGGCGTGTTAAACTGATCAGTATATTATCCGATACTCGGGGGTAGAGGGAGGGGACGTCAAGTTCAGTGGGAAGGGCTAGTGCAAAATCCACAGAGTTCAGTTAGGAAAGCGAAAAAGTAAAATTATTTTACTCAAACGCCACACCTTCGATGTGTTCAAAATTGATGATCAAACTGATGATTACTCTTAACCATGATTACTCTTAAAAACAGTTTACGGTTCATGCGCAGTTCTACAAATCCTTTGTTTATTTGGCTGGCCACCAGATGCTTGACAATGGTGGGCCGCCAGTTGAAGCAACAGACTTGAACAACAGCGCGTGAACCGTAAACTGGTCTATAACCACATGCATACTTATTACTTATTCAGGACATGGGCCACAAATAAATGGAATATAATATTATATTTCAACATATATCAGTGGCAAGTTGAACTGACGTGTAACAGTTAAAACAAAGTAAAAATAAATGTCAGACTGAAGCCAGCTTCAGAACGAAGAGCGAAACAACCCTTCGATCGTTTTAACCGAAAGATAAAAGCGTTCGCGCTTACTCTGACAGTTGAAGGGTGGAAAGTTGAAACATCATGCAGCGACATTACATAAATTACTAATACAATAATAATGGTCTTTTGCTGGAATGCAATCACGTGCCTTGTACTAGGTTGCAAAAAAACCTTAATTCATATATTTAATTAAAGGCACTTGTACGAGATCGGTAGTGTTATAAGCAAAACCTGTTGCGAATGCTATTTTCCACCTCCATTCGATTGTCGATCTTTCTAAAACAGCGTTTTTAAAGATAGAGAGCCAGCAACGCCTTTAATTTCCCATGAGGATCACGAGCTCAATTCATTCGTTAACGAAGTATTATATCAGCACGTGACTGTTTCCTCCTAAAGGCCAATTATATAGGTCCGAGAACTTATACAAAAGGGGGTTCTGTCAACTAATTACTTAATATAAAAATATACAATGTCAGGGTATACTTATATTATTTATATATCTTTATACAAGTTGTAACAAGTATTCAAAATGTATTAGAAAATAATGACTTTACTTAGTTTATAACTTGTGAAATAGATACTAGATAAATATTCAATTGTTTTCTTTTGTTGCCATTTGACTATAAGATACTGACGACATTATATTTTGTTTCAAGCGTTAAGTTAAAATCACACGTAAGAGCGGCTATTTTATTATCTTTGATGAAGGATTGATATAGCTGCCGATCCTCGACAATATGATTTCTACACTTTTTTTCAGTCTAAAAGCGTTATGTATCATGACGATCTTTGCCATTGAGCTGAGCGGTGCAAAAGAGATTCATACATGTACCTACTTAAAAAGCGGAAAGGTTATCTCGAAGAGAGCACACAGGACATAGTCAACTCATAAAACTGAGTTTTTACAATGGGTCAACTTAGGACATGGGACGTCAGACTGAAATGGACTGTGAATCATCCACACTACTGCCAGCTATACTCGGCTACTCAAAACATATCGTTTTTGTATTAAAGTTATTATATTGTATTGTAATTCAGTCATGTATTTAGGTCCAATGAGACCTTCGAAAATTATGATATGATAAGTATAAAGTTCCATTCATACCGAACGAAAATTTCTTATATTTGCGTTAGATCTTGTAGAAGTAACATGTGGGGTTTTCACGTTACGTTTTTGCACGTGCAGTTATTGTATTTTGCAATTCAGGCAATTTGTTTATGTCGTTGTCCTATTAGACGTTGCCGTCGTGGTTGCTTCAGGGCCCTTAACGTGTTGCGGAAAATTGCCTACGAATCCGTTAGAAATATCATCAAAAACAAAACACCTGTCAGAAAAGGCATACCTCTGAAAGAAGCTATCCCAGTCACCAAGAGAAACGAGAAAAACGCCTTCATCATCGCTTAAGAAATAGGAGTACAGTCTATAGAGTGGTCACAGAGTGCGATAGTAGGAATTGTGCGAGGTGGAAGGGCAAACCGTTGAAGTAAAGTGTGCTAGCCCGAAACCATGTGCTAAAAGCTGAAGGGAAACACGTACCAAATGCTGAAGTACGAAACCATAATCCTGTGAGTGACGTGTTTAGCTGTCAACGGTAGACATCAAAATGTAGAATATAATATTTTTTTTTTATAAATATCGAATTTGAGTCCACGATTTCCACGTGATTTTGCTTCGGAACTTAAGGGTGTATTTTTCCAAGACTGATTCCACTGAGCTAAATCCCGAAATTATAGAATTATACCTCGAAATCCTGTACCCTCTTCGTGCATTTCAGTGCGCCCTTACAAATTATGTTTTGTGGTTTATAATTTAAATAATATTGGTTTTCCGGTTCATGAGAGGACAAAAGTTACCTTTCATATCGAACTAACTATTAACCAAACAATTATTAAACAAGAAAAAAGCATCAAATATCTGGGTGTTCATGTAGATTCCCATCTTAATTGGAAATGTCATATACATCAAATATCTAAAAAAGTTAGTAGAGGTATTGGAGTGCTTTCAAAAATTCGGCACTTTATAAATATTAATATACTAACACAATTGTATTACTCCTTGATCTTTCCTTTTTTGGCATATGGCATAATTATCTGGGGAAACACTTATCATTCAACATTAATACAACTTATCACCCTGCAAAAGAAAGCAGTAAGAATCATGACCTTATCCGACTTTCGTGAACATTCTAGCCCTCTGTTTAGGAAAATTGGTATTCTTCAATTATTAGATTTGATTTCCTACAGTAATGCACTATTCATGTATGACCTTTATACTGCTAGATTACCCCATGCTTTTTCTGATTTCTTTACAAAAATTGATAGAAAACATAGCTATAACACTCGTTCGTCCTCAAGGGAAATATATTATCTCCCCTCAACCAGAACAAATTATGGTAAATATTCTTTACGATTCACAGGTGTAATAACATGGAATTCTATTAGAGATGACTATAAACTCTTATCAAAATCCTCCTTTAACCCTATCACTCCCGGACGTGTTTTGGCTCAATTGGTGAAATACAGAGTGCTAACTCAACCCTCCCCCCTCAGTTCTAGTTTGGCTAGCCCCACAGAGCGGTCAAACGTCTGCGCGTGCGTAATACGGTCAGTCTGGTGGGCGGCCGCGCGAATTTCCCGCGCAAAATTTACCGTAAAACATATTACAACAACCCGGTGTTTAAAAAAAAACTCGGCTTGTGAACTTCTACCTCCAAAAGTTAAGAAAAGTACGTAAAAGTTAAGCTTTATATTTTCACAGTCGACGGGAAATTGAACAAACTTCAAGCTGTGAGTTTACCCAAAAAAATTGTAATTTACCAAAAAAGTTATCAAGGTTTTAAAACGGGTGTGTGAACAGTGACGCCGCCGGCTCGCTTTGAATTTGTTTTGGAATATGTTGTTGTTGCAAGACTTTTGACGCATGCGCAGACGTTTGACCGCTGTGTGGGCTAGCCCGGGCTAGTTAAATACTGCTGACTTTTTAAACCAAGGGCTCAAACTTTCCCCATGATGCCATTCGGCAGAATTCTACGGACTCGGCGGCGGTGAGTATGGTTTCTTCTGTAGGTTTTCCCATGAAATGTGCTCTAATTTTGGACAAATAAGCCACTGTAAGAGACCACTGTAAGAGAGCTAGAGGACATCATTAAGTCTGATGATGGCTTAAAAGTACTTGGTTTGCTTTTAGTAGGCCTTGTGAGGGGTTTCACAGGGTTTTTCTGTTGTGTTTCTGCTTTGAGACACATGAAATAATTCTTCACTGAAATCCTTGAAATCCTGCAGTTGGCTGTCTTTTACCCCTGATCAACCTATTAGGATGTGTTTTTGTCACTTTAAAGCAACGGCTTGAGTCCAAATCACTGCTCTTGGTTGTAGGGGGGGGACCCCTTGTGATTTTTTTGTTGATTACCCAGCATGCAATTGGAGGTGGGAACAGGTCAGTGTGGTCGAGTGAAATGCAGTGTAAACAACGGCGTGGTTCACAGTCGTTTGGTGCATTTTATGCAAACAAACCTGCTGGTTGGAAAGATTAAACAAGGTACTGTAACGACTGAGTGGTGATTTTGTATTTACTTTTGATTTCAAGTGTGAATGGGAAGGGTTTTTTGAGCCGATTTTCAGCTCCTCAAAATTCGTGAAAATGGAAGAAACGAACAACGATCTCCAAAACAAATGCGTTTTTCTCCAAAGTGGGACAGTCAAGCGATCCCTGTTGTAGCTCTCGCTTTGAAGTTATTCATCCCTTGAAATAATATCGCAACATCGTATTTCCAGCATGTCTAGGTTTGACACAATAATTTTATCCAGGTACATGCTTCGTATTGGCCGGTTACGGCCGGTTCAGGAGCGAAAGGGTTAAGGAACAAATAAAATCAGATATCCTAAGTTCCTATTGACATTTCCAAGAAATTTTCATGTTTTTCTTTTTTTCTTTCTTCTTTTGTTTATTATTATATCTTTATGTCTTGTGTGTATTTTATGTCTTGCCTATATACGACCTACACATTGTAATTTTATTCATGCGGCAATCTGACTCGATTAGTTGAGCTACTTCAGATTGCCGGTGTCCGGCAACATGATTATTTTACTCTTTTCTTCTGCAACATTGTAAACAGTAGACACAAATAAACTTCGTCTTGTTGTTGTTGTTGTATATTGAATATGGCGGTTTCGAGGGATGTTATTATGCGTGTATGACTCTATTACTCTATTACGGCTATAAGTTTTGAACATTTAATGACGTCACATATGATCAACAATACTGACAGACAATGAAGTTTGCGTAAACTATGCCATTTAATTTGTTTTACAGAAAACGTCCAATAAAATATTGTAAACTAGTGGTACTTTGCGTTATATATCACGTGAGCTTTACCATCTGTATTCTTATTGATTATGACCAAGCGAAGGCAATAAGAAAGCGATAAATCTAGTTGTACAAAATGTGTTTCAAAATGAAGATTCAATTCGACTCAATATATAGCTGAAGTGGGAATGAGTATACAATACAATAACTTTTATTTCAACACGATAAAAGATTAAAGCGTTACCGCTTGTGGGGTCGTGTATATTACAAAAGTAAACTAATTAACTATATACAAAATTCACAATAAAATGCTAACTATATGTAATACTGTTAAGAATAACTTTGGAAATAACACGGATCGGACGATTATATTTTCATCTCCTCTATGAGCTGGTGATTTTCAGAATAGAATCAGAGCTAACGGCAGGTGGTAAGTTCAGCCAAAATGTTGGCCGATTGAAGCAATGGCTCAAAAGCCAATGCAAATGATTTTTAACTAAAATGATTACGGTGGTATAATTGCAGAAAATACACAAATATTATCGTTACCATTTCAACAGAAAATTACGGTGGCCCGGTCAGGTTACCACGTTACCATGATACCACGATAGAGCCTAACTATGGCGTTATATCCCCGCCAAAATTCAACATTAGGTTTCAACATTGAAGTTTTGAATTCAACATTGAAGTTTTGAATTCAACATTCAAGTTTTGAATTCAACATTCAAGTTTTGAATTCAACATTCATAATAATGTCGAATATGAAACTTCAATGTTGAAACCTAATGTTGAATTTTGGCGGGGATATAACGCGTTAAATCTCCGCCAAAATTCAAGTTTGGTTTTCAACATTCAAGTTTTGTTTTCAAGTTAGAAACCTAACGTGGTAACATGTTTTTTTTGATAATTTTACTCCTCATCCTTAGTGGATGAGCTGCTCGAATTCTTGCATCTTTTCCCTTTTCCGTTCAGTTCCTTGAAGCATATGCTTGGGCCTCCTATTTTCTCTCCCTTACATTTACAAATCGGTGCAATTCAAATCTAGGAGCCAGAATTCAATAGTGTTTGACTGCCTATGAATACAGTGCTTTTGTAGGGAGGGGGGGTCATCAAAGTTTCATGTAAAATGTAATGAAATTGTTGTTGTAATGCTAAGCTTAAGCAACCAGGACGAAGACGAAACGTAGAAAACGGTTTTCTCCTGATATTTGATGTTTATTATTTCCTTTAGTTGCCTTCATGATCAAGTGCCTTTTCTAACCATATTTTCGGAAAATGTGATCAGGATACAGTTCCGTTAAGGCCGAATGATAAACGCTGTGATTTATTTTTTACGTTCGCGTTCTCCTTTGAACGTAAAATTTGGTGTTTTCACGTTGTGTTTTTGCAGAGAACGGTCAAAATGTAGGCGACTCTGTGCATTTTCACGTGCTTTTATTGTATTCTGTAATTAAGGCTATTGTTTTCAGCCGTCGTCCTAGACCGCGTCGACGTCGTGGTTGCTTAAGCTATCTACTGTTTAGTCTAGAACACAGGAAACCAGTGTTTAGAGAGCAGTAAATCTCAAAAATTTAGGCTCGGCCCATCGGCCCTCGCAACATTTAGGCACATGTCTGCTTTGTTTCCTTCATCCACAGGATGGTATTCTCTATGCTCATGATCAAAGGCACATCCCCATAGGACAGATAATGCATCGGTGTCCAGGAGATTAGTTATGCCAATACTGAGCTCTTGTTCATTTATTTGGGACTACGGAACAATGCAATATAATGCACGAAATAACAGTACTTATTTCAAGTATCCATGCGGGAAGGAGGGCGAGGTAGAAATTTTCAGAAGGATACCTGTATATATAGTACTCTGGACAGAACAATTGATGCATGACATTTTACGACTTTACACAAAAACTACAAACTTATTTTTCGGCTGAGAAATGTTAGATGCACGTTGTATTTGTGTCTTAAGGAAAGTAAGATTATAGCCGCGTTTGTTAAGGTATGTTATTAATTCATTAGTGTGTTTCTTAAAGCTATCGTCCGAAGAGCAAATGCGGCGAAGGCGAAGTGAAAGGCTATACGGGATAGAGTATTTAGTGTGACCGGGGTGACAAGACGTTTTAAGAAGGTACTGGTGTTTGTCAGTGGGTTTGGTGTACAAGTCTGTTTCTATAAGTCCGTTTTTAAGTAAAACGTTAACGTCGAGAAATGGGATGTTAATGGAAGAATGGGAAGAAGTGAACTTGATGGTAGGGTGGAGGTTATTGAGATAATTAATCAATATTTTCAGTCGATCCAGTCCTTCAGTCCAGATCACGAAAATATCATCAATATATCTCAACCACGTGTGTGGCTGGTAGGGTGAATTAGATAGTGCGTCACGTTCGAATTTAGCGAGAAATAAGTTGGCGAAGGAAGGAGCCATTTTAGTACCCATGGCTGTTCCATGTATTTGTAGATAGTGTTGTTGATTAAACGAGAAATTATTCATAGTAAGAATCATGCGTATAAGGTCGCAGATGGTTTCTGTGGGTACATGTTTATTAACGCGGTTACGAAGAAAATAGCGACAAGCATCAATGCTTTCATTATGCGGAATGTTAGTATAGAGGTTTTGCACCACCACGTGATGGCAGCCATGTTGGTGGCCAGAACAATGAGATTTGTTTAATCATGTGAAAAATTAAATCTCAAAGGAATAACATTCTATTGTTCTGGCCACCAACATGGCTGCCATCACGTGGTGGTGCAAAACCTCTATATAAGGAGGAAACGTCGAGAGTTACGATCAAAGCGTTATCAGGGAGCTTGTTAAAGAGGGAAAGTTTATTAAGAAAGTCAGTAGTGCCCTTAACATAAGAAGGAGTGGTGGTAACTAACGGTTTAAGATGATAATCAACGAATTGCGAGATGCGTTCTGTGGGGTGGTTATTTGAGGATATTATGGGTCGTCCAGGATTATTGTTTTTGTGTATTTTAGGTAATATGTAGAAGCGTCCTGGTTTGGCGTCGTTATGTACGAGATACTGTCTTGTTTTCATATCAATCATGTTTTCGTTGAACATACGATTAACGTATTCTGTTACTCGTTTCTGTATGTCGTTGGTTTTGTCGGCATCAAGTTGTTTATAAAATGTAGGATTGTTAAGTTGTCGATTACATTCGTCGATGTACCATGTTTTGTCCATTACAACTGTTCCCGATCCTTTGTCAGCGGATTTGATTACCACGTTGTGTCGTCGTTTGAGGTTATATAATGGATACATGATGTAACTGTGACGTCATCAAGATGTATACGGTAGCTCAAATAATCGGATTTTGTTTTGGTCATCGGTCTGCATCCTCCCACAAAAAATCAATCTTCCGGCGTTGGAAACTTTTGAAAATATAGCAAAGTGATCGATTTTAGGGTCATTTGTGCCAAGCGTGTCATTCCCTTGAGATGTTCGTAATCGCAGGCGGTGATTACTCGAATATTTTGCATGGCGTTGTGAATACAAAGGTTCATTGGTTCATTAAGTAACCATTATAAGTTTTTGAAGCCGTTTAATAAACTCGCAGCACGTGTTTTATCAGGTTTTATCAGTGTAAACTAACTAGTCGGACAATAGCAAATAATAGAAAGAAACAACTCAAGCATGTTAAGGCCTGGTTCAGGGTCAAATTTCGGTTAAAAAATGTTTTCCTTATTTCAACACGGCCGAGTATGGTAAGTACGCCAAGTTTCTCACGATAATAGGTATCGCCATTCTTGGTAACCTTAAGTGGTTTGTGTGTAGTAAAACGTGTCACGTGGTCTGTCACGTGACTTAGAACACGAAATCAGTAAATCAAAAATGCGGCTCCGAGTTTAAAACAGCTAGGATGATGAATGGATAGCTTTAGTTAAGGTTGAAACCTTTTACCTAAATCAACTTAGAAAAGATGACTACGATGTTTCGTTAACGAGTAATTAAGGCGAACATATGCAAAATAGGTCACGTGACTTTTTGTACCCTTAATATCTCCTTATCTTTACATGATAGTCATGTTTTCTAAGTGTGATCGGAAACACTGTGGGAGGAGTAATGTTTTAGCAGGGTTACCTTATATTGATATGTTATCGTCGCAGCCGCATGCCACTTAAACGATTTTATATAATTATGACGTCATCGATCACGTGATACGACAACCATCCACTTAACAAATTTAAGGAAGTTGATATTAGTATTATAGTGTAATTAGATTGTGTTTAAACTGTTATTTCTGTCAGAAAACATTTTTTAACTTACATCTATTTTCCGTTAAATGAACCAGGCCTATTGAAGTTGAAAAAATTGAATTGTTTCGTGAAAATGCGTGCGTGAAGGATCCACCGTGGTAGGACAGGTAGGTGGCCTCGAGGAAGACTTGAAAGATATGTGGCGCTACTATTCTGAGACAAAGCGGGTTGCTTTCAGAATATAAAAAAAATCCGGTGAATTTGGTTTGTGTTGCTCTGACATTTTTTTAGTAAGTAAAAGCCACATCTCAAGTGTTTACTTGCTGAAAATACTTCAGAAAGTCGCGCTTTTCGACTTCGATTTTGAAGATTTGTGCCCAATTTGCGGAGAGAAAAAAAGATGGCTGCTGATGTGACCACCCCAAGCCATACAGTAATATCCTGTTAGCTAGATATCAAGCGTTTTTCGGTTCGATGAATTGATTGTTTTCTGAGGACACCTTTGTACAACATCACATTTAACAATCGTTTTAAATTTCGTTCTCATTTAATTCGCCGCGGGATCAAAACAAACGTTGGAAAACTTTCTCAAAAACTAAATCCATCTTCTGAAACGGCGTTCCTAAATTTCATACAGCACTACCACAGCAATAACGTACAGGCTTTACATAATTTGTAGTGAAACTTCCCGTTACAGCGCCGTCTTTGTTTTGCCAGTGACTCTACAAATGGAAGCGAAATAAAGTAATTCATTATCAGCTATGCCAAGCTCCGAAATGTCATAAGAACCATTGGCCCA
This sequence comes from Actinernus sp. WN-2022, assembly GCA_030867875.1. NCBI lineage: Eukaryota > Metazoa > Cnidaria > Anthozoa > Actiniaria > Actinernidae > Actinernus > Actinernus sp. WN-2022. The sequence continues at coordinate 53,530,767 of JAOWCC010001501.1, forward strand.
TAATGGTTATTTTATGATCCGTTATGTCGGATCCGTTATTGCACATTATAAACTTGATAATATCATGTCGAGTGTTCGCTAAGGCCCGTTTCAAACGTCGAACTTTTCATGCGCCGAACTCAATTACATCAAAAGATTTTCTTTAATATCCTCTTTTTCATCATTTTGTTTGCTTTATTTATTGTAACTAATATTATGTTTTCATTATAAATTTCGCAAGCGTTACAGACACGAGCGGATGATACGAAACTTGATCAGTAACTGGCTGACAACAAAACTGTTTTTGAAATGTGAACAGTTTTTGCTATTAAGGACTTTAAAGAAAAAAATTAGCAAGAACAGTAGTTGAAAAAAAGTGTAGAGATGTATACTGAGGCTTGTTTTAGAAACTTCTACAAGCCGCATTTGCTAATTCAAAATAGAGACTAGGGACAGGTGGGGCCGGTCAATGTACTAGTTAAGGGGAATTATAATATAGATACGATAGTACGCGCGCTCTGATTGGCTAAGAAGCCATGTTTTATCAGAGTATATAACATGGTTAGCCGTGTTATATAGTTTTCAACTGGCGGTTTCCTTTCATCGCGCGCGTAAATCTATATTATAAAACAGATAAAGAAGCCTTAAATCCATGTTTTATACTATCATAAAACACTCTGGTCATTTGAGAACACTCTAGAAATGTTGAAAGCACGCGCCTTCGGCTTGTGGTTTAACATTTCTCTCATGTTCTCAAATGCCCATCGTGTTTTATGATAGTATAAAACATGGCTAAGGCTTCTTTATTTGTTAAATAAAGACAGATTTTCAGCAATAACAGTAAAACTTCCTCATGAGCAAACGCTATGATTTGCCAGTATTTATACCTTTATGATATATGAAAGAAAAAGGAAGGAAGTCATCATCATATATCAGCTATCACAGCTCCGAACTCCATCAGAGAATGCGAGTTCCAAAGCGATATAGGACGCACAGGTTTTGATACTTTAAAAGAGTGCGAGGTTCTCCAGATAACTCCAAATTAAGGTATATACATGACTTGCATAGGACTTGAACTGTTTTATATGTACTAGGAGCGATACAATGTTAAAAATAGTAGCGGCAGAATAGAGACCCATGTTAGACCCAATATGAAAGCGAATTAGTTATACGCCTATTTAAAATAGCAGCATTATTGTTTGTCATTTCAATAACAGGAACTGGTAAAACACCCTATTGTTCTGCAGTCTCTATAATAATGCAAAGAAAACACTCTGAATGGTTTTGATCATTCTCTTCTTGATTTTCAGCTTGCAAAGATAAAGCCTGATACTTTGGAAACGTTCTCAGGATCAGTCAGTACAGGTACGGCTTGGTGTGATTTTTAAAGTTTACCACCTTCGCACATCTGTAGGCTTTCATTATCTCAAATACCCTAGGACAGGAAAATATCAAAGTATTTTAATTTCGAAACTAAAATCCATTTAAGTCCCTACCTTATGTTACCTTGAAAACTGGCCAACGTTACTTTAACATCGGCCATCGCATGTTTATTAATGAAACACCGAAAGTTATATAGAACAGGTGAAAAGATATATAATAATTTCATGTCTGGATATCAAAACGGCAATAATTCGAACTGAAAACAAAATAAGAAAATAATTTAATTTTACACCAAAAAACCAGGACGGGGAGAGCATATTAATAGACCGGACAGTTGGATAGGGGTTTGCGATCAGGATTTCAAATACTCTGACCTTATTTCAGACCAAAAATGTGCAATTTACATGTTTTGTCTGACGAAGGAATTCCATGTCACCTTTCAAGCTAAAAAAACGCATAGCATTTATCAATGAAATAAATATATTATCGATTTCAAAAAGGAAGACAAAAATTGATTTAGAAGCCTCAAGGAAAAGTTGAAAAATAGGTGGCGTTAATATACTGGGACATAGCGGGATGCTTGCAGATTATAAAAAAATGCTCGTGAATTAGGGTTGAGTTGCTCTGACATGTTATAAGTAAGTAAAAGACACACTCAAGTTTTTACTTGCTGAAAATCTACTTCAGAAAGCCGCGCTTTTCGATTTCGATTTGTGACGATTCGTGCTGAATTTGCGAAGAAATCCAAGATGGCTGCTGATGTGACCACCCCAAGTCATACAGTAATATCCTGTTAGCTACATATCAAGACGTTTATCGGTTGTATGAATTGATTGTTTTCTGAGGACAGTTTAGTAAAACATCACATTTAACAAGCGTTTTTTTTTTATTTAATCCGCCGCTGGATCAAAACAAACGTTGGAAAACTTTCTCAAAAACTAAATCCATCTTCTGTAACGGCGTTCCTTAATTTCATACAACACTACCACAGAAATAACAGGCTTTACAGAATTTATAGTGAAACTTCCCGTTACAGCACTCTCTTTGTTTTGCCAGTGACTCTGCAAATGGAAGCGAAAGAAAAAAATCCATTATCAGCTATGCCGAGCTGATAAGTAAAACTTCCCGTTAGGCATATCACCGCTTTGTTTTGTAAGTGACTACAAATGGAAGCGAAAGAAAGGAATTCTTTATCAGCTTTCCCGAGCTCCGAAATGTAATGAGCCATTGGCCCATAACGGTTATATTATGATCCGTTATGTCTGATCCGTTATTACACGTTATCAACTTGATAATATCATGTCAAGTTTTCGCTTAAAAACTGAAGATTGCTCAAATTATACCAATTTTCAAGGCTGACGGCCCAGAACTCTTCAGTAATTCATAGTAGACCAATATCTATGTTCTAGAAGTGTTTAACATGAATATATAACTCATATATGCATGTAGCAAATATATATTATTTTAAATATAAATTTATTTCATCCTTCCTCTTTCTCATCATTTTGTTTCTATTATTTATTGTAAATATATTTTCATTATATATTTCGCAAGCGCCCTGACAGACACGAGCGACAACACGAAACCTGATCAATAGCCGAGTGACAATTTTTTTTTTTTTGATGTGAACAGTTTTTGCTGAGTAATTTAAAGAAAAAAGGAAGAATAATAGTTTAAAAAAAGTGTAGAGATCAATACTGAGGTTTGCATTAGAAACTTCTACAAACCACATTTGCTAAGTCAAAATAGAGACTTGGGACAGGTGGGGATCAATGTTGCTTTCTATAGCTCTTTCTCTGCGAGCAGAAGTCTTTCAAGGAAACCTGTACTAGTTAAGGGAAAATAAAGCCAGGCTTTTCAGCAATAACAGTAAAGCTTCTTCACGAGCAAACACTATGATTTGCCAGTATTTATAATTTTATGATAAATGAAAGAAAAAGGAAGGAAGTCATCATCAGCTATCACAGCTCCGAACACCATCATAGAATGCGACTTCCAAAGCGATACGGGAAAGCAAAGGTTTTGATACTTTAAAATAGTGCGAGCTCCTCCAGATAACTCCAAATTAACTGTATATACAGTGACATTGCATAGGACTTGAACTGTTTTTGATCTACTAGGAGCGATACAATGTTAAAAATAGTAGCGGCAGAATAGAGACCCATGTGAGACCCAATATGAAAGCGAATTAGTTATACGCCCATTTCAAATAGCAGCATTATTGTTTGTCATGTTCAATAACAGGAACTGGTAAAACACCATATTGTTCTTCAGTTTATATAATAATGCCAAGAAAACACTCTGTGAAGGGTTTTAATCATTCTCTTCTTGATCTTAAGCTTGCAAAGATAAAGCCTGATACTTTGAAAAGTTCTCAGGATCAGTACAAGGTAGCGCTTGGTGTTTTTTTTAAAGTTTACCACCTTCTTCGCACATCTATAGGCTTTAATTTTCTCAAATACTCCAGGGACAGGAAAATATCAAAGCATTTTCATTTCAAAACTAAATTCCATTGATTGGGCCTTTAACATCTATTACCTTGAAAACTGGCCAACGTTATTTGAACATAATATAATAAATAATAATTATAGGTTTTTGTGGCGCATTTAAAAATCTCAATGCGCTTACATGGAGTATGAGAAGACTATATTGTAAAAAATAACTATAACTATATTGTAAAAATTCTAAAAAATATTAATATAAGAGTAATGTAAAATATATATACATAAACACAGACACATATACATACACATATATATATATACATGTAGAGATATATATAATAGAAAAAAATATGTATAATATAATATAAATACTTCTCTACTGTCACTGCGTCATATAGACTCTTTTGAAAAGAAAGGTTTTTAGAGCAGATTTTCTGGTAGTGAGTTCCATAGTTTCGGTGCAGAGTCATCGTATATTTATTAATGAAACACCGACAGTTACATATAAATAACACGTGAAACAAATGATAATTTAAAATATTTTGACCATATTTCAGACCAAAATGTGTAATTTTAATTTTTTTTTATGAGGAAGGAATTCCATGTCAAATTTCAAGCGAAAACAAAAACGATATGGCATGAAACGCATCAGTAGCATTTATCAATGAAATAAATATATAAACCATTTGAAAGATGAAGACAGAAATTGAGTAGGAGGCCTCAAGGAAGAATTGAAAGATATGTGGTGCTACTATACTGGGACAAAGCGGGTTGCTTTCAGAATATAAAAAAAATACCGGTGAATTTGGGTTGAGTTGCTCTGACATTTTATAAGTAAGTAAAAGACACATCTCAAGTGGTTACTTGATGAAAATCTAGTTCAGAAAGTCGCGCTTTTCGATTTCGAATTTGAAGATTTGTGCCAAAATTACGAAAAAATCTAAGATGGCTGCTGATGTGACCACCCCAAGTCATACAGTAATATCCTGTTAGCTAGATATCAAGACGTTTTTTGGTAGGATGAATAGATTGTTTTCTGAGGACATCTTTGTAAAATATCACATTCAACACTGAATTTATTTTTTAATCATTTAATCCGCCGCGGGATCAAAACAAACGTCGGATAACTTTCTCAAAAACTAAATCCATCTTCTGTATCGGCGTTCCTTAATTTCATACAGCACTACCACAGCAATAAGAGGCTCTACATAATTTGTAGTGAAACTTCCCGTTACAGCACCCTCTTTGTTTTGCCAGTGACTCTGCAAATGGAAGCGAAAGAAAGAAATTCATTATCAGGTATGCCGAGCTCCGAAACTTTATAAGTAAAACTTCCCGTTACAGCGCCCGCTTTGTTTTCCCAGTGACTACATATGGAAGCGAAAGAAAGTAATTCATTATCAGCTTCCCGAGCTACGAAATGTCATAAGAGCCATTGGCCCATAACGGTTTTGTTATGATCCGTTATGTCGGATCCATTATTACACATTATGAAGTCGAGTTTTCACTTAAAAGCTCTGTCAAGATATTGCTCAAGTTATACCAATTTTCAAGGCTGACGGCCCAGAACTCTTCAGTAATTATACGCCAATATCTATGTCCTAGCAGGGTTTTACAAGAATATAGAACCCATATATGCATGTAGTAAATATTTTTTCATTTAAATATAAATATGTTTTCTCTGGACCCAGGCTTTTCAGCAATAACAGTAGAGCTTCCTCACGAGCAAACACTATGATTTGCCAGTATTTATAATTCTAGGATAAATGAAAGAAAAAGGAAGGAAGTCACGATCAGCTATCACAGCTTCGAAACACCACCAGGGAATGGAAGTTCCAAAGCGATATAGGACGCAAAGGTTTTGATACTTTAAAAGAGTGCGAGTTTCTCCAGATTACTCCAAATTAAGGTATATACATTGTGCATGGCTTGGTATAAGGGTTCAGTGTTGTACATCTACTAGGAGTGAGATACGATGTTATAAATATTAGAGGTAGAAGAGAGACCCATGTTAGACCCAATATGAAAGCGAATTGGTTATATACGCCCATTTCAAATAGCAGCATTATTAATTGTTTGCCATAGGATAGGATGTTAATTAGACGTTTGATTACTAAAATGTTATAACAATTTTGCATGGATTATGACTTTATATGTAGAAAGGTCTCGTTTAGCTGTGCAATTATTTTACAGTTTTAGTATGAAAAGTGGATCACACTCCTACATTAAAAATGTAATGTTCACGTCTGTAGACTTTAACAAATACCATAGGGCCTAGGGCCTAGGGCCTAGCCTACCTTGAACATTGGCGAACATAATTTTGGCAGGACATTTAGATAGGGACGTGCCACCGGGATTTCAAAACCCTGAACTTATTTCAGACTTGATCCACAAATTCTGGAACCTATTTTCCCCAGTTTGTAAATTTACTCTTACGATGAATAACAAAACGATACTATTTTAGAGCAGAAGAAGGAATTTCATGTCTATTTCAGACAAAAACAGCTCGAAAACCATACCGGCTCTATCCAGTGGTACCCAATATATGTTATGTAGATGAGTACATATATCCCGCCGACACCGGACATTCTTTGCCTGAAGAGGAAATTCCACGATGTATTTCAAGCGAAAACAAAAAACGAAATTGCATTAAATGCATAGCATTTATGAATAAAAATATAATCGATTTTACAGATGAATAGACAAATTAATTAGATAGAAAATCTCAGAATTGAAAGATATGTGGCGCTACTATACTGGGACAAAGCGGGTTGCTTGCAGAATATACAAATTGCCGGTGAATTTGGGTTTAGTTGCTCTGATATTTTACAAGCAAGTAAAAGGGATATATCAAGTTTTTATTTGCTTAAAATCTTCTAAAAGAGCTTTGTATGGAAATCCAAGATGGCTTCCGATCCGATGTGATCATTACCCTAATTCATAAAGTAATCTACTGTATTGATATTAAGCTGAAGTGATTGTTTTCTGAGAACACTTTTGTAAACTAACTTTTAATTTGAGAAAAATACCTTGGAAAACTTGCCACTGTTTAATTAACCCTTTAAGCCCCAAGCGTTTTTAACTGATTTTTGGCTCTTTCTAGACTGCAAGGAAACCTCCCCCCTAAAACGAAGGCAATAACTGTTGTCATGGAAATTTCAACTAACTTTTAAAACCTAGGACTCAACTTATTTAACCCGCCCTTTTGCTGACATCATCAACCCATCCAACGGACCACACAGCAAAGTTTGTTTGAGGAAGCACTCAGAAGTTAAGGCTTTTTAATGCATTTTGTTCCATTTATAGAGTGCTGGAGGACATCATTAAGTCTGATGAAAGCTTGAATAAGCACTTTCTCGAAGAACTGAGTCTGTGCAATGTTATTGTGATGGAGAACGAGCTTCATTTCAGACCCGTAGAATGGGCTGTGACTTCTTCTGTCACTTTAGCGTGGGCTTTATAAATGGAGGTCTGGAGCCATCTATCATAGCTTTTTTCGAATATTGGACAATATTTACTTGTCCAAATGGCTTAAGACTTAGTATATATTTTGAAGAATGAAGATGGGTGAGTGCTATGCCGCCGGTCAATTGGATTTCCCGGCATGCATTTCGGTCAGAGTGGTTGAAGTTAGCTTGCTCTGAAGTGCTTATGAAATGGTGGCTTGGTGCCGGGAAAGTTTCAGTGTTCAGGGACAGAAAGTGAGGTTAGAGGAAACTTGAAAGCCTATATTTGATGTGAAAATATGCATTTTTGTAAGAAAATTTAGAATCTGAGGAGAACAATTTTTTTCTGTAAGTGTGATTTTATTCTTTTTCCTAAATGAATTAATGTAAACTGTAGTTAACTTATGCAAAGAAAGGTGAATTTAGATGAATATGATTCAATTTTTGTATGCCTAAATGCAGTTCAGTAGGATTATTTGTCTATACATTAAGGTTGTGTGGCAATCTTAGGGCCTTGCTCTTTCAACTTAGCAAGACTGAAATTCTCAAAGCAAGTAACCAGTAAAATACAACAAATGCCGTGTTTCGGGCTGAAAGGGTTAAACCAATTTATCATAAAAATCGAAATCTTGGTTATTTTTATTTAAAATCACTACATTGAATCCACACATGGAGATAATTTTTCGCAGCAAGTTTCAATGTGTAACTATTTTCCAGACGGGAGCTAGGAGCAGAAATCAAATGCACTTCTGTCTCAGTTGGTTGTCTATTTTTAAGAACCAAGACCTAAATTATGGGGGGTGGTCAAATACTAAACTTTATCAAAATGATTTGCGATAACCACTAGATATGTATATTTCGGTTGTGGTGATCTTATTTTAATGGACATATTTGGTATACATTCAACGATGTGACTTACCACGCCCATTTCTAATCCACACTTGCAGATTGCATTCAATTCATAAATAAATAGTAAAAAAATATTCTCCTTTCCAGAATATAGTGTTACTGAGCATTTGACAACACTCCATGCAAGCATTCAATGAAAAATATGTAGCGCAAATGGCAAAGGCACATGACATGCCTGGGCTGTTGCTTATGTCAGTTTGTTTCTATTTAACGTTTCACAATTCACTGCCAAATGCAACGATATCAAGACCAGTGTATTTCCAAAGTAAAGACGCACCATACTTTTTTTCTCAAACACTTCTGTCCTTCGAAGATCGATGCTGCAGAAAACGTCTCCCTCACTTTGATTCACCTCAAAAATTCTCAAACTATCAGTAGTACTTAAATGTTTTGAAACAAAGCATACTCTACTCAAACTAAAGTATACACAGCATTGTTTCCATTCAAAGTTGTTCGCATCATAAACTATTAAGACCGCAAACCGCCAATGACTAGAATAAACTTCGGAGCTGGTAACGAATAACGGAAAAAAATACTCAAAATTTTGAAATATCTGTCCAATTATCGAACGCCATTATTGAAGAATTACTGCCTTCTTATCCAATCTATAGTTTTGTCAGAGGAAGCCAATTTGCAAAAAAAATATCTCAGCTTAATGAAAAGGAGATGTTGATATTAATTAATGAAGGAAACTTTTTTAAAAGATCAGAACTATTTGATATAAAAAAAAAGAAAACCTTAAAGGAGAACTGAAGCCTAAAATCAACTTTAGCTCAATGAATAGATCTAAACATGAAAAGAGTCGTACCAAATTTTTTTTTACTGTATTTTGCGTCAAAGGAAAGAAAATCTGCACATCTTCCTTCCAACCGCAGACGGCTCAATTCATGTAATCTGTGACGTACGATACGGGGAATAAATTTGTTTTGTCACGTTGTTCTCTGCTTTGAATAGATGGACTAACGACTCATAATTGCTCACTATTGTGCTTTCTTCTATGAAGGTGTGGTTTTTTTTCTTGGTATGCGTGACGTACGATACAGGGAAAAAGCACTGAATTGAGCCGCCACACAAACTAGTTTTATCAGCGGAGAATCGGCTATTTTTTTACCTTCAAAACGTATTTCCTCTTTTTAGACGTGCACCACAAAGAAATAAAATATCAGAACTTATTTCTCTTGAATACAAGTTTGTATAGTCGTCGGATTGATTTAGGGTTCAGTTCTAGAAGCTGACAAATGTTTAAGGTAAAAATGAAATCAATAGTATCTGAATTAACGTTATTACCAGTACATACTCACTGATAAAAGACTCATGCAGACTCAGGCAGAGAAACATATAACGCATTTTCAAACATTTTGTCATATTCTCAAACTTGCTATTTCTGCAAAATCCTCACAATTCGGGTACTGTTTTGGGGGAGTTGGGACTTGTTTATGGCAATATCAACCAAAATTTAAATATTCTTCATAATCAGAGGGACATCCATATATTCTTCTCTGTAAAATGTCAAATTTAGACTTTTCCAATGAACGATAAGACTGCAGAGCTCCTCTAAAACCTCTAAAGGAAAGAGAAAAAATATGTTGATTTACAGAAGGTTACTTTTGTGCAAAATCTAAATATCCCACAGGAGATCAAAGTTATCAACTTAGCTGCTATTAGAAGGTAAGATTAATGGGGTAGAAAATTTGTTAATTGTTGAATGATAATCCAACCTGTCTGCTCTGAAGTTCAGAGTACCCAACTCGCCTGCTCTGATTTTCAGAGCACCCAACTTGCAAATTGCCTGCTCTGAAGTTCAGAGTATCCAAGTTCCCTTCTCTGAAGTTCAGAGTATTCAAGTTCCCTACTCTGAAGTTCAGAGCACCCAACTGCCTTGCTCTGAACTTCAGGGCACCCTACTTCCAAATTGCCTGCTCTGAAGTTCAGACTGAGTATCCAAGTTCCCTGCTCTGACATTCAGAGCACCCTAGGCCTACTTGCCTGCTCTGAAGTTCAGAGCACCGAACTCAGTTGCTTGCATGCTCTGAAGTCTACTGAGAATATTCAAAACACAATACGTTCGATAATCTCAAAGGTTTTTTTCTGAAATTACAAGGATACTGATAATTTACCAAATCCTTAATCAAACGCACTAGTGAACACAACAAGGTTAAGACGTTTAAGTCCAGAAAATGTACGAGAAGCAAATTTGTGACGAAGCATAAGCAAAATGCTTCAGAAATTTCGGACACTTTTCAAGTCACTGACAACTGCAATTAAACAGTATACACAATCTATCAGATCAATCAGTAACACATATAAGTTTAGATTATTATTTTAATAATAACTTCATAATGCATATATTAAATTTTCAATGTTACAAATTGATCGTCGGCACCCGTGAATTTGACTTTTCTGCATGATGGACTTCTGGCTTATCCCTTTTCTATAGATGTGCTCTACACTCAGACTACAGTAACACTTTTCTGAAAAAGGAAACATATCAGGTAGTTAATAGTGACGGGATGAAAATCAATGTTAGTGATCGACACTACGCCGGGACAGTTTCTGAAACTGCAGTGCTTGCCAACTACATAGGCTCTAAATACATAGGCGGAAGAGACCGGTTCAAGGTTCTACATTCTAGTGCTCAGTGAAGTGGAGCTTTGATAAACCGCGATAGGGGAATTATAATTAAAACTAACATTTCAATTATTCAGAGTGAAGGCTTTGGCTTTAACACGTCCGAAGCCGTCGCCACGGGGGAGGTTCAAGGGTTTAAAAAACGAACTACATTAATTTGCATCTTCCTCTTCATTACTGATATTAAAGGCAACAACATACCACTGAGTTTGAACACTCTTGAACTGTATTCAGGAACACCCAACGAACTGTTCTGCAAAATAACTGTTCTTCTGGGTCACTCGGCTGGCAAATTCTGCACTTTGGAATTTCTTGGCTGGCAAATTCTGCAGTCTGATACTAAATAATAATATAACGGAGCGATATTTGTCAGCTGATAAATTCTGCAGTCCGATATAATTACATAATAATAATATAACAGAGCGATATTTCTCAGCTGGCAAATTCTGCACGTACCTGTTGTTTCACTGGTTTTTAAAAATACCGAATTCTGCAGGTTAGCTCAGGTTAGGTTAGGGTGGCCTAAGAGAGCTTACAAACGAATGTACTTTATTGTACAATTTCATCGCGCAAAGGTTCCAGCCTCGGATATTATCGCATTTTATTGTACCTGCGTCAGACCTGCATGTACTTGAGTACAGTTGCCAAGTTTTTCATTATTCTTTCACTATCTTTCCGCCGCTATAGTTTGTTTTCACATGACGTCATAACCGCCATATTGGTGTACCTTAAACAATCGATTCTTCGTTAGCGTCTTTTGTTAGGTACACCAACATGGCCGCCATGCCCTTTGTTATTTGAATCTCTGGGGATGGAGTGAAAACGATATATTGAGCTAACTCAAAAGAGGCCGGTTATATCATCATATATCCGGGTATTCACTATGATCAGTGCTTAGAAATGTGCAACCTTTGTACCCTCAGTTTATTAATCAACTTTGTAAAGACACGCAATTCAGTATCGTTTCACTGCGAGGTGTTTTCAGTTTTTAAATAAACTATCTAGCTGTATCTTTCAATGCGCTGAAAATCGGCTCAAAAGCAGTTTCCGTTAGCACTTTAAATCAAAAGCACAATCAGCACTCGGTCATTACAGTAGGCTTGTTTGCACAAAACACATCAAGCGAGCAGTGAATCATGCATTTTTCTTTACCACAATGCAGTTTAGCACGGACTGCTGCATCGATGAAGGCGTGGTCCCACGCGGTTCATATATTATAAAATATACTAAGTTATGCGAAAGTGGAAATTTTCACTTGTGAATCTCTCAGTTTCTTCCTCGATACTAAGTGCTTGGGAAACACCTAAACGGTATGAAAGTACACATTAAACATTTCAAGCGGCTTTGAAGTTTTGTCTTGATTCACTTTTACTGCAGTATTGGTACTGTAAATTACTACAGTTTCCACTATTTTTGTTTTCAGAAAGAAAAAAATCATGATTATCAGGCAATATCTGGTTCTCGAAAGATTCTTTGGATATTTGAACTGCTAAAATGAAACTGATCTGCGTTGATGGGAGATAAATACTGATACAATCAGCTAAAAGTATAGTAGCAGCTGATATTTCGAGTGTTACGACCGGCTGGTTCACACTAGCGACATCAGCACAAGTAACATACGGAGACTCAGTGATCACATCAGTGAGTAGAACAAGCGCCGCTAATGATCAGTCACTGAGTCTGCGTATGTTGCTTGTGCTTAAACGCTTGAAACGTCAGCTGCTACTCGTGGCTCACGGCCGTTAGTATAGCTTAATTGACTTTTAATTGATCATACCAGTATTGGAATAGATATCGTGCATTTTTATTAGCTGGCATATTCTTCACTTGTATTTTTCAGCTGGGAATATATGTAAAAAATGTTTTGCTGCTGGCAAATTCTGCACTTAAATATTTCAGCTGGGAATATATTCAAAAAAATATTTTTGCTGCTGGCAAATTCTGCACTTAAATATTTCAGAACTGACTATAAAACCTGAGTTCCAGTTCAGTTCATTGACTTGTTTCGTTTGACTTATACGCAATAATATTATCAGTTGTGGAAACCTTGGTTTGCTTTGGATTAGTTTGTAAGAGAAACTGAGAAACTGATAGTAACAAACTGACCGGTCGAGGTACAAATAAAAGGCACCTTACACCGGAGGCCGCGGTACTGGTGAAAGAAATCTTGATCTAAAGTTACACGCCCTCTAGAGCTCTCTAGTAATTTGCAGCTTGCATGTATATTGTAAATACTGTGGTTTTCCTCATCATATGGCTAATGGTTCGTAAACTTACCTTCAGTCTTTACGTGTAATCCTTGAGATTCCTATCACGAACCGGTAGAACAAGGCTATAAAGACAAATGGCGCTACGACGGGGCTGCTACAACGCCGCGGTGTAGCTGAACTTTTAAAATGTGACAGTTATTATAATTTGGTTTGTGTCGGTATTCAAACTTGGCGCGCCGACTATGCTGAAACTAATGCGTGATCCAATTGGTTAAAGTTGACATTTCACACTGAGCGAAATCATGATGAATATAAATGAATTCAGTGTGCACAGGTACGTGTCTCACGTGTTGGCTGGAAAATTGGCCATCTGATATAGTTGTTGGCTTCAGCTAACACTTGAACAGAATCGAAAGTAAAATTTATAACGGCTAGTATGGATTCTATTTTGAACAACTTGAAATCACGGCTTGCATGTTTTGCTTGCTACACAGGCTTACATTGGAATTTAATATCCCGCTAGGACGAGGTGTCAACTTCATAACCAGCACCGGGAAGCGCAACTGATTGGAATTACTGGCACAAGCCAAATTATAATTAACTGTTACTTCAGTTTCACTCAAGTGACGTTTTAGCGCCAATTGCTCTTAACCAGAATAAGCCTTGTTCTTCTGGTTCTTCATAGGAATCTTAAGGATAAATACACGCACGTTGAAGGTAAGTATACTAAGCATTTGCCATATATATAATATGACGGTAAAAAACACATCATTTATTTTTAAGCTGCCAATATCCGCGGACTGTGTAAGCTGTATGCATGTATAAACGTAAATTCGACCGGTCAGTTTCTCTCAGAAACCCAGCCAAAGCAAACCAAGGTCATGTCATATTTTGAGCTAGTTTTTCTGAAAATAGCAGTCAATCGAGCCGACAAATTATCGAGTCAGTGAACTGAACAAGTTCAAAATTTATTCAACAAATCAGTCAGTCTTCAAAGCTTATAAACCACAATTAATTTACTGACTTTATGAGTGCAAAATAGTCTACTCGCGCGCCCCGGTTGATTCTGAATAAGGAGGTTCGTTTATACCAAAAAGTGATGTATTTAATGGCAGTAGTATAGTTCGATCATCTTAGTATTAAACCTCTTGAACCTTCCCCGTAGCGTCACGGGCCTCGGCTGTGTTAAAGAAAGCAGGGAACTGTTGAAAAGATGCCGAAACCGTTTGACCGCGGGGATTTAGAGACTTATATACATGTATATATAGCTAGAAATTTCTTTCCCTAGCGGTAGGGCGGATTATCAGTTTATGCTTGGCTGCGTGGAAGTTAATGTTTATAAAAATTACACCGAAGCACAGCTTCAACACAAGAATTTGAACCTTCGAACTCTTATATTAATATGTAGTTGTCGAATACTGTAGTTTCTGCCGTTCCGGTGTCACTTAAGTTTGAGTTTTAATCCTGTCACTCCTAACTAGTACCAATTAACATGAACATATATTATGTTCTCTTTCCAGAGAATTGTCGATGTAGCCAGAGCAGATCTACCGCAGAAGAAGACACATGTAATATGTTAAAAAAAAGCTTTAAAATCATTTACATCGCAGTCCATTTCAGAAATTGATGTAAACCATGCAGAAAAGATAAGTCGATCAATATATTTTCAGGTTCACGGGCCGAGCGAAACCCGACTCGATCAATTTGTAAAAACATGCCACGAAATGTAGTCATACTGAATAAAATCTGGAAGTAATCGGCTATCTTTTATTTGATGCATTAGGTGTACCGATTAATTACGGTTTATAGTTCTTTGAATGATAGTCCGAAAAAAGTGCCAGAAATGCTGAAGCACTTTTTAGTAATATATATATTTTATCAAAATATTTACCTCGATCTTTTCTGACAAATTCAAAAATCCATTGTCAGAAGATAATTTATTTGTCTTAATCCTTGATGTGTTCACCAGTTTAGTTTAACTTAAGGTTTTGGCAAATTATTATCAGTTTTCCTTGTAATTTGGGAATAATCTTCAGTTCAGAATATCCCTCGTTTACTTCGAAAGTATTGTGTTTTGAATACTCTACACTTTATATCCAGCAATTTGAATCCTCTGAACTTCAGAGTAGGGAACTTGGGTACTCTGAACTTCAGAGCAGGCAAGTTGGAATTTGGGTGCTCTGAACTTCAGAGTAGGGAACTTGGATACTCTGAACTTTAGAGCAGTCAATTTGGAAGTTGGGTGCTCTGAAATTCAGAGCAGGCAAGTTCAGTGGGTACTCTGAACTTCAGTGTAGGGAACTTGGATAATCTGAACTTCACAGGAAATTTGGAAGTTGTGTGCTCTGAACTTCAGAGCAGGCAATTTGCAAGTTGGGTACTCTTAACTACAGATTAGGGAAGTTGGATACTCGGAACTGCAGAGAAGGCAATTTCGCTTTCTGGGCATTATTTCAGCTCAAGTTAAAGGTTTGTTTTACAGTAATTAACAAAGTTCCCTAAAATGGAGTGTATTTTAATGCGATTTTGCAGAAAAAAATAGATGAGAATATGACAAAATGTTTGAGAATGCGTTATATACTTTAATTCCTACCCTTAACAGAACAATAACAACATTACGATGGCAAACTCAATCGGTATCTTGGGAAGCACCAACACAGGAAAAAATAAAGGAACATAAATGGCCTATGTACCTCCGGTAAACAAGTATCATACAAAATCTGAGGCCACTCAGTATCATGACGAAAAACTAAACATCGCTAAAGAGATAGCTGACAGTTCTGGCGAGGGACGTGCATATGGAAACTTGGGAAACGCCTCCCAGGCATTAGGTAAATACCACGAGGCCATTCAATATCATGAAAAGCTCCTAAACATCGCCAAAGAGACATCTGACATGGCCAGCGAGGGAAGTGCATATGGAAACTTGGGAGTCGCCTACCGGGAATTAGGTGAATACCACGAGGCCATTCAGTATCATGAAAAGGACCTATTCATCGCCAAAGAGAAAGGTGATCGGGCCGGCGAGGGAGCTGCATATGGAAACTTGGGAAACGCCTATCAGTCATTAGGTAAATACCACGAGGCCATTCAGTATCATGAAAAGCAACTAAACATCGCCAAAGAGATAGGCAACAGGTCCCACGAGGGATGTGCATGTGGAAACTTGGGAGTCGCCTACCAGAAATTAGGCAAATACCACGAGGCCATTCAGTATCATGAAAAGGATCTCAACATCGCCAAAGAGATAGGTGCCAGGGCCAGCGAGGGAAGTGCATATGGAAACTTGGGAATCGCCTATCAGTCATTAAGCGAATACCACAAGGGCATTCGGTATCACGAAAAGCAACTAAACATCGCCAAAGAGATATCTGACAGGGCCAACGAGGGAAGTGCATATGGAAACTTGGGAGTCGCCTACCGGGAATTAGGTGAATACCACGAGGCCATTCAGTATCATGAAAAGGACCTATTCATCGCCAAAGAGAAAGGTGATCGGGCCGGCGAGGGAGCTGCATATGGAAACTTGGGAAACGCCTATCAGTCATTAGGTAAATACCACGAGGCCATTCAGTATCATGAAAAGCAACTAAACATCGCCAAAGAGATAGGTAACAGGTCCCACGAGGGATGTGCATGTGGAAACTTGGGAGTCGCCTACCAGGAATTAGGCAAATACCACGAGGCCATTCAGTATCATGAAAAGGATCTCAACATCGCCAAAGAGATAGGTGCCAGGGCCAGCGAGGGAGCTCCATATGGAAACTTGGGAAACGCCTATCAGTCATTAGGTAAATACCACGAGGCCATTCAGTATCATGAAAAGCAACTAAACATCGCCAAAGAGATAGGTAAGAGGTCCCACGAGGGATGTGCATATGGAAACTTGGGAATCTCCTATCAGTCATTAGGCAAATACCACGAGGCCATTCAGTATCATGAAAAGAATCTCAACATCGCCAAAGAAATATCTGACAGGGCCAGCGAGGGAGGTGCATATGGAAACTTGGGAAACGCCTATCACTCATTAGGCAAATACCACGAGGCCATTCAGTATCATGAAAAGCAACTAAACATCGCCAAAGAGATAGGTGCCAGGAGGGGCGAGGGAAGTGCATATGGAAACTTGGGAAACGCCTATCTTTCATTAGGCAAATACCACGAGGCCATTCAGTATCATGAAAAGCATCTCAACATCGCCAAAGAGATATCTGACAGGGCCGGTGAGGGATGTGCATATGGAAACTTGGGAATCGCCTATCAGTCATTAGGCAAATACCACGAGGCCATTCAGTATCATGAAAAGCAGCTCAACATCGCCAAAGAGATAGGTGCCAGGTGGAGCGAGGGAAGTGCATATGGAAACTTGGGAAATGCCTATCGTTCATTAGGCAAATACCACGAGGCCATTCAGTATCATGAAAAGGAACTAAACATCGCGAAAGAGATATCTGACAGGGCCGGTGAGGGATGTGCATATGGAAACTTGGGAATCGCCTATCAGTCATTAGGCAAATACCACGAGGCTATTCAGTATCATGAAAAGGATCTCAACATCGCCAAAGAAATATCTGACAGGGCCAGCGAGGCAGGTGCATATGGAAACTTGGGAATCTGCTATTTGTTGTTAAGTCAATACTTCAAGAAGATAAATGAGAAAGAAAGCTACCACGATACCATATTAAGATCGGAGAAGGTTTTGAAAGCGAGTTTGGCATGTTGGGAGTGGTTGTTTGGTAACTTACAGGAGCAAGACCAATTTAAGATCTCCATTTTTGACACCTTTATTGCTGCATTCAAATATTTGACACATGTACTGATTCAGACAAACCAAATAGAAAAAGCTCTTCTTGTGTGTGAGCGTGGACGAGCCCGTGCCTTGGGCGATATTTTGATATCAAAATATAATATTACTCCGGCAAAAGCCTCAAGGGGTGATTCACTAAAGTATTCCGATGTTGAGATGATATTGTCGAATGATTATTTCTGCACGATCCTCTTTTTTTCACTCATGGGCATAGATGTGGCTGTTTGGACGTTAACACATCAAACCCCATTGATTTTTAAGGCGATGATCACAGGCTCTGAATCTGCCATAGGTACACTCGTTGCTGAAGCCTATGGTAAATTGAATGTCAGAGGAGTGAAATGCGAGGACAGATCCCTAGAGGTATCTGAAAGTTCGCATGCTAATAATGATGGGAAGGATATTGAAGAGCAATCGTCGTTTTCCTCTGGTGACAGAAGCGAGACCATGAAAGAAGAACAGAGTAACAAATATAACTCTGAACCTCGCATAAGATGTATATTCAGAAAGGAGCAGCATACATATCCACTCAAGAAATTATTTGATCGATTAGTGGCTCCTGTACAACACAGCTTTACGAAGGACGAGGTTATCATAATTCCAGATGGATCTCTGTACACGGTGCCATTTGCAGCCCTACAAGATCCCAAGACAGGATTATTTCTCTCGGAAACTAAGCGCATTAGGCTCGTTCCCTCACTAACAGCCTTAAGGGCTTTGCAAGAATGCCAAGTAGATTATCACAGCAGGACAGGCGCACTGGTTGTTGGAAATCCTAAAGTTGGAAAAGTAATGTTTAGAGGCGACAGAAGAACGTTTCCATCTCTGCCATGCGCAGAAGAGGAGGCCAAGAAGGTTAGCGAGTTATTGGGCGTGCCACCATTGTTAGGACCCCAAGCAACAAAAGAGGCGATCAAGAAAAGACTACAGAAGGGCGTGGCTGTCATACACATTGCAGCACACGGAAATACAGAAGGAGAGATTGCACTGGCCCCATGTGCGTCAACATCAACAAGAGGTATTCCGGAAGAAGAGGACTATATCTTAACAATGAGGGAGGTACAAGCAATTGGTATTCGAGCGCAGCTGGTTGTCCTGAGCTGCTGTCATAGCGGTCGTGGTGAGATCAAGGCAGAAGGAGTAGTTGGGATGAGCCGAGCGTTTCTTGCCGCAGGAGCCCGCGCTGTCGTAGCATCATTGTGGGCTATTGAGGACAGTGCTACCATGGACTTCATGTTGAGCTTTTACTCGCATTTGAAGAGTGGAAAGAGTGCTAGTACAAGCCTGCAGCAAGCCATGAAGGAAATGAGAGAGAAATACAGCAAACCAAGGGACTGGGCTGCTTTCTTTCTTATCGGTGATGACGTAATAATCAGTGTATAAGAACTTCACCATCGGCAAATGGTGACTAATATCGAATGTCTAAAAATCAAGAGGTGAATATTTCAACTGTTGTCAGTATTATTTTGATCTGTAGTTGTAAGAACTAAGTTTGCATAGTATGTTATTTACCTGCTTGGAGATTCATATAGAGAAAAACTATGCCCGAATGTTTATACGGACCGGACCGCATGTGTGGCAGAAATGTGGCTGCTACGTCCGAATCTCGGCAAAAACTTTGTAAAAAGTGTAATTTTCACTGTGATGAGGCGTTGGGGTACGGTGACCTTGGTCAGAGATAGAGAAGAAACCGTCCGCTCTCGGATCCAATCAGATTGCTGGACATATATACTTGGTTACAACCCTCTCGCACACAAAACCAAAATGACTAGTATTGGTTATTTTGACGGTATAAATGTTCTATTTCAAGACTACTTTATTCGTTTTTTCCACCAATTTAATATTGTAATATACATTTTACCGTTTAAAGTGCCTGTAACCCTTCTTGCAATTTTGATAGCTATGAATCTCCTAAAAGTTTTGAGTACTTGGGTGAAAAACGTTTTGGTTTATAGTGAATACTTTATGTTCTACGCTTGTTTGAAATAGTGTAAATTTGATCTTTCCTGACCCTTGACCGCGTAAGTAAAATCCTGGGTCGATCATTGGGTCGACGTAATATAATTAATTCGACATTGCAATAATTTGAAGAAATACTTCAAATATTGACTAAAATGGCGTTTTTCTTTACTAACAACTCACAAACTGTGTATATTTTCTATGTTGTTGTGATAGAAAGACTCCATGGAGAATAATGCATTAATGAGATGACGTCTGCCCAGTGATCGACCAATGCTTTTACTTAAATACGCGGTCATGGGTCAGGAAAGCTCAAATCTACGCGATTTGAAACAAGCGTAGAACATTGAATATTCTCTGTAAGCCAAAACTTTTTCCACACAAATATTCAAAACGTTTCGAAGGTTCATAGCTATAAAACTTGCAAGAAGGGTTATAGGCACTTTAAGATTTAGTGCCTAAGAGGGCCACAAGTTTGTAAATACTTATACTATTTCGTGCAACCTCCAAAAAATAAAGGTTTTATTATCATTCTCATCATCACCATCAGCATCATCATCATCACGAGCCTGCAGCATGCAGCCTGCAGCCTGCGTAAAGCTTGCTCCGACCCGCTGCGTAGTTGCAGGATTATTTATTATCGATTCTGGTTGGCTTTTACTAATGCTCATTCTTACAGGTCTTCTGGTTGGCCATTCAACTCGTGCGATTGTTGTGATGGGCAGTTCAATAGAGGCCGCTCGGTTGAAACTAGTTATTTGCATGTAAGTCAGAGGTTTCCTTGGGAATTCTAGTCCTAGACGAGCTCTTGTCGTTTTCCAGTGTTTTACGATCGGATATTGTTAGGTTTATTTAAGTTTCGGGTTAGATTTTGAAGTAATGTCACATAATAGACTGCCGATGGTTTCGTGCACTCGATAGGAAACGTCCCGAAGACTTAGAATCCATCACGGCAAAATTGCAGCTTGGAAAAATTATGTGTCACATCCAAACTCAACTCCGGTCAACTGCTATTATGCTATATCTAGCAAATGAATCTCGATTTCAAACTGATATTGTACAGATATGATAGCCTACGTCGCATCCGAACTGAACCCCAGTTAGGTCCGTCTGCGAAATAGCGACAGGAATTTTGTTCTGGACCCCCAGCGAAGTACCGGAATATGTGTAGTCGATGTGATTGGCTTTTACTAATATATTTATGAAGGCCCCTGAGAATAACGCTAATCTGGCTGAGTAACTACATTACAATATAATCCCAATTAACGTGATGACGTGACTGGGAGATTTAAAGAAGATACCAATTTTACCTGATACTGGGAGGACAATATTTGTTCCATTTCAGCCATCTCTCTCTGCACTTGCTTCACCAACGCTCCGTTTAATGCTGAAGGAGAAAAAGATATAAAAATAGGAATAGGGAATCAAAAAGTAGTTTACAAGAGAAAGTATTTATAAAGTAGTTTTTTCTACGGTGCTCAACAATCAGACTAACAGTCTTAATAATTAATTAAATTGATCATGAACGTTCACCGACAACTACAAACAGAAACAACAAGGTGGCCGGGATTGTTAGCTTTGTGGATCTTAGGTAAAAAGTATATGTGTGAAGTTCTAGGAGTAGTAACGATAAGGTTACTAGCAGTATGCGGGAGTTCCTGTTTAGAAATGAAACCATTAATGGTCTCCTTGACGAGGTTTTGATTAGCCGGAGTGAGATCTTTTTTAACCTTAGTGTAAAAATTAGTGTCGGCGAGTTGCCGAAAAGCTTCCTGCTTGTAAAGATCGGTGCGCCAAACAACTACGGCACCGCCTTTGTCGGCTGGTTTGATAACCACATCTTTACGATGGCGCGAAGAGTTTTAAGTGATAGGCGTTCCTCTGTAGTCAAGTAAGGCCCAGTTCAAACGTCGAACTTTTCATGCGCCGAATGCAATTGAAACAAAAGATAATTAGGCGGCTTCTTTTGATCTAATTAGATTCGGCACATGAGAAGTTCGACGTTTGAACTGGGCCTTAGACTTTTAGAGGTCCGCCCCTGGTGAGATGAAAGATCTTCATGCGTCGGTGATGCGTCAGCTGTCAGACAGGCAACCAATAGTAGCAACGTTCAAATAAATAAACATGCCTGTTCAAAATCGCGCTTCTATCGGTAACGAAACAACACTTTCGCACGTATGGACTAAAATAAGAGGAGAAAGAAGTCTCGAAGCCAAACTATTGCACTGCAAACGATTTTTTTGTAGCCTGTGTAAGGCTTGTTTCATTTACGGTACAGGTAATTCTAGCTGTCCTTCTACAGAAAATTTATTTAAAGCGTTGAATCACGAGGAGAATTTTACAATATAATTTCAATTAACGTGATGACGTCACTGGGAGATTTAAAGATAATTATATTTACCTGAGGCTGGGAGGACAATATCTGTTCCATTTCAGCCATCTCTCTCTCTCTCTGCACTTCCTTCACCAATGCTCCGTTCAATGCTGAAGGAAAAAAGAGATTGAACATAATCAAGAGCCCATTACCCGGAGCGTCCATCTGTCATATATTCTTGATGTAGCGTTTTTCCAGACCGGGTTATTTTTAGATTTCACATCTCGTTGTTGGCTTCAATCGCGGAATGTTGTCAACAAAAGATTTCCTCGTTAGCTTCTCTTGTTACAAATATAAGTCAAACAACATGGCTGTAACCTGAGTATCAGTCCTATGGGGGGCGGGGGTGGAGAATGGGAGAGGGGAAAAAGAAAGGAGGGGCGGAGGGAAGGGAGAAGAAGGAAAGGAAGGCCTGACACAAATCCTTTCAAACATACGTGTCAAGCGCACGTGTCACGCGTCCAGATTCTGGACGTTGCGATGATTGGATAAAAAGAGAAGGACTCAAAACGCTATATTCCGCGCGAGCTTCACGACCGTGAACACTGCACTTGCGAGCAACGATTTGGTACTAAAATCTCCCTTTTAATGACGAATTAAACGGATTTCATAAAAGCATTGGCAGCCGCTTTACAGTTCTTCAAATATTAGTCTTAATCATGCAAAAAAACTTTGTCTCGAAGGCTTGTTTCTCGAAAGACACTGGACGTTCTCGGAGTGTGTTGCTAGTCTGTACACAGACCTCCGTAATCCCTTCAAAGGAAGGAAAAGGAGGTCTGTACTACGGATGAGTTAATCGTGTTCTAGGTCACGTGGATAGTTACAGGAATGTTGTAACCAGTTGCTGATTGGCTGGTGCCTCATAGCGGGTGCTGATTGGCTTAGTGGTTATGTTGACCTTAGTTATGGCTCCGTGGGAAAATCCGAGCTCGATTCACTCTGGTTTGGAATTGTATTAAGACGAATTGCTATGTCATTTTGTGTCCTGTGCTCGATTAATATCGAGAAAAAAAATTATAAGAATATCGTTCAGGGAACACACTGCTGCATTTCAAGTCTGGGAAGAAATCATTTCTCTCGAATTTCAAGTGAAAAGTCGGCCTCAACATAAATACAGAAAGTGCCTAGGAAGTTTGAAAGAATTTGCAGGGAACAAACGAAATTCTTCTTCAGATATCGTCCAGTTCTTCAAAACGAAAAGAAAGTCCATGTTCAAGAGCTATTTACAAAGCGAATGGCTGTGGGAGACGATCAACCAGAAGCAATATCAATAGCCTCGGCGGTCAGGCGAGTTGCTACGAGCGCGACTTCTCAAACCTCGAGTTCACGTGGTTCTCAAACTCTCGAATTCATCCAATCTTCCACTTGAAAGATCTCCAAATCCCTTCTTTTGAAGGGATTACCGAGGTCTGTGTATAGGCTATCGAAGAAGGAAATTTATTTTATTTCCCCCGCTTCCCAGCGCGTCCTCCCTCTTTGTCTCTTGCATTGCCGTTAACAATAGGAAATGAACAATCTGAAATCTACAATGTGTACCGTCTGGTGTTTCTCGGCCAATGGGAATCGAGATGTAATTTATGCAAAATTATGCCGGAACACGATTAACGACGACAGTGTAGCACAGACGGGCTTGGTACAAGATACAATGATACGGAGATACGAAGATACGGTGATACGGTGATACAGTGATACGAAAATCTCAAATTTCCTTAATTTTTTTAACAAATTGGGGGGAAATATTTTCCCACAGAAATGTGGTTTTGGCTAGCCTGAATTTCAGCCGTCTCCTCCGGTTCGTTCCTCCGAACCAGAGGAGACGGCTGAAATTCAGGCTAAGTTTTGGCAGCAATTTTTCACATACCAAAAACTGTTTAAAAAAAATCAGTACGCAAAAAGAAGTCTTTCACAGGAATTAAAAGGTTCTATTGGATTTACAGCAGGTCAATTAACACATGACATGTGCTCACTCGACCATAACGAAAGTGTGGGGAAAGCTAGTATAAATTCATTTCATGTTTATTGAGAAACGTTTTTCCTTCCCCGATCCATGGGTTGTTAGCCTTATGTCTTCCAAAAAGCAAGCAGGGCTAAATGCTCCAGCAGGGCTAAGCTCCAGCAGGATGCCCTTAGCTTGGAAAGTTCCTCCGTCTAGATGAGCCGTTAATCCAGCTTTGGGATAAGCCAAGTTAAGCAAAACAAGGCCAAACAATGCATACGACAACGAGCCTCGCAAAACCTGACAAGTTCAGACAGAGTTCCGAGTGACATCTGAACATAAAGAAGAATTGATAGGAACCAGCCGAGAGAAGATTTGTTTCCAAGAAAGCTTAGATGGAAACATATTAAAACTCTGAATCGCTTGAAACCAACACCACGATCTCTCTATTTGCCGTGCTGTTTCAGGACATTTCAGACTACTGCAAATCGCTGTCACTGGCATTTAAGGCCTTTGATTTCTGTGCCCTTCCTTTGTCATTTATAGGTGTTCGCTTTGGCTTTGTCCCTCAAGGACTTTTCGTCTTTTCCATTTTCCAAGTCATAAGAAAACTAGAACCGGCTATAAAATGTTCTCGATGCGGCGCGTAGCTTTGTTAGGAAATCAACATCGCATTGTCGGGAAATCTTGTGCTATTTTCTACGCTTTCGATTTTCAACCCAAATAGAGTTTTTAAAAAGCTCCGAACTCAAGAAGAATTTATTCGATTTGTCTGAATTTTTTACAAAATGTCAATTGATATCTCTGCTGCAAAAAAATGTTGAAATGTCCGTATCACCGTATCACCGTATCACCGTATCACCGTATCACCGTATCACCGTATCACCGTATCACTGTATCACCGTATCACTGTATCTTGGTATCTTGTAACACGTTATATACCAAGCTAGCACAGACGTCCCTTCCCGAGTTTTGAGGAGAGACGGACGGCTGAACACAGGCTATGTGTGGCCGGCGAGAATTATATTCCAGTTGTTTCCCAAGATATTCTCACAGTTCTGGAAACCGGCGAACAACAGGGGGAAACAAAGATCGTCACCGTCATATTTGTAGCCGGTAGCCAGGTCAGTCCACTGTAGATTATAAAGACAGCTTCAGCTTGCAACGAGCGATTTTTTTTTACATTCCTTGTAATCCTTTCGGCATTGACAAAACCATTCCCACGTTAACACAAACAGTAGATCGAGTGTCGTAAAACCAAAACCTGAGCCAATCACAGGAGCAAGTAAAAACATCAATGAACCAATCACGAGGAAGTAAAAACATCAATGAACCAATCACGAGCAAGTAAAAACACCAATGAACCAATCACGAACTGGAGTAATTCACGATTGGTTTTACTTCCACCAATCACGAGGCAAAGCAAACGCAAAGATAACTAACCAATCAAGTAGGAAAGCACTTACCAAACTGACATTTCGACTCAATTGAAAACCGCTCTAAACAAAACAAAAAGCAGCTTAGGTCGGTTTCATACTGCGAAACTTTCATGCGCCGAACCAAGAGAGCATATGTAAGAGAGGAAATCTCCAATACATGCGCTTGTGCGATGATAACGGCGAATAGAATATATTTTTTGTAACCGGAAGAAGTTGAAGCAAAGTGGGCGCGCCCACGCCGACAACTAAAAAAATCTCGGCTCTTCATGGCCAATCTTTTCTCGCAATTTTTTAGTTTTCGAGTGCGTGCGCGCCTACTTTGTTTCAACTATTTCTGGGTACTAAAAGTAGATTTTATTCAACATTATCATCACATGCCACACATTACGAGATTCTATCTCTTACTTGTGCTCTCTTGGCCGAACTTAATAGATAACATTAGCAACGTATTTTAATAGACATTATTATCGCATGCCACACACTACGAGATTCTATCTCTTACTTGTGCTCTCTTGGCCGAACTTAATAGATAACATTAGCAACGTATTTTAATAGACATTATCATCGCATGCCTCACACTACGAGATTCCATCTCTTACTTATGCTCTCTTGGCCGAACTTAATAGATGACATGAACAGTTCATTTTCTAGGCTCGGTTTCAGCCGTTGGGGTGTCGTTTCTCCAAAGCCTCCCGCCACTAACGGCTGGGCGCGCGGTCAACACACCGCGTCATCTGATTAAAATTCAATATTATTCATTTATTTGCGTACAAAGCTGATTACCCTTTCATAGCTGGGAAACAGGCCCTCAGTGTTATTTCAACGCAAAGGAAATGATAAAATGATTTGGCCGCGTGAAAATGGAAAAAGGAGACTGTCACGAGAGAGAAGAAGAAGGGCCTGCAGCCATTCCTTATACATTTTCATTTTCCGTACAGATTCTGTACGGGAAATACTGATTGGTCAATTAGCTGTCATCGCTGTCATGTGTACTCGCACATTCCTCCTAGGAACTGACTGAAATGGCGGCGACAAAAGAGAAGTGATCGAGCGGTTGAGCATTAATCCACGAAAGTATCTAGAAGAACAAAGCAGGCAGTTAATACTCTACATTTGTACTTTCAAGGCGAGATATTTTGGCGGTTTTACCAACAGGTGAAAGCCTTATTGTCCAACTGTTTGCCGTGGAAGTCGAGTCAGACAGGACTTAGCGCTTCGGCATTGTCCTATTTGCATAGCATTGTGCAGGATCAGTTAATCGAAACTAAATACACTGGGACCTAAAAGCCATCTCCCTCTACGATCTAGACGTAGAACTGAAGGAAATTATGGAGTTCCCTAAACTAATTTTCGCTTCTGCTGTCAGAGGCTGTTCGAGTGAAAGAGTCAGTCAGGGTCGAGTAAATGAAGTGATGAAGGAAAAACTGAACGGGGACTGAGCGACTTTATAGAGGCCGTGGTTGTGAATAAATCCCACACTATAGAGACTTGGACAGGAGAAAGTATGGTAATAACAATGAACTGTGCAATGTTTTGACTACATATCTTAGATACCGACAAAGTTACGAGCACACATAAGTTTGATTGACATGTTTAATAATCACGTTAATCCATGCGGAAAATGGCAGAATTCAAATTTCCGTAAGATGGCGGCAGGCGCTTATTTTTTTCGCTCGGATCGGTATCAGAACTCGCTTCGCTCGTATCTGCTATACCTCGCTCCGCTCGTATCGGAAAAGCGCCTGTTCTGCAGGCTAATCCTTTCACGGTGGTTCGATTTCGCGTAAACTTTCAAAACACATTGGAATTCTTTAAACTAAACCTCCTGTGAAATTAATTCTCAAGAACAAACGCCATTTAAGATCATTGAGAAACCAGGCTACTTTATTTCAGTTATTTGTTACTCTTTAAAGTGCCGATCAAGACACTCACTGACAGAAATTAAAAGCCGAAATTTACGGGGGTAAAATTCAGAGATCGTCAGATGTTATCTCGGAACTATTCTGAGCAAGAGTCGAGTTAGGAGTATTCCCGCCCAGTACTTGTGTAGTATGTCTTGGAGACATTAAAAAAGTGTACAAACTTAGTACATAGGATATGAAGAATTGTAAAACTCGTTTGATGCAGCGATTTTCAAGTGAATTGTGATCGTAGAGTTGAACGCGTAAACATGGCCTGCGTCAGACGTGATTTCTTCTCTTCTATAAACTCTTTTAATATGGAGTCGTCCGTCTTTTCTTGGCTTCGATAAAGGCAGCACTAATTTTCTTTGAAGTATAAAGAATAGCCGGGCTACCTGGTCTTGCATAGGTAAAGTTAAATGAGAAATGACTGCAGATTACGAGTTTCGAGACCTTTGAGCTGACATAGTGTCTTCACCCGAAAACTAACTCTCTTACTGCTGCTTTGTGTGAATCCTTGATTTCTTCGCAACCAAAACTTTTCCAGAGCAAATTTAAACGCATTTTGGAACAGCAATCGAAAGCCTTTGTTGGTCCGGCTTTCAAAAAGTTTACAATGTAAATTATGCAAATACATTCAGCGACAGGAATTTATTGGCAAGTTTGTGATTGGCTAAAACCAATAATGTCTCAGCTCGCGCGCCCAGCCGTGAGTGGGGAGAGGATCGCGGGCTCACCGAAACCCCCATGGCTGGAAACCGAGCCTATGAATTTTCTGTCATTGCGTTTTATTTAAAAACGATGTTTTTCTATAAAAAAAATATATTTAAAATTACTTAGGAAAGCAAGCTGAAATGTATAATGAGCCAGACACACTTTACACATTTCTTTGCTGGGGGTTGGTGTTGCTATGTCAGTGACGTCAGGAGCGAAATATGAATCCAAGTTGTGGTTTTTGAAAAGTACAAATCTATCAGCGATCGAGCTGGGGGCTGTCATCAGTGTACACGGTACTTCTGTACATATCCACACGAAAACAATACAGTTGTTGTTCTGGATAACAACACAGTATCCGAATATCCGATCCATTAGTGTGTGCCCTTCGGAGCGCTGGTTTCTTCTAACTAAAGAGCCACGAAAGTATTTCTCAGAAGCTTGTTCTTTAACTTAGAAATTCAAAAGCGAATTCTCAGATGCCAAAGACGAAAATGGCGCGGAACATACTCAACATGTACTTGGCCTGAAAAAGTACAGACAAAGCGATGTTTTCCTCGGGTCAACATTTGGAGTGCTCCATTCTCTCTTTCGCCGAGTTTTTGTTTCATTCTGATGATTTTGAAAGCTTTAGAGAACTAGTGAATCGTGATGTAATCAAGATGTAATTCTTGTTGCCGAAAAAAGCCTGCCAAATTCACCCGACTCGTACGGCGTCGACAACTCGAAGAAGATTGTACTGGGAAAACTGGAAAAACAATTGCTCGAAGCTAATCAGCAAGTTGCCTCCCTTATCAGGGAGTTAGAGAATGTGGAAAACAGTCTTCAATGCCGTTGGTTCTTCTTTCTTCGATTGATTCACCGCCTCCTACTCTGGCCCAGCAAACTTCCACTCCTATCCGGCCTTGTTTACCTATAGTCCGGCGTACACCGCATCAGCTTCTCACAGTCACAATTGATGCCAGCGAGGATTTTTGGACAAGCCTAAGTCACCTTTGCTCAAGTGACATAATATAATTCTATCATTATCGGTTTCCTGAGAGGTAAATAATAACAGCATATTTAATTGACCCTTCCTTAACTCTGAACTGGCTGATATTTGGCTCGCATTGTGTCCTGGCGTTATGCCTGGGAGCACAGGATCGAGGTATAACTCTCAATCTGTATCTTAATTTTCCTCTAGCTGGCTGATGTAATTTGGCTGGCATATATAAACCAGTAATTACGGCGTTAATTTCTCAGGTTTATAACTTTGGAGAGTACACGAAACATTGACGAACGGTGACAGTGTCAGTATTAAAATGCAATGGTCGATATGACCACAGGAAGGCGAAGCTCTGTATTTGCACTGTGAAAGTTCTAGAAGAAAAAATCGCAGATCGCGAGACATGCACAAAGATCAACGGCAAGACAAAGATCAACTGTACTTTGCCTCCAAATATAATATAACGATTTGTTGCTCCGGAAAGGCTTTCACAACATAAGAGGCACTTGAGAAGCAAATGGGATGGATATATATAATATAGGTAAGGCTTTTATTTTGGTCGGCATAATCTCAAATAAATATTTCTCACGAACTCTTACTACCGCCGTGACAGTTTATTTGCATAAATAAAATTGTTAATCCGCCTTGACGTCACTGGACGGCATTATCGGCTATTGGATTCAGACGTCTCTCTTGGGAGGAACGAACCAGAGGAGACGGCTTAAATTCAGTCTAATATCTACAATGAAGCTACAATGTTTACCGTCTCATTTTTCTCGGCCAATGGAAATCGAGATACCGTGGCGCATGTAATCGTTTCGTGGGCAGAGGTTTCTCTCGGCGGCAGGAAAGGGGTTGGGTGGAACTTCTCGAAATAAGCGATAGTATTGGCCTACACAGCAATATACCATTTTCTCAAGTATGCGCATGCAACAGGCTTGACGGGCCGGTAAATACTTCACGTGGGAATCACGTAGTGGTTTCCTATAACCCTCCCTTTTATTTCAACCAATACTAAATTCAAGCTGCCTACATGAAGTATTTCATGGCGGGCCGTGAGTTTTGTTAGCTTTTGTTAGACTCGTTCTGATGCGACAGCCTTTGTTATTCAAATTAACGGCTTTTGTTCAAAAAGCGATTTGGTGGGCCAATATTGCGTGCGCATACCTGATAAAATGGTCTATAGAAAACACCCTAACCATTAGAAAGTGCAGTACAAAAACCATAGAAGTATAGTATTATGGGTGCAATCATAATACAGGTCTCGAGAGGTTCCATGCTACTCGGAGTAGTGAATAAATTATCCTGCTCCCCTAGCACAAACCATGTACAGTGTATGACACAAAAATATGCTAGAACTCCATGTATTAATTAACCTATTTCTAGGTGGCCCGAGTTAAGGCCACTCAGGGCCTCTTGTTAATTTATCAAATGACTATCGCTGATGCATGTACTGCGCCCTGATTCTAATCAGTCCTTTCTTGTATAATAAAATGTAGATGATAAAAATCTATATCTGAAGTACAAAGAGGAACATCGCACCTTGTTGAATGATTCCTCGCTTTCACGTGAAGAAATCTCCTCTTGAATGGATGCTCGTCGTACCTTTTAGGGGTCAAAATCAGGAGTTTGGTACCACTTAGGGTATCCACGATCAAACACAGACATTTCTATGTAAAGCGGTACCTTTTAGGGGTCGGGTGTCACCGAATGCTAGAGAATGACAGCGCTTTTGAAAACAACAAGGAAGAATGTACTTGATGATGCAACATGTTAATATCAATAAAAGGCATCGAAAGTTTAAAATGTTGGCATGTTTTTAAATTATCGGTACCTTTTAGGGGTCAAAATAAGCTTGAGCCACGCCCATTTTATTACCTCTTAGGGGTCAAATCGAAAATGTCCGACGAGCATCCCTACCCCTTTTATATGGGAGTCCCCCACCGGGTTTTATATACAGTCCTTGTCAAACGTTATTCACACCGTACGAACCACGTGCTAGAATGTGGCACATGTGCTAACACGTGTTTACCGCATTATTCGTTGAAATGAATTCGGCGAAACTGATGTGCCGTATTTATCATTAGCGGTAGTTGTTCTACTCACAGGTGTCACAAAACGAGAATAAATTCCGCTAATGATCGAATGGATTATTGCGTCTGCGTATGTTGCTGATGTCGCAAGTAAGATCGATCAACCAAAGCCACTGGCACGATCTGAATCGGGTAGCTCCTAGCAAACATAAAATGCAAATCTGGCTCACGAAACGAAAGCTCTACCAGTATTTGTTTTCGAATGTACATTTCTATGACTTCTTAATTTGTGTAATTGTTACAGTAGGCCCCAGCCCTTTACATGTTGTAAAATAGTAACGGTTATTCCCAGATTATATGCAGCCTTGGAAATTGTTCTCATTACTTGATGACATTTTTGGTTGATTATTTATTGAGGATATTTCAAGGTCCTGCCCTTGAATTGATACTGCATGCTTTATACTATGATTTATTTGCTGTTTGGTTTCTCTTACTTACATGATAATGTTAGGTTGTGTGCGTGTGTGTATTTGTGTGCGTCGTCACTCCGACCTTGTATTTTATATTTCTTCCTTTAAATCTGCCTTCCTGGTTCTTTAACCCTGTATGGTTATTTCAGGAAGCCAGCACCCTTAGTATTTATATTTCTTCTTATTTATTGTATTAACTTTAGTCATAAGGGTAAATAAATACGAATTGTTGTTGTCATCATGCGAAGGCCTGTTGCCTTAGCTGGGTTTTGTTGGATTCCTTACCAAGAATCTAAAGGAGAAGAATAAGAATAAATAATTTAAATCTGCAACTAATGGAGCATATGCCAACATTCTATTTTAATATTTAGTCGTTTTAAGATTAGATTTTACTGCTGCCGAAGAAAAAGCTATGTTTCTCCCTGGTCGTTATATCACGTGTCTTTAATTAACACGTAACTGATGTTATTACTTATCATTAGTAATTCATTATGAATAAACTATGATCACAAATCATTAGGAATTGACAGTTACCTAACTAACTTATTTCACTGGTAATCATTAAGCTTAGTTTTCACATAACTGCAACTTGGTACAAACTAATTAATGTAAACTATAATTATAGCAATATTTCCTTTCGTATTTAATATTAGCACCCTTTTCCTCTGCTCTTTTTCTTATTTCCTTTGTATAATGCCTTTGGAATCTTTTCCCACAATTTCCCCTCTGCACTTTTTCCTATTTCCTATTAATAGAATTCTTCTTTTTTTTTTCTCTCGACTATTATATCTATGGTAGTGATCAACTCGAAAGCCTAGCGGCCACTACGCACATCTAACCCGGCTAGCTCATTAAGTTGAATAGCTTATATTATCATTCCTTTTTTCTACATATTTGCAAATTTTATTTGAAAAAAAGAAAAATTGTGCAAAATAAATGAATCTGATCTGAATCTGAATCTGGTGCAATAAGCAATTATTGGACGAGGCTGAGGAAAATATGATTTGTTCGTAGCGAGCTCTCGGTTATTTGCTGATGCCGAAGGCAGAGGTAAACTGAACTGACAGCGAGACACGAACAAATCATATTTTGCGATAGTCAGTTCAATAATTGTTTTATCATTCGAAAAATTGTAACTTTATCTACAGAGAGTTGAAACTGGAACTTTTGAGTCACAACAACTCTGTAAATCGAATTGTTGAAAGCGTGGATAAGTATTAACCAAACTACAATTGCGGACATGAGTTGTTGGGACACTCCAGAAAAAACTTAATTTTTCAGTCGTGCGGTCTTTTTCCTCCTCCTCCCCTCCCTCAATATTGGGACTCAACAGGCCCAATCGTTCTACCCAACATTGGGAAGGAAGAGGAGAAAGTGTCTCAACACTCATGTCCGCAATTATATTTAATTGGAATGAATAGTATGCTGAGTAAGCACATTTTCTGAAATAACGGGGTTGAAGCCGTTGCGTTCGGTTAAAAACAATTAAATAAATATTTCAATGAGATATAACATTTTTATTGTGAAGCAGTAATGAATAGGTCGAGTTATTCAAAAAAGAAAATAAATCAAATTGTAAATGTTGAAAAATAAATAACAAAGGTTGAGAGAGAGCGGGGAACTTTAAACTTGCAACATATGTCGCGACACGGGTTGTACATTTCATTTGAGCCGTCTGAGACCCAACACCCCTTCGAAAAGAACTATTGAATGTATGTAATGGAGGAAGAAAGCGGAGAGCTTTTCCTTTCATGATCACTCAAATACCTGAGGGGGAGCAGCTTGCAGTACCATCGTGCTGTCGGTACTTTGCCGAACTTGTCTTCTGCCAAGCCGTAGCGTGATATATAGTTGGTGTGACATGACAACAGTTCACCACACGGTTCACCAATCTATTCGATAATGCTGATCAAAGCCACGGGAAATTATCTCTTAAACCAATTTACATCGCTAACAGATCCAGTATATTTTACGTTTCTGTATTATTAATGCCTCTAGCAAACGTTTTCGCGCACTGTAACACGTTTCTAATGGTGAACCGTAGTTTGAAAGAAAAATTAAGTATGTTTTTTTATTGCAACGGTTCACCATGCGAACCGTATCACAGTGCGCGAAACCGTTCGCTAGAGGCATTAATAATACAGAAATGTAAAATATACCGGATCTGTTAGCGATGTAAATTAGTTTAAGAGAGAATTTCCCATGACTTTGGTCAGCATTATCGAATAGATTGGTGAACCGTGTGGTGATCCGTAGTCACGTGACAGAATGGTAACCTGGAAATAATCGTAGAAGGGATTTGTTCTTTTAGTAAACCATTTTTTCTTTCCTCCCATGCAAGCCTTAATTAAGTCAGGGTAAGTCTCTGCTGGGAACAGTTTGCCAGGATTTCTTTACAGTAATCGTTTGTTTAAGTTCACTTTAATTTCGAAATTACTCCTCTATTCGGCGGTGTTTAGGAAGATTTCTTCTTTGGCAAAACCTCATTTCGTATTCTACTTACACTTGCTTGCGATATGTTGCACATTTCGAAAAAATAGCGCTGGATCCTCGAGCATGAGACCCCACAAGTTGAATCGGTATTTACGGCTTCAATATAGAGTTTGAGCCATTTTCTTGTCTTTTGGGGGTAAAATTTGTGTGAGCCACGCCCATATTGCTATCTTTTAGGGGTGAATTTCATTTCTCACGTCGAGCACCCCCGTCTATTTTTATGGGGAGTCCCCCCCCCCCCCCTCCCGGGTCCCAGTGTCGAGTAATTGTTTTTTTTCTCAACACAAAATGTATATTTCTAAAATAATACAGTCTTTTAGCTACGTACATGGGATATTTATATGACTGTAAAACTGCAAATAGAGAGGTTTCGCAGGCGTTATTCACTAGTACGTAGCGTTTACGTGAACTCTTATCGCTGCTTTTCACGGCATGACTGCTAACATTAATAGCTTGTCAATCAACACCCGCACCACTTAATAGCATAGACAACTGCGTAATTTTTCAGTCGTGCGGTCTTTTTCCTCCTCCTCCCCTCCCTCAATGTTGGGACTCAACAGGCCCAATCGTTCTACCCAACATTGGGAAGGAAGAGGAGAAAGTGTCTCAACACTCATGTCCGCAATTGTAGCTTATTTTAAGCTGGTCTGTCCAGTGTCTTTTTAGGCTCTCTTTGGTACTGACACATTAAGGTTGAGTTTTACTTGGTTTTATGGCTTTCTGCCACGTACACGCGTGTATCATTGTGTGACACCGGATAACCTGAGCTCCACACTAGAGTACTAGTGGCCTTATGAGCAGAAGGTTCTCTCCGAAGCTCATATTGCTGGCTTTCACTTGACGTCATAGCTGCCATATTGGTGCCCTTAAACAATAGATTCCTCGTTAACTTCTTGTGTTGGGGCACCAACATAGCCGCCAAACCTTTGCCATTTGAATATCTGGGGATTGAGTGAAAACCAGCAATTGTTTGCGAGTCCAAATGAGGACGAAACAGCTGTCCATAACTGCATTCTAGTTCGAGCAACTTTTTGTGTCAGGTCTAGCTATAGCCGTAGTGCCATTGCTAGAGTATCACACCGTATCAGCTTTGCTGTAGTCTTCGGACTGGTTATTGTAGTCTTATTTTATCCACGGATAAGGATTTATACGGCACTCTCGTTCATGACGTAATATATGACGTAATATACTACGTCAACACAGGGGCACTCTCGTTCATGACGTAATATATGACGTAATATATTACGTCAACACAGAGGGGCACTTTCGTTCATGACGTAATATATATGAGGCGGTACAGGGTTCGGGTTTTATGTAAAATAATTGACGAATTCCAGGTTATAGACGACTCAGAATAATAAATCAGGATTATTAACAAAAGATTATCTTATTCTGGACACAAATAAAGCATAATAACTTGGAAATACGGGTTTTAGAAGACACAATAATAAATCAGGATTATTTACTAAAGATTATCTTATTCTGGACACAAATAAATCACAATAACTTAGATATACTGATTGAAGACTACTTACAATAATAAATCAGGATCGTTAACTAAAGATTATCTTATTCTGGACAGAAAGAAAGCACAATAACTTGGAAATACGGGTCTTGGAGCTACCTTTCTTTCGTAAAGCCGGGTTATAAGCGCTGTTAATCGTGTAACGTGTCCAAAACCGGAGTATAAAATTGTTGTGAAACTTGTGCAGCTGCATAACACCTTGCAACGATATGGAAACCAGGCTTAGGTAATTCGAAAAAATACAGGTAACTTATTAGTAATTATTAGCAATCAGTAATTTTAAAACTTGTTTTATTAGGAATCATTAACCATGTATCTCGTTTTAACTTTTTAAATTTCAAATATTAGTCTAAGCTTGGATAAATGACAGAGAGACTACTAGTCAGTGTTGTTCAATTACTTTTGAGTTTAAAAACTTCCACCCTGCGAGCAGAACCTTCTTCCCACTAAAATAATGCTCTGCCGAAATTCTGTCAAGTTTATACTCGTTGAACATGCTCGAGCGTTGTCAAGTCGCAGTTACAACTTCTGTGCTAGTCAGTCTGGTTCACCGTCGTCAAACCGGTTTTTACAGTGCACGTATTGATGAGTACGAGCTCGGGGTCACTCGCCTCAGCCTGAGCTCGAAATTGTACCCAAGCAACGCTCGTGCATGCCTTAAGATTTCGGCAAAGACTTCCTTCCTCCTTTCTCCTTTCTCTTTTCTCCTTTCTCCTTTCTCCTTTCTCTTTTCTCTTTTCTCTTTTCTCCTTTCTCCTTTTTCCTTTTTCTTTTTTCCTTTCTCCTTTCTCTTTTCTTGTATAGCAGGAAGAAGGCATTGATTCACACTCGTCACGAGCAGTTATGCCATACCGAGTCTCTTACACCTATTTCTTAGTGTAAGCCATCGAATAGTTTCAACGGCAATAAAATGCTGGTCAAAAGGCTGTCTAGAATAGGGTGAAGAACAGTGGAACATTTTTGGATTCTAAATGTTGGATTGTTGCTTATATGCAGTAATGTCAGATAGTTGTCAGCCATTGCTTGAGATCGTGTGGCGATACTGTAATCAACATGTGCATGCTGTGCATCGTGCAGTATCCATAGTAACCGAGAACTGCATGCTGTAAACACACTCTGTTACCTTAGTACCGCTCGACTCCTCCCATATTTTAAAATTAGCGAGAATGCTTGTTTGGCAATCTGATGTTAGATTTTAGCAACGCTTTTTGTCGAAACGTTTTCGGGTTTTCTTAGGTTTTCCATTCCAGGAGCTTCATGAAACTGATCACGTGGGAAAATATGGTTCGAAAACTGACTCGGGTCAGCACGCAAAATGTTTGCGAACAATTAGTTTCGCTTGAATAAGTAAATAATTGAAATGGTAACGGTGCGTGCGTTAACTAAATTTCCGTACTGAAACAGCCGTGGGCAGAGCAAGTCTTCGGAATTGGAAGAGAAATGTTTCGGGAGATTCGTCTAACGGATACGACGGCAGAATGTTAAACTTTTGGATTGTGAAATTTCATACAAGCATTTGAAGACAAAAATGTAAGTAGACTCATGTTTCTGTTTCTTCATGTTTCTTTCACGTAGTTATTGAGTGACGGTGTCTATAACTGTAATCTAAAACTAATTTGCATAATTGCTTGGTTTTGAAATAATTTCCAAATACAGCAATTATGCAAATTTCTCGTACTCTCCCTGGTTTCCATGTATTACCACGTGACCTGAAACAAGCCTCCTGATTGGCCGATGTGTCATGAATATCTAATGATATGCGAGAATCTACGTTCTTCGCTTGTTTGAAATTGCATGACCTTTCTTGACACACGCCTGGGGTGACGTCATCTCATTCCAGTCTGAGTATACAGTCTGAGTTATTCGGTAAAAAACAAAGTCATTTTAAGTTAGACAAAATGTTAAGTATTTTTTCAAATTATTGCAAAGTCGAATTAATTCCACGACATCTACCCGGGTATTGGCCCAGTCTTTTTCTTTCGCGGTTATGGGTCAGGAAAGATTAATTTTTCAGCATTTCAAACAAGCGTAGAACAGAGTATTCTCTGTAAGCCAAATATTTCTTCACATAATTATTCAAAACCTTTCAAAGGTTCATAGGTTATAAAAATTGCTAAAGGCGTTAGGAGCACTTTAATACAAATTACTGTCAATCTAGTCATGTGTTTCACCATTGGTCTCTTCCATATACTTATACAGATTCACGTTAGAGCGGATTTCAATTGAGTGTCGGAAGTGTTTTGGTTTTGCGTTTACTAAGCTCTCCTATTGGCTGAGAAAGTAAACCAACCAATCAGAATCCAAAGTAAAACCAAACACAAATTGGTTTTACCTTTGCTTTGGTTTGTCATTGGCTCACAGGGAAGCCATTTATGAGTTACTTGTGATTACTCGCTCCTATGATGGGCCGGCTGTGGGTAATTTGCGTTTGGGTTTACTACCGGCTCAACTGAAAACCGCTCTAACAGCACAGTTCACGATTACAACAACAGTCCCAAGAAGGAGAAGCCAATTAGGGGCAGGACTGATTGACGTCGCGGCATTACACAAATTGCTTGAACAACAGTTCACTTCGTATGTCATGCCAGCAATTGGTGACTTCCTTTTATTGCAGTCCACTGCTCTTGAACAGCCTTTACCATAATTACTCGTGGTGGAGTTTTCAAGCTGATAACAGAAATTTCAAAACACGGTCAAAACCTGATTGAGGGGCTGAATGGGGTTAACTGATAACTGAGAAATGGACCAAATATAGTGCTGTTAATTAACTGAGAATTTTACCTTTTTTTAGCTGTTAGCTGATATATATTTGTGAGATAGCTGTTACCTGATATTTCATTATTTTTTATTAAAATGACGTAACGTCACATGCTATTATTGGCTTTTCGGATGGTTTTCGACAGATTTGATCCAGTTGATAATAGTCAAATATTAAACATGATACATAAAATAGGATGTTATCATTAAAAGTTATGTTGTTCAAATGAATAGACAAAATGTAGTGTTTGATGTTGAATTAGCGGTTATTATTCATTTCATACCAGCAAATATGTATTAAAATCAGGTTAGGGTAGTCTTTTGATATAACTTAACTGATAACAGCAAAATTTAACTGATAACTGATAAATAGCTAAAAAATTAGCTGTTAACTGATATTGGTACCCCCCCCCCCCCCCCCCCATTCAGCCCCTCCTGATTGGCTGATTGGCATTTAAAGCTTTCATCGAAAGGCCAGAAAAGTCGGATACTGTCATTTGCGGCTTGAAATGAAACACTGGAAAGCGCGTTATTACCTCTTAAAGTGAACAAGCACACAAGATGTAGCATGTTAACACGAAAAGAGCCTTCTTGTCTAAGACTGTTTTTGTGTTAACGTGCTTCATATATTAAAATATGATCCAACGAAACAAACGCATAGATATCGCTATAAGCAATATTCTTACCATAACCGACCCGGAAAATGTTTGAATTCTGTAATCGATATCGTGGAGCGCTATTTCTGATTTCCATATTTTCG
Source organism: Actinernus sp. WN-2022 (assembly GCA_030867875.1). Taxonomy (NCBI): domain Eukaryota; kingdom Metazoa; phylum Cnidaria; class Anthozoa; order Actiniaria; family Actinernidae; genus Actinernus; species Actinernus sp. WN-2022. Next base: position 53,569,919 of record JAOWCC010001501.1, read on the forward strand.
ATTTTCTGTAATTTTACTTCCATTTCATGTATCGTGCAGTGATCATCAAACCATCACGTGACCTCGCTTTCCTTTCTTTATCTTTTATTTCCTTAATTACTGTGGTCCCTCGAGAGTCCCGAGCCTCTCGTCCCTTGCGGTGACTACGCCCAAGTCCCGCGTGTATTCTTGTGGAAAAAAAAGGGTCCCTTCGCCTTGTGGTCTTCTCGCGAAAAACAAAATATAAGTTAGAAACTGCCTGTGAAATTTGTATATTTACATACGTTTTAATCAGTTTTTAGTTTAGAGAATTCGACATCAAGTCTGTAAAATTGTACAAAAAGTATTCAAAAAGGATGTTTTAAGTCACGATTAACCGAGCACGAGAACGCATGAGATTCGATGAGAGTTCAAACTGATCTCACTCTAGATCTGCACTCTCGTTAATTTGACCGCGAACTGTCATCGACTCTAAACCACTCTCGTGCGATCTCTTCGACTTTCACCTGTTCAAATTTTCATGAGAGTTGATGAGAGTTTTCTTCTACTCTCCTGCGCTCTCATGCTCATTTGATCCGGCAGCATGATAGTAGATGACTGTTGAAGAAAACGTTCATTCAACTCTGCTGCCTCAACAATCATGCGCTCTCATGTTCGTTTGATCCGGCAGCATGATAGTAGATGACTGTTGAAGAAAACGTTCATTCAACTCTGCTGCCTCAACAATCATGCGCTCTCATGTTCGTTTGATCCGGCAGCATGATAGTAGATGACTGTTGAAGAAAACGTTCATTCAACTCTGCTGCCTCAACAATCATGCGCTCTCATGTTCGTTTGATCCGGCAGCATGATAGTAGATGACTGTTGAAGAAAACGTTCATTCAACTCTGCTGCCTCAACAATCATGCGCTCTCATGTTCGTTTGATCCGGCAGCATGATAGTAGATGACTGTTGAAGAAAACGTTCATTCAACTCTGATGCCTCAACAATCATGCGCTCTCATGTTCGTTTGATCCGGCAGCATGATAGTAGATGACTGTTGAAGAAAACGTTCATTCAACTCTGCTGCCTCAACAATCATACGCTCTCATGTTCGTTTGTTCGGGGCTTTACATATATTTTCAACTGTGCATGTTCACATTTTACAAAGATTTTACCATTTTACCGTTCACCTACCTAAGTCTGTAAATGAGTTTTTCCCCAGGATTAAACGAGTCTCTGTTATCTCACATTAAATTTCCTTTTCCAGATTCCTTTGGTTGGATGTCAGGGTGCAAAAACTAAGGGGGAACTTGTATAATAAATGGTAGGAGGAGTTCCGAAACCGTTCATGGATTGCTTTGCTAAATATAGCATATTTATAGCCAGGCAAATAGCTCTAAGAAAAGGCACTCAGATTGACAGGGGGGGGGGGGGGGGGGGGGGGTGGGGGGGGGGGGGGGGGGGTGGGAAGAGATTTTCACCTACCGAAATATCTGTTTCACTTTTGCCACACGTGTCAAACCCCGCAGGACAAGTTATTGTTTTTCTGTTTTTGTCACAGTCTTTGAAGGAGTCTGGGCTTCTACACCGATAGCACTGGAGAGACAGCACTGCAATTCAAACGTCACAAAGAGAATAGGTTTAAAAATAGACCTCATATTACTCAACAACCCTTTGCGTTCATGTGACGTCATCTAGATTGCTCTAGGTAATATATGTATCAAGCAGCTAGGCTTTATTTGTATGCAACTATTTATAATGGTTGGCACGAAAATAGAAACAAGGATATAGTTAATTCATTGGAGAAAAAAAAATTGTTTTGTCCAAAGGGAGGACTGGTGAAAGGGTTTAAGGTAGGGCGTTTTTTTTTAAAAGGATGATTTGGACTCAGCGGATTCCGGACACATGAGAACAACTTCATTAACCAAAATATTCTAAGCATTATGTCGTGCTACCCATATTCTATGCCTTACGTGTACGTTTTAATTGATGTGCTATGTCCGGCTTACGTCTTATGTGTTATGTAGTAAACATTATTGGTTCACGTAAACTCGAATCTACAGGAAGTGTTGCAAAACTTTCACAAAGTGCCGAAATGGAAGGAAAATCTTAGGAATATCTGTTGCGGTTTAACAGCTAGGGGCATGCAAGAACAGTTTTCGCGAAAATACTTTAAATGTCATTTTATTGCTCCGAAAGCACATGATGTTTATTATACGGATTGTGAACTGTGCTGGTAGACTTTTATATGTTCGGTAAACCTAGGGGAACTTTAATATATAGTTTCGAACATTTTAGGGCGATTTAATTGAAGACAAGATTGCGAAGACAAGATTGCGACATTAACATACTCCATGCCCTATACTGGAAACCTAGTCGAGAATGTACCCCCTTTTTATAGTATGGCGGATGGGGTTTACCATGCACTAATAATACAAACGCTCTTTCTATGAACATGGATAGCTAACTAACTAATTATCAGGCTAACTAGATACTAGACTCTAACTTAGCTGTCTCCGACTCCAGCCTTGATATCACCAAATGCTTGGTGGCGGTCCGGAAGCTATAAATATAGGACTATTAGAGCGAAGGATGTGGGACGAAATCACTACAAATACGTAGTTGCTATCAAGCACAACGCTGCTATCCATATTAACGAAAGCCTCACCTCCTATAGAAAGCGACTTTTTGGGCGTATTTTAGAATTCAAGCGTAATTATCATTACAAGTATCTTTGGACCGTTAATGGAAGGATTTTGCTAAGAGAGTCTGACACTTCGCCGCCATTAACCTTTGTCACGTATGAACAGTTCGATGAATATCTTGACCAGATAGTACAATAGGTTACTGAAGCCTTGTAAACTTAATAAGCTTGTCTTCATTAACTAATGGCTGGCCTTCAAGAAATTGTAAGTACTCTCCCTTTTTATTCACTATCTGATAGAGAATTTCATGCTATGTTTGGAAGCTGGTCTGGTTTGCTAAACGACGATTTTGACCTTTATGATTTGTTTTCTAATCCAGATAAACATGACGAATGCGACTCTGATTTGATGCTTGCCGCGCCTAACTCTAATTACTTTTCAGTTTCAAAATTAAACAAAGCTATGAATGAGTCTGGCCCAAAAGCCCTCTCAATTTTTCACTGTAATGTTAGAAGCCTTCCCAAAAATTTAGATCTACTGGAAGAAATAATTTGCTCTTTAGACTTTAAACCGGATATAATAGGAGTTACTGAAACAAAACTTAACGAATATTCTGTTACAAATATTGACATCCGCTCTTATAATTTCCTTCATATTGATTCATTAACTAATGCTGGTGGTGCAGGCCTCTACATAGCTAAAAATATTAAAGCTGTACCTAGACCAGATATCAAATTCGAATTGGAATTAGTGGAATCCTGTTGGTCCCAAATTGATCCAGGAAAGAATGCAAAACCTATAATTGTTGGTTGTATATACAGACACCCTACTAATGATCTTGCAGAATTTACTACTCAACTAAATAACATTATTAAAACACTGAACCCCAATAAACATCAAATTTACATATTTGGTGACATAAATGTTGACTTTTTTAAATGTAATATACATTCACTGACTGAAGAATATTTAGATATGCTATTTACTAATAGCCTTCTCCCTGTTATTACCAAAGCTACTAGAATAACGGATCACACTTCAACACTTATTGACCATATCTATACCAACACACCTTTATCCCAGATTACTTCAGGAATTGCTACTGTTGACATATCTGATCACCTGCCAATATTCTGCATAGTTCGAACTCAAGTGGAAAAAATTAGTCGCAAACAATATTATCGAGATTATTCTAAATTTAATAAGGATCAATATTTGGCTGATATAAAATTAATAAATTGGGAAGAAGTCTTAGATGTAAGAAAGAATTTAAATGAAAAAACACATGATGCAATCAATGCCATAATGACTACTGTTAACAAACATGCCCCAATGAAACAGGCCTCTAATTCAAAACAGAAAGAACTCAATAAACCTTGGCTTACAGCTGGCATACTTAAATCAATAAAAAGGAAGCCAAAAATGTATCGTACACATTTTAATAGCAAAGACCCACAGAAAACTAGGGAATATAAGCAATATGCAAATATACTTACACATTTGAAAGATAAAAGCAAAAAAGACTACTATTCCAACCAATTTTTTAAACATAAAGATAATCTTAAACATACTTGGAAACTAATTGGTACTCTTATTAAACGTAAAATAAAAGGACAGTCCTTACCCATTAGAATTGTTCATAATAATAAAACTGTGACCCAACAAGCTGATATTGCAGAACATTTCAATCACTACTTTGTTAATATTGGTCCAACTTTAGCAAGCAAGATTATAAATAACGATTTCGTAAATCCCACACAATATATAAACAATTCTCCATCCTCTAGTTTTATTCTATCGCCTGTGTCTGAAGCCGAAGTTTTAACACAATTTGCTACACTAAATGAAAATAAAGCATATATAAATATTCCAAATAAATTTATTAAACTGGCAAGTGAACCATTATCTGTTCCTTTTACAAAAATCTTCAATGAATCAATTCTAACAGGGACTGTACCAAATATTTTTAAAATCTCGAGAGTAACCCCTATATTCAAAAGTGGCTGTGCAACAGAATTAGGTAATTATAGACCTATAGCAATTATTTCATCATTCAGTAAAGTTCTGGAAAAAATGGTATATGACCAACTGATGTCCTTCCTTGAAAAATATAATATACTATTTAATTATCAGTTTGGCTTTAGGAAAGGCTACTCTACAGAATATGCAATACTTGAAACTATAGAAAACCTGAAGACGGCTATAGATGAAAACAAAATAACTTGTGGTATATTCCTAGATTTTTCGAAGGCATTTGATACGATTAACCATGATATTTTATTGGCAAAAATGTATAAATATGGCATTCGTGGTTTACCACATAATTGGTTCTCAAGCTATTTAACAGATCGTAAACAATATGTTAAAATTGATAATACAGAATCTAGTCTAAGAAACATAACCTGTGGCATTCCACAGAGATCAACTTTAGGCCCTTTACTTTTTTTATTGTACATAAATGATCTTCCAAACTCCTCTCAAAAACTCCTTTTCAGAATATTCGCTGATGATACAAATATTTTATATTCTTCAAATAACTCTGAAGAACTAGAAAGAGTTATTAATGAAGAGCTTGCTAATGTTTTAAAATATTGTGCAGCAAACAAATTATCGATTAATTTAAAAAAAACAAATTATATGTTGATAACCTCCCCTAAGAAGAACCCTAATATAAGAATAACTGCTTGCAATATTGAGCAAAAAACATATATTAAATATCTTGGGGTTTTTATTGACGAACATTTACGATGGGACACTCAAATTACACATGTTAATAATAAAATTGCCAAAAATATTGGAATTATTTGTAAGCTAAGATACCATATTTCTATTACTATTCTAAAGCAACTTTATTATACTCTTATCTATTCGTATTTGAGTTATGGCCTAATGACCTGGGGTACTGCTGTTAAGACTAGACTAAGTAAAATTAAAACAAAGCAAAATAAATGTGTTCGCTGCATTTTCTTTGCTAGCAAATTTGAAAATGCCACCCCATATTATAGAATTTTGCAAATTCTAAAACTTGACAATGCCTTTAATCTGAAAATCTCCACTCTTGTTCACAAAATAAAATATGTTAAAATAGGTGTACCACCTGTTTTTTTCGACTTAGTCCCCTCTGCAACTGATATTCATAATTATAATACTAGATATGCTACTAACCAAAACTTATACAGACCAGCTTCCAGAACTAATTATGGTCTATCGAGATTTAAATCTCTTGCATCACGATTATGGGAAAAAATACCGTTAGAAATAAAATCCCTCCCACACAATAGTTTTAAAAAACAATACAAATTATTTTTACTTGAAAACCAGGCCTAAGTTACTGTGTAAAATTGTAAATATAGAACAATAACTAAGATCGACTTAATATATTCATACCATCTTTATCCTTTGCATATATATAAATATATTGTCAACGTCTCCATATAATTATGTATCAATATTGTAAATAAATTCTTCTTCCTATTAGTATTAATTCTAGCCGCTTACCACCCAAGAAAATTTGTACAATAGATATTTATGTATTTTCTGTGCTCCAAATATCCTCATTTATTTTTCTTGTGATAGAGGTCAACTAGAAAGCCTATGGCTCCTTTGACCTCTATGCACATTCTTGAAATTCAAAACTATTTTATTATTACCGTACCTCTCTTTTTCTTTCTACAATTATTTTCTTGTGTAGTTATCTTTAAAAGAAATAGTGCAAAATAAAACGAACTTGAACTTGAACTTGAACGAACTTGAACGTATCACTCTAGTCAGTCTAGAATACTTCAGCATTTCCCTGCATCGCTTATTTATTGGAGATTAATGGGAGATATAACTCCATATCACTATTGAGGTGTACATATTAACTGTTATCGCTTCGTCTTGGGGCTCGGTTTTCGGAATAATTTCTAAATTTTCTTTTTAGTGAAATTTATCTCAGTCCATGTTTTAAAACCGGTTCTCCGCGGTATTTCTTATAACTGGAGGTCATTTCTATTGTAGTTCTTCAATCATAATCCTAAACACGGAAAATGACATACGTATCTAAAGTATTTAATAGCCCAAAATGATAAAATTCGTGATGATGGAAACATCGCGAAATAGCTAAAAATACTGTGTTCGTATCGATCGACCGAATACCTGCGCCTTCGAATCGCTTTGATAATCTCCTAACTTTCCAGTAGTTCTCGCTCCTCTGCTCTGCTTAAATTTAAAGGGGAACTCAACCCTAAAATCAACCCAACGTCTTTACAAAGATGTATTCGAAAGAAATAAGTTCTGTTATTTTATTTTTCTGTGTTGCGCGTCTATGAGGAAGTCTCCAAGTTCGATTCTCCGCTGAAAAATCTATATTGTGTGGCGGCTCAATTCAGTGCAAATTTCCCCATAACGTACGTCACACATACCAAGGAAAAACGATCACACCTCTAGCACAAAGAAAACACAATGGTCTGCAATTAGAAGCCGTTAGTCCCGCTATTCAATGTCGGGGACAGCATGGCAAAACTAGTTTATTCCCCGTATCTGACGTCACAAATTACAAGACTTGAGCCGTCTGTACATAGCGGACGTTGTGAGGAAGATTTTCGGATTTTCTCTTGCTAGAGGCGCAACACAGAAACATTAAACAGCAGAACCTATTTATTTCGAATACATGTTTGTATAGACATTGGGTTGATTTTAGGGTTGAGTTCCCTTTACTGAGAAGTTGACTTTTATGAACTGATTCCCCTTAACACTTCTGTTGAGCTTTACTTCTGGAATAGTGGCTTCATTCAAGCTTGTTTCGCTTTTTTCCTAGAATTCCATGAGTTATTTGTAATATTCGCCATGTTCGTTTATATTCTGTGCCATGCGTGGCCCTAGTAAGGAAAAAAAACACTAACAAGCCCAAGCGCCTTTGCGAGACCGAACTCGACCCAGTCCTTTACTCATTTCTAAATTGTGTAAATTGATCCTATATATGTCCTTATAATTGTCATATATCGTATACATTATGAACTATATCCCACGTCCTAAGCCTATGTGTTATGTCCTAACTATGTCCTATTTACTATGTCTCATGTTGTATTAACCATGTCCTATGTCTTGTGTACTATTGACTATGAAACTATATTATGTACTATCTTCTTGAAAATGGTTTTTGAATGCGTCAGTAAAGGAATTGATATATTATATCCGGTTCGTTCCGCCAGAACAACATTGAGAGGTCATCGGCTATTTCTCCATCACATTTGGCCGAGAGACTGTAAAAAGTACCCAACAGTAACATTAATTTGAATTGACAAAATTTAGCTTTTAATTGGAAAACCTTTCGATGCAGAAATGAAAGCTTCTTTCTATAAAGAAGCTAGCCGGATAAGCGATCGATTATCTTTAGTCAACTTCGATCAGATTACCTTCTGTTATTCCACGTTGACCAATGAATGATAATATCTGAAGAAGATCAGACTATAAATACAAGGAAACAGACTGAAAAAGTCTTACCTATTGGAAAGGCCATGCAGATGGCGAATATGTTAAATACCTTCATAGTTAATGTGGCTGTAACCACTGGAGAACTGCTCACCTAATTCCTTCGTCTCGATGATTGCTTTTCTCGCCAAGAGGTCAAATAAATCTGATACATTGGAATGTCAAGTAAGGTAATATCCGAGTAACTCATATCATGATAACATACAGTACATGTGCTATACCTACATAACATAGGGGAAGTTAGTGAGCGACGGTCCCATTTTGCCCGTGGGTACTGCCCCTGGGTATCCGAGGAGGCGTTGGCTGTAATCAAACTCTCGAGTTAACTACAGCAAACTAAGACAAAATGAAAGGCTGATTGTACGGTTAGGAAAAATATATAATTAATATCGATATTTCGGTTGGCCAACCTTCCTCAGGGCCCACAAGTATATATAATTGTACATACTTGTGTACCCTGAAGAATGTAGCCGTGCCAACCGAAATATCGGTATTAATTATATATTTTCCCTAACAGTACAATCAGCGTTCCTTTTCGTCTTAGTATTCGCATAAATTTGCTGATTAGATCCCATCCAAGGTGATCCGGTTCGTGAACTTCGTCCGAATTGGTCCTTGCATCTAGCAACCCAGCCAAACTGTGTTTAGAACTTTTAACTGTATAATATTCTGAATAGTTAATTAGTGAAGCGGCTGAATATATACCCTGGTCCTAGAGGTTTTTTTAAAATTTAAGACGCGAGGAGGGGTCGGCGGGCTGCGAAGATGCGAGGAAAAAGGGAATTTCCTGGCGCTACAGATTACCACATGACTAACACAAAGAAACTGAATACTGTAAAACTGCAGGGACCAACGGACGAAGTATAATACCGGATCACCTTGGAGGGATCTAATCAGCGAACATTTGTAAACAGTAACAACGAAGAAAGGCTGATTATACCGTAATGGGTAATTTATATAACCTGAAAATATACCCTGGTGCTAGAGGTTTACTTAAAATTTAAGACGCGAGGAGGTATCGGCGAGCTGCGAAGATGCGAGGAAAAAGGGGATTTCCTGGCGCTACAGATGACCACATGACTAAAACAAAGAAGTCCATAACCCAAGAAAAAAAATTGAGGAGTTCACATTCCCATTTGCACGCTTGGTAATCTGGGCAAATATGGCCGAAAATACAATGTTTCTTATGATAATTTTGTGTCAGATATCTAACCGATTTCTTTTATTTTTTGAACATTTCGAATTAAAAAACAATAGAGGGATTTACATTCCCATTTGCACGCTGGGTATTTCCGGAAATACAGTGTTTCTTATGAGAATTTGGTGTCTGATATCATGAGCCGAAATATACATTTTTGAACGTTTCGAATAATCCCGATAATACAGTGTTTTTTATGATAATTTGGTGTCAGATATCTAACCGAAATTTATCTTTTTGGACATTTCGAATCGCAAAACAATAGAGGGGTAAGAAGGAAATGGCTGAACGGCCGCAAGGGATATAAAAAGGTGTTAATGTTCTATTCTTCTTTATCGTAATTTCATTGGTTGATACTCATAAATTGAATAGAGAACATCAAAGTACTGCACTTTTACTGACATACGCATGTTATTTAATTTTGCCGCTAAATCACAACTACGACGTGCATTCAGTTCCAGTCCTCTCGTCCACATGCACGGTCAAACGGCGCGTCTTCATGTCCTCGCGTCCTGATTCTAAAACAGCCTACTTTCACTCATCCTACGCCCACACAGCCGCAAAATGTCACGCGCATGCGCCTTTGGAGAGACGGTCGTGCACGCGTCTCTCCAGTTTCCCGCCGAAACTAAAAGAAAACAGAGTCAATCACCACTGTTTAGAGCAGTTTGCACATGACAGTCGGAAGTGTTTTGGTTTTGCGTTTAGTAAGCTCTACTATTGGCTGAGGAAATGAGCCAACCAATCAGATTCCAAAGTAAAACCAAACGCAAATTGGTTTTACTTTTGCTTTGGTTTGTCATTGCCTCACAGGGAAGCCATTTATGAGTTACTTGTGATTACTCGCTCCTATCAGATTGGCTGGCTGTGGGTAATTTGCGTTTGGTCTTTCGACACTGTTGTGAAATTAGCTCAATAGTTTTAAGTACGTATGCGTATTTACGTGAAATGTTTCGCGAAAAACAAGAAAACTACGTAAAAGCTAAGCCTAAGACTTTCATAGGTTGAAGTTTTCTTAATTTGTTTATGAACTCCAGAGCCTTCGTTTTTTCGGCCAGCGGAGCACAACGTTTTGCCGCGGTGTGCACTGAAGTATAGCCTGGGTTCTAGGCTCTCCCCAGGCCTTTTTGTTGTTGTCAAGGCAGCGAAGGAGTGGAAACTACCTAGTCAGAAACGCCGGGAAAGCCTCTGGTTCATAGCGCCACTTGACTGATCATGCTGCGGCATTCAGACGACGCGTTAATAAGAGTTCTCTTAAGCTTGAATGGTTAACGTCGATGCAAGAAACCCGGGTAATGTCAAAAGTCATGCCTGTCAAAAGTGACAAGTTCTAAACTGATAAAGCTACATCACAGGGAGCCCACACAACATGTTTGTATTTAATGTTATAGGAAATGTATGAGGTTTATGAGTGTGGCGAAATATCGCGAAGAACATGGATTGCATATATACTTTAATACTAAATAAACATGAATTTATCTTACCTGGTATGATTTGGCATGCATTCATGTGGCCTGAAACGTCAATCTTAACGAATTTGGACGGTTTCGCCTTAGCTGTTCACTCTACGTCTTAAGAAAAGACTATGCGGGTGGAAAGACGAATTTCAACTGACCAGTTTCAACTCCGAGGCGATTTTCACCGTGAAAATTACATCGCACGGCTTTCAAATCCAGCATTACTATAACGATGATTTTCCCTTCTTCTCGTACCGGCCACGCGAAAATACGAGCCAACGGCCAAGCACTAGGCGATCGAACATGACTGAAAATTTAGCTTTCAAAACTGTTCGAAGCCGCAACAAGAAATTGGTGTGCACTGCTCCGGAACTACGGTTATGCTGTTTGCTCCATTCTGATTTGACTCGGTTCAACAAAGAGCGGCGATCCTCACACTACTCTCTAGCCTGGTGGGGTTTGAATGGCGCCTGGTTCATTGTTCGTATAAGGTAATGTGTAATAGTAATGATGTCCTAAAAATATACAATTTGAAGTGACAATGCCAAACGGTCAAATTCAAAATAGTCCTTATATCACACTTGACACGGTTTTCTTTGTTCGTTATAGGGGTGAAACTCTGGTATAAACCCGTTGAACAATAGACTAATTAAATAACAAATCTGAGGTTTATAACTGTTGCAGGAAGGTTTATAACTCAGTTTTTAACCTCCTCCTATTTGAGAAAACCTTACCAAATGTGATATAAGTCAGTTTCATACTTCGAACATTCGGTTCTAATCCCTAAACATCCCTCGGGGCCTACGGCCCTCGGGATGTTTAGGGCTTAGAACCTCGGTTCTCGGTATGAAACTCTTACTTTCTCAAAATCACGTGGCATTAAATAACCCAGACTTTAAAAAGCTATTGTCCTGGTAACGTGAACACGAGGCTAGTCAGTACACACAAAAGCTTTTGAACGTGTAAGCGAGGCTAGTCAGTCCTAAACAATAGTTAATTAAATTGGACGCCATTTTTCGAATGGGTCTATACAATAGCCAATAATACCGTCCAGTCACGTCAAAGCGGTTCAAAATTTTAATTTATGCAAGTAAAACTGCCACGGCGGCTGTAAAGAGTTCGTTGGGTCACAAAAACAAAGCTCTCGCCTTGAGAAATTATTTGAGATTATGTCAAAATTAAGACCCTACCTATCTACATCCCGTTTGCTTCTCAAGACATCAAGTGTCTCTTAAATGTATGCTGTGAAAACCTTTTTGAAGTAACAAATCGTTCAGTAACATTTGAGGCCTTCGTCTTCCGTTTACTAGTAAAGTCTCGATCTGCCGTTCGGTTCGAGACAGGGAGAGATTACCTTTGTAAATTTGTAAATAATGCAGCAGAAAAGTAGAAAAGCGTCGAAGGATATTTGGAGAATTTACAAACAAGTTCGAAGACATTTTTACGGGAAAGAACAGTTCCTTGAAGAGTGTAGCGACAGTTGAACCACTGAGTGTGAACGAATAATCGATGATCAACAACCCCGCGTACGTCACTGGCGACATAAAAAACGTACATGTTTACAGAAGAACCGCCAGGTTATTTTGCAGGACACTTTCAATCCATTTCCAGTTGTTTTCCTTACGAATTTAAGGTCTTTGCCAAAGAAAATCACTCCATTGAAACACTTCAACGATCAACCATCGCGAGTCCAAAACAGAAACAAAAAATCGTGCCGTCTTCTCTGATGAGTTACTTATGATAATTATGCGGCGAAATTATAAAATATTAACGAATCAAATATCACTGAACGGCATTATCGGCGATTGGATTCAGACGTCTTTCTCGGGAGGAACGAACCGGAGGAGACGGCTGAAATTCAGGCTACAATAACGGCACAATGTTATTTTGAAGAGATATCTCGTTTAATAGACTATCCAGCAAACTGCCACATACAAAATACAAGCAAGTGGCACAAAGAATAACACACAGCAATAGTACTGTACAAATACCGTATCTAATTAAATTATGGTGAAGTCGAGGTGCGTTTTTGGGGACCTATCCTGAAATTACAATACCTCGAAATCCTGCACATATCCTTCTTCCGAAATGTTGAAAGTAGTCGCTACTTTTAGTACATCCTGGCATTAGGATTAATTTTTGTGTTTGATAATGTAAATCATGATATTGGCTTTATGGCAAAAATCGCTTTATTTTTTAAGGGTAACAATTTTACCGCTAACATGTAGCTCAGTAATCTTCCACATGGCCCTCTGTTGACTTAAAAGTCCCAGGATTTTACGTCCGTATCCGAGAAAACGTGAAGGTCTAATCGTTTACTGTTGGATAATATAAAGGCAGCACCTTCTACTCACTTATTTAAGATCCTGAGTGTTGGTCCGGCCGGGATTTGAACCCTCGATCTCCCGCATGACAGACTGGCGCTTCAACACTGAGCTACGCGGGAGGCGATATACATGTGTTACTTATTTCGGAATACCCACAATATATATTATCCCAGAAAAGTGTCTATAGAGCCCCAGACGTCAAACTGTTTAAACATCGGTTCAATAAATGTTGTATAAACCATTGGACTGGGGCATAATAGAGCGGCCTTGGAGTGAAAACTTCAAACAAGAACATCCCTCTGGCTCATTAACCATTACGTAACCTGCATACCAACATGAGGTAAATAGAACGGATTTCTTATGAGTGGGCAAGCTACGGCAAGGACATACAGCACGGTTGCCGTATACGCCAGGCGTATTGAGCTCCCGTACCGTCTTTTCTCGAGAAAGCAAGAATTTTTGGGAATTCTCAAGAAATATCAAGAATTCCCAAGGTTTATTTTATAATTTTGAGAGACCCAGGAATTCCTAAAAAAATCCCGAGAACGCAATCAGTGTAACTCATGTAAATTACCATGTCTCGAGAAATGCTGTGACATCTCGGGGGTCTCGCTATAACAAGAACTGGAACTTCGCTCTCTTAACAGTGCCGAGAGTTCTTGAGAATTAAATTCCCGGGAAGGCTTTAGCATTAAATACCGGGTGTCTGGCCATTGTTAACTATTCCATCAATCGAACGGTCAGTCACCTTCTGGCGCGGTGTTGTGAAATGCCAGCTAGGTCACGTTTTAACTCCGAGTGGTCACCAACGGTTTCACTGAGCGATTGTTTGATTTTCGAGGCCTATCCAGGATGGTGTGGCTGCCCTTTATTCATTAAATTCTTCAGGAATAAATGCTTGCATATTGTAATGATGTCATAGGTCCCTACCCCCCTTGAGTAAGTTTTTAACCACCTTCACCCCCAGGAGCAGATTAATTGAGTTGTAAGCACGTTAGTGCTGTCCCAATTATGCTCCAAATTCTCTGAAAAGATGCCCCAAAAATCGCCAAAAGTTGCCAAAAAGTTGCCTCAAAATTGCAAAAGTTGCCAAAAAGTTGCCTGAATTTTAAAAAGTTGCCTTAAGGATGCTACCGAGATTTTTCTTTTTTCGGGGATTTTTATAAGGAAAATGAAACCCAAAATTGAAAATTAGATGTTTTATTGTAAAGAACAAACAATAATCTGTAAAATTAATGTAATGCAATAACAAATGCACCATGTGTACAGTGAAAACAAAACAACTTGGTTCATATCGCACCATATTCCAATTATGATGTCCATATGTCTCTTATAGCAACATGTTCTGAGCCATCACCCATATAGCAATATTTGTCCAGCTTTCATGATCTGCTCAGTAGAACACCACTTAAACTTCTCAAATTATACCTCGGCATTATTGCGCTTGTTGCAATAAAGTTAAAGGGTTGGATTCTATTATTTCATCTTCACTCGACAAGTCCGAATCCGCCTCCGCGACCTCCGCCATTTTGAATACTCAAGAGAACGCTGGCCAACAATACAGCATGCTCGTCAAACCACAGGATGACCACACTGATACCAATCCACTCGAGCGATACTTCCGGTTTTTAGACTGAAGTAAAGTGAAGTTTGATGCCAAAATTAAAACAAAATATTATTTTGCACATTTCAGGCCAAATGATTTCCCTGAAAATCCTAAAAAACATAAAAGTTGACCTTTAAAGCAGAAAAGATGCCCGACGAGAGAAAAGTTGCCCCAAATCAAAAAAGATGCCCCAAATCCAAAAAGTTGCCAAAAAGTTGCCGAGCATAATTGGGACAGCCCTAAAGCACGTCCGTAGAAAGAGTCCGCCATTAAAGAAGTTAGAAAGCACATCAGGGTATGGTTTGTGGTAATACAGGAAGAAAAGGGAGACTCGGAACGCTACAACTGGTGGCAGGCGGTGTAGTAAGAACTTCATGTGCTATTTATTACAAGTTTACGTGGTTTTGTTTTGGTTTGTGCATTGTTTCCCGGATTGTTGTGCATCGGCGACCATGATTGATGAATTCTACTGGGGTCTGTTTACTAGTTCTTCGACCCCTAAACAGAAGAAAAATCCATTTACGGAGAACCTAGAACAATCGAATTCGACTCAGAGTTATACTGGAGTGGAAACAACCGAATTTAGGCCGGGAAATCCGTTTCAGAATGAGTTCTCAGTGGCTATACACAGCCAAAAATCGCAAAATGGTGATTCGCAAAGTTGTGCTGGCGCTTGTGCAGTTGCGGTACCTTCACCTCGCAGATTAAAAAAGCCGATTAAGTTACCGGATGATTACAATGGGAGCAAATGTTTAAGGGATTACCTGCGGCATTTTGATAGATGTGCTATCTTGAATGGCTTGGATTCAGAGGAATCAGCAGTATTTTGGTCTGCAGCGCTTCGTGGTGAGTCACAGAAAATACTCCATGGCATGTCAGATGACGATTGCAACAACTGCGAAAAGCTAGTAAATAGGTTGGAACTACGCTTCGGCGTGGATAAACGAGTGGAACTGCATCAAGCCAAGCTTCTAAACCGACAACCTTAAAGCATTAGCAGCAGATATTAGAAATATGTCTAGTCTTGCATACCAGGATTTACTTCCACAAGCACAAGAGAGATTTGCTGTACAGCATTTTATTGATGCCATATTTAACAGAGATGACATAATGCGATTACGTAGAGGTAAACTAAAGAACCTAGATGAAGCCCTTTTAACTACATGTGAGTTGGAGGCTTTCCGATTGGTTGACACTGGCTTAAGGATATCAGCGACACCTAGGATCAGGTCTGTAGAAAGTGTAGAGAGAGAAACAACCAATATTGCAAGGAAACTTGAAGAATTACACCACCAACTTCAGGTACAGCAACAACAACAGTTAGCCCAACCAGAGGATCTTAACCAGCTTGCTGATCAGGTTCAGTTTTGCATGCAAAAGAGTACTAGTGAGAAAACTAGGGATGTGGAATGCTGTAAAGAGAAAGGACACATTAAAGGAACTGTCAATTGTGGAAAGAGCAGCATGGAAACAAGAGGAGGGCATTACCGACAGCCCAAGGGAATGCCTGAGCAATTTAGGGCAACAGCAAAGTCAGTTTTCAGGCCTGGAAAGCTCTGAAGCTAATGCACAAAGAGAAAAGTCAGAGGATAACTCAAAAACAGGTATTACTCCACACATATTGTATGGTCTCTATGTCACAGGGTTTATTGGAGAAGAGCGTGTCAATTGGTTAGCTGATACAGGGGCAGCTACAACAATGTTATCACGGAAAATCTATGAAAGGCTTCGTGATAGTCAGAAATATAATTTTGTAAAGGGAAACACTGACATTTATCTAGCAGATGGTCAAAAGGCTGAGACATCAGGCACAGGAAATATAACCATAAGACTGGGAACCCAAGAATTGTGTGTGAGTGTTGTTGTAGCAGACATAGATGATGATGCAATATTAGGGATGGATTTGCTATCACAGCTCAGTGCAACAGTTGACATTTTACAAGGCACTTTAACTGTTAATGGAGAGACCATTGATTGTATTGATTCACAAAGGCAGTCGCTTAGTTACAGGTGTATGGTTCGTCGCTCAAGTGTTATTGCAGCCAAATAAGAAGTCATTATCCCCGTACACGTAAACAGGAGGAACGTACAACCTTCTCTTCCAGAGTTAGATCACATGCATGTTTTAGAACCATGTAACAGTCCCTATTTGCAGGATAAAGGATTGTATGTGGGTCGGACCCTAGTAAATGTTGGAAAGGGAGATGTCCCAGTTGGGACCGTTGCTAAATCTGTCAGATGAGCCTCAAACTTTGCAAGCTAATACGGTGATAGCAGTGGCTAAACCTGTATGTTGTGTAGCAAAAGTAGAATTCCCAGAGGATGGAAATGAGTACACCTGTGAACTTGAGTTAAGTCAAAGTGAGGCAAACAAGAAAACTCAAGACCAACTTCCTGAGCCATTGAAATAACTGCTTAACCGGAGCTCAGTTCTTCTGAGTTTGGAAGAAAGGCAACACACTGTTGGTCTTTTAGCTAAATATCAGCATGTCTTTTAACTATCAGACAGAGACCTGGGAATTAGTAACCAAGCACAGCACAGCATTAACACTAGAAGTGCAGCACCAATCAGACAAAGACCTCGCAGGACCGCACCATGGAAACAAGCTGAGATTGAACGACAAGTTAACACACTTCTGGAAGAAGGGAGAGTACATGAGTCTAATAGTGACCAAAAAGGATGGAAGCCAAAGTTTCTGCATTGATTATAGACAGCTTAATTCTGTTACTGTCAAAGATGCATTTCCACTACCTAGAATTGATGATTCCTTACACTGTTTGTCTGGCTCTAAGTGGTTCTCCACTTTGGATATGGCGTCCGGTTATTGGCAAGTAGGTATGGATCTAGCAACACAAGAGAAGGCTGCATTTGTAACACACAGTGGGCTGTATGAGTGGAATGTCATGCCATTTGGCTTGAGCAATGCACCAGGAACATTTGAACGATTAATGGCACTTGTCTTGAATGGACTCCAGTTTAGAATTTGTTTGTGTTACTTGGATGATGTGATAGTGTTTGCCACTACCTTTCAGGAACACTTACAGCGACTGGAGGAAGTGATGTCAAGAGTTGCATCAGCTGGGCTTAAGCTTAAGCCACGGAAGTGTAACCTGTTCCAACAGCAGATAACCTATTTTGGACACCTTGTAACTGACAAAGGCGTCATGACTGATCCTGAAAAAATAGGGCGTGTTTCAGACTGGCCAGTTCCGGAGAATTCGACAGAAGTAAAGGGCGTCATACTATAGGCGTTTTGTACCAGGATTTGCAACAGTAGCAAAGCCGCTCTACCGACTAACTGAACACTCAAAGTAGTTTGAGTGGACAGTTGACAGTCAAATTGCTTTTGATGGACTGAAACAGCTGCTTACAACTTCTCCTGTGCTTACTTATCCTTTACCATACTCGAGTAGGACACTGTCCAAGTCTGAGAGGAATTACTGCACAACTCGTAGAGAGCTTCTAGCAATTGTCGAATTTACTAAGCAGCATCGGCATTATCTCCAGGGCCGCAAGTTTACTGTACGCACCGATCATGCACCGTTAAAGTCTATTCTCAAGACAAAAGATCCAGAAGGACAGCTTGCTCGCTGGGTTGCATTCCTAAGTATCTTAGAATTCGCCATCATGCACCGCGAAGGAATCCGTCACGGTAATGCTGATGCTTTATCTCGCAGGCCGTGCACTGACCGCTGTAAATGGTGTCAAACATGGAAAAAGGCAGAACCGCTACCAAGGTGCGATGTTGGAGTCCAGGCAGACTTCGAGGAAGATAGGTAGATCAAGGAACCGTTTGAAAACAACTGTGATGACGGAGGGCCAAAAGAAGTAAATAAGACTTGCCTTGAACCCTCAGTAGGTAGCTTCAGCAAGTACAGTGCTGTGAAACTGGAACCGGTGTGGACAACTGAGTATCTGAAGGAACAACAGTTGATGGACTCTGACTTGTAATCTTTTATTAAGATGAAGCATTCACAGCCAGGTGACAAACGGCCAAAGTGGACAGATGTGTCAGCCACAAATCTTGTATTCAAAGCACTTTGGGCCCAGTGGGATCGTCTCGTATTCGAGGATGGGATTCTGTGTCGCAGATGGGAGAGTGCGAGTGGTGACAGAGTCATAAAACAGATTGTCTAACCAAACAGCTTGAGAGAGACAGCATTACGAGCTCATCACAATCATACTACAGCAAGTCACAGGGGAGTTCAGAAAACATTGAGTGCTTTGAGACTCCGGTACTATTGGCCTGGATTAACCTCGCAGACACACCGGTGGGTAACTAGATGCCATGACTGTGGTTTTTAAGAAGACCTATGGAAAGAAGCGTCGTGCACCATTGAAGCAATACATTGTTGGGGCCCCACTCGAGAGACTCGCTATGGACATTCTCGGGACACTGCCACTGACACCAAGAGGAAACCGTTATGTATTAGTCGTTACCGACTATTTTACTAAGTGGACCGAAAGTTGCGCCATTCCAGATCAAATGGCCTCGACAGTTGCTGAGAAGCTTGTGGCTGAATTCGTATGTCGCTTTGGTGTCCCACGTCAGCTCCATAACGACCAAGGGACCAACTTCGAGTCAAAGGACATGGAAGAGGTCTGCAAGCTACTAGACATCGAAAAGACGAGAACAACACCTCTGCATCCACAATCCGATGGGCAGGTGGAAAGGTATAACCGTACCCTGATCGAGATGTTAAGGGGAAAGCTCAAGGAAAACCAGGAAGATTGGGAATTGCAACTTCCCATGTTCATGATGGCCTATCGATCTGCTATAGCTGTCCATGAGTCAACAGGGTCAACACCAAACCAGTTAATGCTAGGGAGAGAGATTGAAGTACCCTTGGATTCCATAACGGAGTTAACTCCAGATGTACCTGGCCCAAAGACCGAGTATGTGGAAGCTCTGCACAGAAGATTAACAAGCGCACACGAAAGTGCACGACGACACCTGAAGAGTGCTGCTTTGCGCCAAAAGCGAAACTATGACAAGAAGCTTGCTTGGAAGCCATTCCAAGTGGGTGACAGTCTATGGTTGCACAATGTTCGTCGCAGGAAAGGAAGAAACCCAAAACTAGACAATCCTTGGGAAGGACAATTCTTGGTAACTACGGCTCTATCAGACGTTGTGTATCGTATCCAGAAGACACAGAGAGCAAAGCCAAGAGTGGTACATGCAGACAGGCTAAAGCCATATTTGGGTCCACCCCTAAAAAGTTGGATGTCGGCAAAAGCAGTGAACGCCACCGTTGACCCGCCGCTGTCTGACGCAAAAGGAAGCCAATCGGTTCCAACTGACAGGCCTAGTCAGGATTTTAAGGATGCTGTGAAAGTTTCTGATGTTAAAGAGTCAAGAGGTAAGAATGATGAGGAGTCGTCTATCTGTTCCAAATATGTGAAGCCTGATGATCACAGTGAGCTACGCAATGTCATGACTACTTCTAAATGTACGGAACTAGAGGTTGTCAACGACATGGGAGTTCTATCTGCAGAAAGTAAGGACTGTGTTATTCCGAGTTCTACAGGAACTGTACCAGAAGAAGATAATAATGTAGTAGAAAGTACTGCTAAATCTGAAACGGAAACTGTCGTTGAGGAAAGATCGGACACAGCTGATCCAAGTGACGAAGTGAGGGGAGACCAAAGAGAAAGATGAAGCCCCCAACTCGGTTAGGAGAATGGGTGACATCCCTGAAAACAAGGTGGAGATCATAAGGATACTGTTAGAACTTAACTGTTATTGAAGTTTCTGAACATTGTCGATAAAAGCGAACAGTCAAGGCAGGTAACTTGGGTGATGATATAAATTGAGCTGAGGACAAATGGCTGCCAATAACTCAACTCGAGGACTAGGAACTTGAACTAGCTTATCCAGACATTTGTTGGATTACCTTTATAAAATTGTTTTTTTATATTGAATGTTAAACGGTCATCTAGAGTCTTGCAGAGTTATGAGCACTGGGTCAGTGCTATTCAAAGGGGGGAGCTGTGTAATGATGTCATAGGTCCCTACCCCCCTTGAGTAAGTTTGTAACCACCTTCACCCCCAGGAGCAGATTAATTGAGTTGTAGGCACGTCCGTAGAAAGAGTCCGCCATTAAATAAGTTAGAAAGCACATCAGCGTATGGTTTGTGGTAATACAGGAAGAAAAGGGAGACTCGGAACGCTACAATATTAAGGTAAGTTTTCATAGTTGTATTATATAATGGACGCTGTACTACAGCCATTTGTAATTTCACAGTTACAGTTGTATATATGACCTCTTTGACAACGGACCGTGTTTGAGCTCAATTGGTGAAACCCTGAGTGCTAACTCAACCCTCCCCCTCAGTTCCAGTTACTGCTGACTTGTTAAGCCAAGGGCTCAAACTTTCCCCACAATGCCATTCGGGAGAATTCTACGTTCTCGTCGACGGTAGGTATTGCAACATCTGTAGGGTTTCCAATGAAATCTGCTCTAATTTTGAACAAAAAAGCCGCTGTAAGAGAGCTAGAGGACATCATTAAGTCTGAGGACGGCTTAAAAGTACTTGGTTTGCTTTTAGTAGGCCTTGTGAGGGGATTTCACAGGGCTTTTCCGTTGTGTTTCTGCTTTGAGACACATGAAAAAAATATTCAATGAAATCCTTGAAATTTTGCAGTTTGTGATCTTTTACCCCTGCTCAACCTATTAGGATGTGTTTTTGTCACTTTAAAGCAACGGCTTGAGTCCAAATCACCGATCTCGGTTGTAGGAGTAAAAGACTTATAAAAACAATCCTACAGGAATGCCAGAGGGGGGGAACCCCTTGTGATTTTTGTGTCAATTATCCAGCATGCAATTCGAGGTGAGTGCAGGAAAACGTGGTTCACAGTCGCTTGGTGTGTTTTTGCAAACAAACCTGGTGGTTGGAAAGATTAAACAAGGTACTGTAACGACTGAGTGCTGATTTTGTGTTTCCTTTTGATTTCAAGTGCGAATGGAAAGGACTTTTTGAGCCGATTTTCAGCTCCTCAAAATTCGTAAAATCGAAGAAACGAAAAACGATCCCCAAAACAAATGAGCTTTTCTCCAAAGTGGAAGAGCCAAGCGATCCCTGTTATAGCTCTAACTTTGAAGTCATTCGAAAATCAAAAATCCCTTCAAATAATATCGCAACATCGTCTTTCCAGCATGTCTAGATGTGATGCAATAATATTTCCAGGTACATTCTTCATATCGGTCACATAGGACCGATATTTGCAGGGTCCGTCGCCAAAGGGTTGTCTTTTTTTGTAAGCGTTTGAGTTGTTCATTTCGCAATGCCGGATTTTGATTTTTTTAATGCACAACGTCGAGCTTTTTCAGTACTTTAAAAATACAACCGAAGATAGGAATAATATTATTTAGTGATCTTGGTTTACTGGTGAATTTGTGTTGGAATCTAAAATTCCATTTTGGCAACTCCATGCAGTCTACTAGTTAGTAATTTTATGAACTTTTAGTAATTTCAGGCGACGTGACAGGATGTTGAAATTAGACTATAACATTGAAACTGCTAGCAAAATGGATTGAAAGACTATTTCTTAGCGGAAAAAGTATTCAACAACGACAACAACAACAAACTTTATTCACACTACAATACTGAAATAATATAAGTGCAGTGCAAGTGTCAGGTAGCCCGAAATGAATAAATATCAATCTAGCCAGAGCTACCTTTAAAAAATATAATAAAATAGTTACGGCCGGTGGTTAAGCTATAAGTTCCTAAACAGCTTAGCTTAAATTATAGGTGAATTCTCTCCGGGAAATCGAATTTTGTGTAGCGTTAAAACGGCGACGATTTAGCGCCGGCTGAGTATAGTCTGTAATCTTTGTTATTCGGCATGCATATTAATAATTAATACACTCTCCTGTAACTCCTGAATCAGTTTCTATATACCTTAGCTTAAAGTATAGCTGAATTCTTTCTGGGAAATCGAATTTTGTGTAGCTCCAAACGACGACGATTTTCGCAGGCTTAGTCTGTGTATATTAAATACTTGTTATTCACCGGCGTTTTAAGAGCGAATGCCTGCTGTAAATATCGAACGGCAAAGTCGACATTTCGCGGCGACAGTCATAAAATAAATTTCGCTCATATTATGTCTACATATAGATATTACTAAGTAATTAAACGTGCTGGAGTTTGTTTTTCAGAAAAGTGCTTGAATTTTGAGAAAACCGATTTTCGCTGTCGGTGACATCAAAACAGCCAAAATCGAAGGTGAAATTACTTGGTCTCAAAACATCTCTCCGATATATTGATTTAGGAAGGGCTAGACATCTCATCTGGGCTGAAATATTGATCCTGCCAATAACTTGAAAGGAAAGCAATAGACCAGTTCGCGGTAAATTCCGACATTTTGAAAGGGGTGCAAACATGGCGCGAAATACAGTGTGGTTGGAATCGATGGGAATCCGATGCCAAATAAAATAAAATAAAATAAAATCGAATTTCTGAAATTTTATTCAGATACAAACTTAAGATACCAGGTAAAAGATTAACATATCGAAATTTGAGGGATATAGCTGTGTTGGGAAGCGTACAACCGTGTTTTCAGTTTTCCATTCATTGTCTGTAAAAACGAGTCACATTCCGCGTGAAAATTTAGGGGTATGTAAATCACTGTTTTGGTCTGGAACAGGGTCGTAATTTTTTGGAAGGGCCTCAGGACGATTTGAGTTATAATTTAATCACGGTCCCTTGTCGCAACAAAGGCATGCAGAGTCCGTTTATCTGTTTATGATTCGAGTGGCGAGTGGAGCGCAACGTCTCAGATGCTAGCCTAGTCTGGAACAGGATATCTTTCTGCCATTTTTCCTGGAACAGGGTATGTTTTCGTTGTTTCTAGCCTGGAACAGAGTACTTTTTTGCCATTTTGTCTGGAACAGGGTCGCAAAAATACAATTTCTTGGCCTGGAGCAGGGTAAGGATTTTAAGGGCTCAGCGGCACACCCCCATCCTAATTTTTAGGGATACCCATGGGAAGCCATATCATTCAAAAGTGGTACGAGTTCACGATTGGTGATCGAGAATGACGATCGCTATGGTCGAAAAAACTATTGGTGATCTAGAATGACGATCGCTATGGTCGAAAAAAAGATTGGTGATCGAGAATGACGATCGCTATGGTCGAAAAAACCGATTGGTGATTGAGAATGACGATCGCTATAGTCGAGAATATCGACTATCGATTGGTGATCGAGAACAACGATCGCTATGGTCGAAAAAACGATTGGTGATCGAGAATGACGATCGCTATAGTCGAGAATATCGACTATCGATTGGTGATCGAGAATAACCACAGGAAGCCCAAGCTCTGTTTATGTAAATTTAATTTTATAAGGGTTTGTATGGGAATTTTTAAATCTGGCTTTTCGATAAATATACTGTAATAAAATGAATAAAACTTACCTGGTGTCTATAATATGTGTATTGGCTGTGTCTGTACGTAGTTTAAGCGAATTTTACATCCCTTACTCTACATACTATTAAAAGAAGAAATGGAAGGTAGGAGACGAACTTCAAATCTCGGCTTCAAAGCCACTCACGTTTGGGTCGATTTTTTCACGAAAATCGCATCGAGTCCGGCAAAATCTCGCCAGAACGAGCCAAAATACCCGTGACTCACCAAAGTGGTGACAGCCAACCGCCAACACGCGGACAGAGACCTAGGCAATAACATAAATTCTACCGAAGCGGGGTACCACAGAGGGATTATCAACAGTATCCACTTGCACTCGAGGCTACCCTAGGTGCCAATAAATGACCTCTGACGCATCTTTACAGTATGTACTTTATTTTTGACTCTACAGTTGTTGAAAAGTCATCTATACAGCTTTGAAGATAAATATGTGTTGTGTTGTGTTGTGCAGTTCTCATCTTTCCTTTCCCTTTCCCTCAATCCTCAATCCCAATCACTCGAACATCACGGTCGAATTTTCATCCAAAATCAATGCTGACTGCAACTAAACCTCCGATAATAGCACAACAGTATCTATTCCAAGAGCCTTCTGCAATTTAATTGAAATAATCCCCATTTCTCGATCCTGAATCGAACACAATTTCAAACAAGTTGACAATGAAACTGGTCTACAAGCGAATCTGCTCTCTGGTTAAAGTGGTGTAAGGCGCGCGCTTCGAACTGGCCAACGATTTGGAGTTCGATTCCAGCACCAGCCAGTAATATTTTTTTATTATTTGTTTCCTTTCTCAGTTTTATTTTATCTTTTCCTCTATTTTAAGCTATTAGAGCCGCCTTCTACACTAAAAACATTGTTTTGTATTGGCTCTCAAGCTCCAACACGGTCATGACCTCGATTTTTATTTTTATTTATATTATAGTGCAATGATGAGAAAGAATATCATTAACGTCGTAATTACATAAAATCCTGTGAAAGTTCGAACACTACAGTTTTAATAGATTAACGTACTTTACATGCGATCATTTGAGTCAATGAAAACCCGTGAAAATTAACTGATACATTAATTTGCTTAATTATAAACTCAAACAATAAAAGGAAACAGCGAGATATCCCAGCTTTCCTTTTCTACGCAGCAGGTTTTCCTTCTAGCGCTCCTATGATATCTTCAACGTTGACAACATGTTCATTAAAGTAACCAGAAAAGGCCGATTTTATTCTTTTTGATTCCTTTCTAATCATGACCGTGTTGGAACTTGAGAGCCAATACAAAACAATGTTTTTAGTGTAGAAGGCGGCTCTAATAGATTAAAATAGAGGAAAATATAAAATAAAACTGAGAAAGGAAAAAAAGAATTTTAAAAAAAAATTCACTGGCTGGTGCGGGAATCGAACTCCAAATCGTTGGATTCGAAGCACGCGCTCTACACCACTTTAACCACAGAACCAATTCGCTTGTAGGCCAGTTTCAAAATATGCTAAGGTATATATGTATACGTTCTGGCGTGAACGTTGGGAACAAGCCGTCATCAAGCGTTGTCAACTTGTTTGAAATTGTGTTCGATTCATGCTCGAGACATGGGGATTATTTCAATTAAATTGCAGGAGGCTCTTGGAATAGATACTATTGTGCTATTATTGGAGGTTTAGTTGCGGTCAGCATTGATTTTGGATGAAAATTCGACCGTGATGTTCGAGTGATTAGGATTGAGGGAAAGGGAAAGTCAAGCTGAGAACTGCACAACACAACACATATTTACCTTCAAAGCTGTATGGATAAATTTTCAACAACTGTAGGGTCCAAAATAAAGTACATTCAGTAAAGATGCGTCAGAGGTCATTTATTGCGCACCCAGGGTAGCCTCGAGTGCAAGTGGATACTGTCGATAATCCCACTGTGGTACCCCGCTTCGGTAGAATTTATGCTAGTGCCTAGGTCTCTGTCCGCGTGTCCGGTTTGCCGAGTCACGGGTATTTTCGCTTCTTCTGGTGAGATTTTGGTGGACTCAACAGTGGCTTGTATCTCGGCAAATACAGATATATTCGTTTAGTTGGCACAGATAGACTGGACATTTATCACTGCGTATGCTGATGGTGATAAAATGTAAAATCGATGCGATTTTCGTGAAAAACATCGACCCAAACGTGAGTGGCTTCCCTTATAATACTAGATGTCCTTACATGGTACTTGATCTAGACTTGAATGCTACTTGATTTGTCTTGAAGTATACTTGTTATTGTTAAGCATGTATTTGCACTGTATTTGAATATACTTGACTGATCTTCAAGCATTTCTTGAAGTAGTCTTGCCACAATACTTGTGTTGTACTTGATGTCAAGTACAACTTAGGTAGTGTATTGAAGTGTACTTGACTTGTATGTTTCGTATTCTTGCATGTCAAATACATATCAAGTAGGTGTACATGAAATGTATTTGCAACATACATTTTAGCAGAACATTAAGTCTTGTGTGACAAATACATATCAAGTAGGTGTACATGAAATGTATTTGCAACAGACGGCAGGTCTTGTATGATAAGTATATATCAAGTAGGTGTACATGAAATGTATTTGCAACATACATTTTAGCAGAAAATTAGGTCTTGTGTGACAAGTACATATCAAGTAGGTGTACATGAAATGTATTTGCAACAGACGGCTACTTGATATGTACTTGTCATATAAGACCAGGTGTACATGATATGTATTTGCAACAGACACATTAGCAGAACCTTAAGTCTTGTGTGACAAGTACATACCAAGTAGGTGTACATGAAATGTATTTGCAACAGACGGCAGCTCCATATATGACAAGTACATATCAAGTAGGTGTACATGAAATGTATTTGCAACAGACATTTTAGAAGAACATTAAGTCTTGTGTGGCAAGTACATATCAAGTAGGTGTACATGAAATGTATTTGCACCAGACGGCAGCTCTTATAAGACAAGTACATATCAAGTAGGTGTACATGAAATGTATTTGCAACACAAATTTTAGCAGAACATTAAGTCTTGTGTGACAAGTACATATCAAGTAGGTGTACATGAAATGTATTTGCACCAGACGGCAGCTCTTATATATATGACAAGTATACATATCAAGTAGGTCGGTACATGAAATGTATTTGCAACAGACATTTTAGCAGAACATTAAGTCTTGTGTGGCAAGTACATATCAAGTAGGTGTACATGAAATGTGTTTGCATGCATACATGTTTATTAATTGTCACAGATCTGAAAATGAACTTGAAATGTGCCCAAAATATACTTGAAATGTGTACCTGCAAACTACTTAAACGGTAAATTCAATTTTCATGCAGGCTGCTAGGTCTGTATTTGCACACTATTTTAGTACTGGTTGAATGGTACTTGACTGCCAAGAAGGGCTTCATTGCATTATGGGATGCATTGGTGCATTGTGGGACTGATTTGAACGGTTGGCATTGCATTGTGTATTGTTGTGCCATTTTTATTTTACCAACGGTTTTCGTTACGACGTATGTGTGATCTCTTCACGATATCTGTATAATATGGCTTCAAGAAAAGGCAAACCTTTGGAGTAAGCCTTTCAAGACAAACGAGGTAAGATGAGATCATTAAATTTGTGATTTGTGATTTGTATAAATGGCTCTAAAGGCTTCAACACCGGGCGGGTTCAATTCAACCCTACATCATTTACATGTCCTGATAGCTGTATGCCCTGCTGGCAGAGGTCTCTTTCTGTCGGAAACGAGAAACATTTTACCAAGAAACGAGAAACATTTTACCAAGACAGTGAGAGACCTGCTAGCAGGAAATATTTGAACTTGAATAGTAATTATTTTATTAACGAAGTGATCGTATACGTCAGGGTTTATATCATTTTATAGAGGCATTTTACATGATTTTTCGAATCGCGAAGCATTTTACCGTGGGCCGGTTCCAGAGGCCCTCGCATGGAGAACTACTATATCGGTATATATATAGAGAGAGGAATGAAGAGATGAAGAGAACATTTACGAGAAATAAATATAACCTACATATCATGAATAACTTAAAGGGCTATGTCACGCGTGGTACATGTTACAGTGTCCAGACATTGAATTGACAGCTTCATTGTGTAACATCCAATGAGAATCAATCAAAATAAATTACCGAAAACGCCACTGTGTATCGAGTGACAGGCATGATTCACATGCGAATTGTTTACAACTGTAGAATGTAGTTTAACACATTATATGGCGGGATTTACGGCGAGATTTCCTACATGTACATAACAACCAAGATAAACGGCAGTTATGAATGGTATCTATATTTCATTTTTTTACTCGCTTGTATTTTTGGCCGTGTTCCTAGTCATAAACAGTCCGAATTCTACCAAAGCGAAGTCGCTAACAGCCCGCGTGTTTACGTAAATCTTAAAGATTACAACTTTGAAATATTTTTTATCAATATAGCTGTGACGATAAAGGTTCTTGACGAAGAAAAAAAGTTGTCAAGGGTGTCCAAACATGTAAAACGGCGCCACATGGTTTTGCTGTCTGCAGCTAAAGAGTGAGAAGCGGGTATAATGTTGTTGAAAATGCCATGTCGTTATAACTTGAAACGTTGCCAATATTGTATCGTGAACTATGTTCTGATCTACGTACTGGTCAATCCAAACCCTCTTCTGGTTGTAACTCAAAAAGCTTTCAATTCCTTGCATTTTCCAGCCCCTGTATTCGGAGTTAATAACTCAGTGGTTGAGTCTTCCCTGCCGGGAGGCAGCAGTCGTGATTTCCGTTTTTTTATAGTTTTGCTACAGTCAGCAACGACGACTTTTAAATAAACAAATAACTAAAAGTTACTCGACTGTTTTGTTGATCATAGCACTGAGAGATGTAGATAATATATTGGCAACAGGGCTATTTTCCCAGTTCAATTACCTACTGTATATATATAAGTATATTGCAATAACCCTAAGATCAGTCAAGAATATGAAGTATTAATTCATCCAGTAACAAAACAGTACAAATACAGAACAGCAGGAATGTTAAAATTACAGTTCAAGAAGTTTGCGGTACACGTTTCAAGTATATGCTAGGTACATGTACATTTCAAGATCATTTTCAATTCAGTGGCGAATTAATAATCAATATTGTTTGATGTTTCACATACAGGTATATTTCAAGAACATTGCAAATATAATTCAATGACAAAAAGGTACAAGTCAAGTATATTGCAGGAACTCTAGGATCAGTCAAGTAGCATTCAACCAGCAATACAATAGTGTGCAAATACAGACCTATAGGCCTGCATGAATATTGAATTTACAGTTCAAGTAGTTTCCAGGTATACATTTCAAGTATATTTTGGGCACATTTCAAGTTAATTTTCAGATCTGTGACAGTTCTTTGATGTTTAATTAATTCACATACAGGTCTATTTCAAGAACATTGCAAATATAATTCAATGACAAAATGGTAAAAGTCTAGTATTTTGCAAGGATTCTAGGATCAGTCAAGCACCATTCAACCAGTAATAAAATAGTGTGCAAATACAGATCTGCATAAGTGTTGAAATTACAAGTCAAGTAGTTTGCAGGTATACATTTCAAGTATATTTAGGGTACATTTCAAGTTAATTTTCAGATCGACTAGATAAAATAAAATGTGTATTTGATGTTTCAAATACAGGTATATTCCAAGTATATTTCAAGAATATTGCAAATATAATTCAATGACCAAAAAGGTACAAGTCAGGGAGGGTCAAGTATATTGCAAGGAGTCTAGAACTAGTCAAGTAGCATTCAACCATTAACAAGTAGCGAAAAAAATATAGACCTGCATGAACTTTGAAATTACAATTCAAGTATTCATCAAGTATCAGCAACAAGTACACTTCAAGTCTGGTTTAGGTACTATTTCCCCCTAACTCTGAAATGCTTGTCAGTTTGTGCAAATATTGCTCAAGTAGTAAACTGGAACACTTCAAGTACTATTTTGCAAATATATTTCAAGTACTTACCAACTACACAACAAATATGTACTTGATGTTTCAAATACAGGTACATTACAACCATAAAACAAATATAAAACAAATATAAAACAAATATAAAACAAATATAATGAAAGTACAAAAAGGTACAGCTCAAGTATACTCTATACTTTAGCCATCAAGTAGCTATAAGGGATAAAACAAATATAGTTCAAGTACACTTTTCAAACACAATGCAGGTACCTTGCAAGTACAGAAAAAATATAAACTGCAAATACACATCAAGTAGTCTTCAAGTATTGCTTATTTTCATAAGGGTTTGAAGCCGAAATTTGAAGTTCGTCTCCTACCTTCCATTTCTTCTTTTAATAGTATGTAGAGTAAGGGATGTAAAATTCGCTTAAACTACGTACAAGACTCATATTATAGACACTAGGTAAGTTTTATTCATTTTATTACAGTATATTTATCGAAAAGCCAGATTTAAAAATTCCCATACAAACCCTTATAAAATTAAATTTACATAAACAGAGCTTGGGCTTCCTGTGGTTATTCTCGATCACCAATCGATAGTCGATATTCTCGACTATAGCGATCGTCATTCTCGATCACCAATCGTTTTTTCGACCATAGCGATCGTTATTCTCGATCACCAATCGATAGTCGATATTCTCGACTATAGCGATCGTCATTCTCGATCACCAATCGTTTTTTCGACCATAGCGATCGTTATTCTCGACCACCAATCGATAATCGATATTCTCGACTATAGCGATCGTCATTCTCGATCACCAATCGTTTTTTCGACCATAGCGATCATCATTCTCGAACACCAATCGGTTTTTTCGACCATAGCGATCGTCATTCTCGATCACCAATCGTTTTTTCGACCATAGCGATCGTCATTCTCGATCACCAATCGTTTTTTCGACGATAGCGATCGTCATTATCGATCACCAATCGTGAACTCGTACCACTTTTGAATGATATGGCTTCCCATAGATACCCCCCACCCCGGGCCAATTGCACTTACAACTGAAAGGCTTTTGTCGTTTGTAAATTGATAAAATCAATATTTTCTACTTTAAGAGTCATTGGCTGAGAAAACCGGGCAGAACCGAAAGATGGGGGTCGGCCGATTCCCTTAAATTTTCATCACTTAGTGGGTACCTGATAAGATTACGAACGGTGGTATTTAAAGTTCCACTCGCCTTTTTGTTTCTGAGATTGACCACCCCCTCCATTTTTGGCCTAGACAGGCCGTAAAAACAGTAAAATCTGGGCTAAGTTTGAAAGGCTATCAAAGTCACTACGCACAACTGACGGCTTTGCTACATTTTGTGTGTATTATCTACCATTTCTATCTTATAAACTGTAACCAGCGGTCTGACATGAAGAATGAACAAAGCCTACCGGGAGTGACGTCACAATCATTGAACCAAAAGGGAGTGACGTGATTTTGGAGTACTCAAGATTTTGTCGAACACATCCATATTTTCAGCCCTTTTTGGTTACATTAAGGTACTTACCTTAAGGTACTTACATTAAGGTACTTACCTTTTTAGCTTGTAAGAATACTCAGTGAAGGTGAAGTGAGCTCTGTACGAGTCACATTTGATTTATTCACCTAGAATGGCCTTGCACAGGCATTCAATAACAAGCACATGGCGTCCGCCATTTAGAAATAATATATTTTGCACGCTACGTTTACAATTATTTCCTTTTGAAACTCCTTTTGAATCTATCTTTATGCGTTTATAGGTCATGTTAGAGGCCAGTGACTCCAGCGATGGCACTTCAAGGCCTAGTCGGATCAGCCTGAGAGCGGTCCTTCACGAACAAATATACTCGATCAGAGTTCGGTCAATCAAGCTATTTTAGCGGGCCTAGAACGTCTGAGTGACATCTTTGCTAGCTTCAGCGGCTATCAAGATTATAGCCATGACTATCAAGAAGTCGAATGCACCGAGGAGAGCATTTGTGACGATAATCCTGATGTAGATATACAGAAAGACCTTGATAAGATCACCAATCCTGTTGTTGGCTCGACTGACCCAACACCTACAGACAACGACAATGAATCAGAATGTAGTGGATTATGTTGGCCAGCTGGACCGTGATAGCGATGTTAAGGGACCAAAGGTGGCTGATGTTGTGAATAAGTTGTGCTTACAACGAATTAGCCAAGAACAAAGTAAGACTATTATGAAACGCCATAACACGCCAGAGAACATTAAAGTACGCTTGCCTAAGTGTGAGGAGAGTATCTGGAATGAGATTCCAGGTAAGACACGAATAAATGATATAAAGTTCCAGTCGACACAAGCCATGCTGTTATCATCTATTAACTGTCAACTGAAGGTGGCAGAGTCACTGCTTACAACTAAAGCTAGCAAAGAGGTATTAACTACATGCCTAGATGGTATAACATTGGCTATGTCTACTAACTACGAATTGAACCAAAGACGAAGGGATGCTATGAGGCCTCAGTTTAAGAATGAATTTGCTAAAGGCTTGTACAGTTCCAATAATCCTGCAGATGAATTTCTATTTGGAGGTGACACTACCAAAACGGTGAAAGAGATAGCATAGCTGACTAGGAATAAAGTCTGCAAAATCAGTCCCAGTCTCGAGGAAGAGGACAAAGATTTTCACCATATTCATCTAGAGGCTTCAGAGGTGGTTTTATGAGAAGCAGAGGCAGAGGCTTTCGTGGCCGTGGCAGTCAGTGGGGCTCTGGAGGTTATTCTGGTTATCAACAACACCCGTCTTTTCAGTATGTGCCCCAGTCAGACAAGAAGTCAGGCTCAAAGTTTACCCGCAATGGGTATGTAAGTCCAGATGAAGAAATCAAAACTTTAATTATTTACCAACCAACCACCTTTTGTGGCTGGACAGACTGTGAACTGTTTTTCTGAATGGCAAAAAATCACTTCAGACCCAGACATTTTAGACTATGTAAAGCATTGTCACATAGAGTTTATTGATAATCCATGCAAATATAGTGTTCATGCGCAGAGTTTTTTCAATGCACAGCAGCATCTCATTATAGACGCAGAAGTTGAGCAATTATTGCAACTTGGCGCTATAGGAAGATCAGTGTATGAGTTAGATGAATGTTTATCTCCGATCTTTGTTGTACCCAAACCAGATGGCTCACACAGGTTGATTTTCAACTTCAAGAATTGTAATGAAGCTGTCCTTTTTAGACATTTTAAGATGGACACTTTGTATACAGTCATAAATTTGATCACTCCGGGTGCATATATGGCCTCCTTAGACCTTAAGCATGCCTATTATACCATTCCTGTTGCTGTAGAGCATATACATTTTTTTGTTTTTTGTTTTAATGTACAGCTGTATGAGTTTAGGAATTGCATATGGGTTTGTCCAGTTCCCCTCGGATTTTTACTAAGGTCATGAAGCCACCCCTAGCTACGCTTAGACAGAAGGGGTACACTAATAGTGGGTATCTAGATGATTTTTACTTGCAAGAGGATGATTTTCAGGAATGTTCCAACAATATAAAGGAAACAGTAAACCTTTTTCTGAGGTTGGGGTTTACTTTGCACCCAGACAAATGTGTCTTGACACCTACAAAGGAGTTAACATTTTTAGGCTTTATTTTGAATACAAGTTTGATGAGAGTAACACTATCTCAACAAAAGAAAGAAAAGTTGAGATCGCTTTGCTTACAGGTTTTGAATGGAGAAGTTTTTACAATCAGATTCATAGCTCAGGTTATTGGAAAGAGTGTGTCATCTCTGCCTGGAGTTGAATTTGGCAGGCTGCATTATCGTAATATTGAACGTGATAAAATTAGGGCGCTGGCTCATAATGGTGGTGATTATGATGGACATTTTCATCTATCTGAGTTAGCTAAAGAGGAGCTACGTTGGTGGCTTGAAAATGTGATGCATGCCTATCGCAGAATTGGTCATGCAACAATTGCTTACGTTTTTCAGACTGATGCCAGCAACAGTGGCTGGGGCATTACCTGTACAACTGATGGTTCTCTACAGTCTCAGGGTATATGGTCTCGGGTGCAAGGATCCCTGCATATTAATGTGAGAGAACTATATGTAGTATTTATTTGTTTGACTACCTTTTGCAACAAGATGGTTGGGATCCATCTAAAATTTGAACTAGACAATATGACAGCTGTTACCTACATTAATCATATGGGGGGTAGCAAGTCAATAGCTTGTTACACAGTGGCAAAGAAGATTTCGAATTGGTGTATTCCAAGGAACATATGGTTAAGTGCCTCTCATATCCCAGGCTCCACCAATGTAGTTGCGGACTCCTTGTCTAGAAAGCACCATTCTGATCATGAATGGATGCTGAATCAGGAGTTGTTTCAGAAGCTATGTAATATATTCCCCAGCTTTAGCATTGATCTTTTTGCCACAATGCTCAATACACAGTTGCCAAGGTATGCATCGTGGAGACCTGATCCACATGCTGCCTTTGTTGATGCATTTAGTGTGCCATGGAGCAATGAATACTTTTATGCATTCCCACCTTTCAGCTTAATTCACAAATGCTTGGATAAGATAGAGGCCGAGCAAGGAGAGAGTGTTCTGGTTGTCCCAGCTTGGGCCACCCAGACATGGTACACACGAATTCTACAGATGTTAGCTCAGCAGCCCAAACTCATGGTGTGGACTCGAGAAATGGAGCTTCTGACACATCCGTCAGGCAGAAAAATCCACAGCATGCAGGGCAAACTCAAGTTGATGGCATGTCCTTTATCAGGAGACATTATCAAGATTGGGGTTTTTCTGAGCACGTTACCAGTGTACTCCTCGACTCATGGAGACCTGCTACACAAAAACAATATGCAGTTTATCTTAAGAAATGGTCTTTATTCTGTAGTGAAAGGAAAATTGCTCCATATTCCCCAGATTTGACAGATGTGTTAGAATTCTTGTATACACAGCTTCATTTATCCTATTCTGCTATGAACACTGCCATGTCAGCTTTGTCATGTATTATTTCAGTCGACAGAACACCAGTAGGCCAACATCCAGTCATTTGTCGTTTCATGAAAGGTGCCTTTGAGAGAAAGCCACCATCTCATAAGTATTATGGCATTTGGGACGTCCAGCAAGTGCTGCAGATTTTGAAGACTATGAGTCCTAACAGATCTTTGACTCTGAAGGATCGGAAATTACCTTGAAATTAGCTATGTTATTGGCCTTGGTCAGTATTCAAAGAAAGCAGACCTTACTACACCTTAATAATAGCCAGGAATATTTGAAGAAATCTCAGGATGAGTTTGTGTTTATCCTCAGTAAGCATGTAAAGCAAAGTAGACCTAGTTACCCAGTTCCACCTGTGATTATTCCCAGGTACAGTGTGGATGCTGACATATGCCCATATGTTTGTTAGAGGATTATATTGAGCGAACAAAGAGTTTACGACATGTGGATGTGCTGTTCATTTCTACGATAAAGCCTCACCAGGCTATCGGCACTCAAACGTTAGCTCGATGGATTAGGACAGTACTACAGATGTCGGGTATCGACATTAATCTTTATAAGCCACATTCTACGAGGCATGCTGCATCAACAGCTGCTTATCAAGCTGCCATTCCAATGGATGAGATTCTTAAGAAGGCAGGTTGGAGCAATGCTAATACCTTTAAGAGGTTCTATTACAAACACGTGACCAGTTAGTTGGAACATTAGGTTATAATTTGATCAGGAGCTAGTTTGCTCACTTTATATTATAAGGGCCCATGCAGGCATATTTGAAGAGGCATTACAGGTTTTGTTTCTTTTTGAAAATTATTTATGAAACATGTCTTTCATAATTTATCCACTACTTTATGTATTTAGACTAGGCTTTGGGTTATAAATATAATTGTAATTTTGTGGCATGCCCAAGATTTTGGTTTGTCCATTTATTTTTTGGGAGGTAGTCATAGTGTCCTCACACGCTTTGAAGACTTCATGTCAGACCGCTGGTTACGGTTTATGAGATATAATTACTTATTTTCTCTACTCTGTTCCGAAAATAACTTCTTTATGCTCTAGTCCTCCCTTTACAAAAACCAGTACAACAATATAATAATATCATTTATTATTATTGGTAGGAAGGAGCATACAGAACTAGAATGAAACTTAATTCGTAACTAATTATAATGATAATTATAATGTAACTGAAATAGTCAGAATGTACAAGCTTCTGAGATGGTATAAGTACCAAACTTGTGACAGAACAAGTTACTGTGTAAGTCTTTAAACGTATCAGTCTTTGACCTTTTCAGACTTCTATCTGCCACCCAATATGGTAGCCCTAAATTTTTCAGTGGAAGTGGCACCTCCGAATCTAAAACTGTAAGTTTACTATAACCCGACGGTTCAATGCCCACTTCCGCTGATTTAGCTTTTAAGATATCTCTTGCTAAGTACTTCGTGTTTTTCAGAGAACACATTACTTTTAGAATCCTCATCATATCTAATAGATCTGATTATAAAATCAGTAGATTCCTCTGCGATATGAGCGTGACGAATGTCAGTTCAGCGGTAAATAATAGTATGGGCATGTCTTATTGAACGTTTTCGCAATGTAAACCCATGCCCGTCTCTGTACTTATCAGTTTTGCTTGATTCAATTAAAATCGTAAGACGATCTTCAAGAAAAAATATATTATTTCTGATATTCAATAGTTCTGAGATTCTGAAGAATCCAGCATAAGATAATAGACACATGGTAGTGATCTAGTACCAAGTAGATTACTACTCTCTTCGAAATAGGCATGAATAGTTATAATAGTATCCGGAGTTATCGGATGTACTTTCCTAACAAGTTCATTTGGGTGTTATCTTTCGAAGCTTCAACAATTGCCGTTAACAATGAATCTATTACAAGGAAAGTCGTCTTCAAACCTGCTATTTTATGTGCCCAGTTTATAACATAGTAATTAATAAGTATTTAAACTTTTTTCCTACCTTCCAACATTGATTGAAGGAATAGTGAACCGGATAAAGTCATAGCTGGCAAATATATACCAGAAAATGATCGCTATCTTGGCACCATATTTTAAATTCTGCAATAATCGAGGACAGTATTATCTGCCCTATGTAGCGTTTAATATTAAAGACCATAAACTTTTATGGTTTACAAAAGCTAGAGAGCTTGAGGAAAAACGAACGTCCATCTATTTTTGCTGCCCTTGCGATGTCTAGAAATAAATTCAATATTCTGTTATATCGGTAATTGGTTAAGTATCCAAGTGGATTTATCTAATTATCCGATCTATAGAAACTTGCGCTTATAACTATGTTCAAGTGAACTGTTATCTCTATTATGATTCAGTCGCGCATCACGACCCCCAGAGGTCCTAGACTGGCTGGATACGGGTCCAAGTGGTCCCGTTGAGGACCTAGGTGTTCCATGAACAGCACTGCATTGCTCCGTAACGTGTTAAGGTCCAAGTGGTCCTTCAATTATCACCAAGGGTACAAAATCATCCAATGGTCCAAGTGGTCCCAAGGTATAAACATAACACACGTGAACGTATTTGTGACCTAGTCCAAGTGGACCCATAATGTATAAATAACATGCGTGACAGTAAGTGCCTAGGTCCAAGTGGTCCCAAGGTATAAACATACACGTCAATGTATTTGTGACCTGGTACAAGTGGACCCAAAATGTATAATTAACATGCGTGAACAGTAAGTGCCTAGGTCCAAGTGGTCCCAAGGTATAAACATACACGTCAACGTATTTGTGACCGGGTCCAAGTGGGCCCAAAAGATATAAGGAGCGCCTTAAACTCAGGTTAGGTTTGCAAAATCTATCAACATGACACGTGTGAACTTATTTGTGACTGGGTCCAAGTGGGCCTAAATGATCAGATTTCCACCTAGAACTTCCGTTACCTGAATTCTATAATCGATCGCGTCCTGATGAAATTATAATAAAATAACAACTGTACTTAGTTCCATCGAATCGTAGAGTACTACGGCCGAGCAAAAGTTTAGGTGAACTGAACATAGAGTTCTCATTAGAACCTAACTCGTAAACCGATACGATAAGTATCAGCAGGTATCGATAAAAAATCGCGACGGTGGCCTGTACCACTATGTATCCATGGGCAAAACATGCTCGAGGGCCAATTAAAGGCAACATAAAAATAAATCCCTACACGTCTAGCACAAATATGAGTAAAAACTCTAGGGATGAGATAAATAGGAAGAACGAGCGATTTGTTTTCATACTCGCGAATCTGTCAACTGTGTAGGAACCCAATTCAGTTGTTTGGGCCATATCGAAAGATTCTCTCTTAACTCGATCTACAATTCTATTGAGAAAGTCAGCTCGCCGATTCTGATCTCTAGGGATCCATACGACTTCAAATCTTATGTTACTGAGTAGGTAACAGTACAATATTTCTAAAGCGATGCTTGCATGCTTAAATCTTCGACACACGTGTAACACTGATTATCAGTATACCATTTTAATCGTATACAACAGTATACAAAAAGATCCCAGACCTAACGAAATGGCTATGAGTTCCCGGTGAGTAGAACTTAGGTTAACAACCATGTCATTCTAAGTGTGATGAGCAATGTTGTAGCATTAGCATCGGAATAACAACCCTTGTATATTTAATAAGCTGATTATTCAAGATGCGCTTGGTAAAATTACTTGCCAATATACAGCTCAGTAAGTGTACGTTGTCGAACTGAGAATGACAGAATCCCAAAAAGATCTATTGATCATATCGAATTGTGAATAACTTGACACGACTCTAGTGATATAGTCGAAGACGAAACCCATAGAAAAAATATTACCCGTGAAACGTTCAAGATTTCTGTCCGAGGTAATATGATAAAATCAATTCTTTGATTAACTGCTGCGTATTGTCGCCTTTATCTTATGGATTGGATATAATATGATTATACTCAAATCACCATTACAACCGCTCGAAAATATTCAGTTGTACGAAATCCTGACGACAAAGGAAGTTATAAATAAATAAAGAATCTTTACGGGAACTGTCAAAATCTAAATCGGATCAGAACCGAGGCAGTCATCTTAACATAATTAAGTCTCCAAAACTTAACTAACTCTCTAACGAGTTTGATACAGATATATGGAGCTGTGAATAATTCGAATGCAAGAACTGTGAGCACAAAAAGGGTAAAGACTTAGAAGGCTGACCTAGTAAAGCCTCAGAACCATCTTAGGTATGTCTGATAAAATGACGACAACCTGATTTCAGGCCAACCATGAAATTATCACGTGGAAAATTAATAAAAAAATTACCAATATATTTGTTTACGTGTCTTAAATCCAAGATGACCCGCTTTTACCGGATTTTTTACACCGAAGCCGAAATCGGGTTAACTACAGTCGGTTCTTCTTTAACACCGGCTAGTCTAGACTGCTTCGCGGGAGTTATTAGAACACGTTTCTGGCGAAGGCGTGGTAATAAAAGGAATTGTATCTCCCTTTATCTATAATCTTAAATGACATCGCTGGTGGTTAATCTTCATGTCTCTCCGATATTGACAATAATTAATATGATCTCTGAGTGTATCTTTGCCAATATAACTGGGTATAACACTTATCGTGTGATTTAATTACCCTCGAACTCGTAACTGTCTCGTTTAGAGTGTAATGTTCTTTACCTTTAATAAGTTATTTTACTAGTTCGTTATTAGATATGCTACTAGTATATTGGAGATATTTTCCGCTTGTGCCACTGGCTTGGTTTTCGTTGTAGAGCCGGGTGTATGTTGTGTATACAGGCAGTTACGTCTCCAATGACCTGAAGCAGATGTCGACTTGGTTCTGGAAACGGGTGCTGGATGTTTTCGTTGACGGACGAAATTACTGAAGTTCTGAGGGGAGATGGTATCAGAAGTGGACGACGACGTCTGAGCGAACAGAGGGCGCTGCTTGACAAACTGAAATAAAGCATACAAAATTAACTGTCGAGTCATTCGTAGTAGTGTAGCCCTGAGAGTGAAGAACGCTTAATCTAAGTATCTTATATATGGTAAAGATACAATAGAAGAAACACAAACAAGTGTGGAATGTGAAATTATTTGCAATGCAAATACTGTAAAAACCGGACACGAGCATAAATACATTTAGTTAAACGAGACTTACCTGTAAATTATATCTCATAAAACGTCGTAACCAAGGACTGACATGCCCACCTCCCCCTCCCTGTGTGGTCCTCAGTCACCTTGGTTACTAATATTCTTTATATGAGATGTTTGATATTGTGTTCCTCCACTATGAGTAGGTTTTGAAGGAATGATTGTGACGTCACTCCCGGTAGGCTTTGTTCATTCTTCATGTCATGATCAGTCCTTGGTTACGACTTTTTATGAGATAGAATTGAAGTCAAACTTCAACTTACAGGTAAGTTACAGGTAAGTTATATATGTCATTTCGACCTCAGGACTCTGGAAATTCCATAGCTGCTATGAATGAAGACCTTGTCAGCATTCGTAACTGGTGCTTTGATAATGGACTGCTTTTAAACCCTGATAAGACCAAGCTAATTATATATGGAAGTAGACAGATGACAGCAAAAATCCCGGAATTTCGCCTATCACTATTGGGAAAAGACCTTGAACCCTCAGAGACTGTAAAAGATCTCGGAGTGATTTTTGACAAAAATCTCACCTTCAATGAACATACCATTAAAACTGTCTCCTCATGCATGTCCGCATTGGGACAAATAAGTCGTGTAAAACATGCATTTAGGAAAGATACACTTATTACTATAATTAATTCTTTAGTATTTAGCAAATTATACTACTGTTCTTCAGTTTGGGCAAACACCACTGACACTAATATAAAGAAGCTGCAAGGCATTCAAAATTTTGCAGCTCGTATAGTTTATAACACTAGAAAATATGATCACCTAACACCTGCTCTGAAGAGCCTTAAATGGACCCCTGTAAAATCCAACCTATATTTAAGAGACGCCGTTATGGCGTTTAAGTGCATGACTGGTCTTGCACCTAATTATTTATGTAATCAATTTATTTCTAGAGGTAGTATCAGTGGTCGAGTGACCCGTAATTCACAACAGCTGAATATACCACTTTGTAAAACAGCAACTGGCCAGAGGTCTTTTTATTATCGTATTGTCAGCTTATGGAACGCTATTTGCCCTAAAATTAAATTAAGTCCTTCTGTACTGAGTTTTAAACGTACTGTTAAATCATATCTTTTAAAACAATTTTTGTCTTGAGTTTATTTAGGCCAATTATATATATTTAAGTTTTCATTCTAGTTTTTGTATTTTATATAGTATATTTTTAATAGTTTGTACATATATAATTATATAATTAATTTATTATTTATTGGATCAATTGTCACTGAAAAACCCCTATGGGGAGTTGTCAATAAAGTATTGTAAGTCTCGTTTAACTAAGTAATTAAATAGCATGTTCACGTTTGAAAAAGTCTAGTCGGAGAAATTATTTTTTGTTTAATATTCGGATAAAATTCGGTATTTTAGCTTATCACGAAAATCACCAGAATGGAGTCATTCTTAAGGGGCTGTTTCTCAAAAGTGCGGTAGTTTATTTCAACAGTAAAATAATTTTTCAGTAGTCTACACAATTGCCGTCAAAAATCTGCAGAGTATTGATTGGCACTATTCAATGATTTAGCGTGAGCAGTGTGAGAAATAGCTGAACATGTGCATATATTAACCTTTTTCCCCGCCAAATTTTCAGTCATAATATCAATTTGTCAAAGTATTATAGCATAACCACAGGTAACCCAGGGTTATTATGCGTAAAACGGTTATTTCCCTGATATTTGAAATTAACAGTAAATGTATGGAGTTTTAGGTCGAATGGCCGTTTGCTCTAAAATAAAATTCAATAAATCGTCAAAATATTCTTACCTGTCTAGCTATTGTTAGTTCCTTTCAGTTTCTGTGAAGTTTCAAGCCAGTCCGTTCAATTTTGATGGAGTTACAGGAATTTTCCTTCCCTTAGTAAAATCTGCAGAAAATCGCCTCGAATTCCCACAAAAATCCCGCACATCGGCAACTGATTCCTTCAAATAACGGTTGCCCAAACACAGGTCCTTCACCACACTCAGCTTCCCTTTCACTGGTTTACGTCAACGGGAGAAAAATGCCACGTAGTTTGCAGTTTTCGGGTTTCGCGGATGTTCAATTCGATCTCGCCTGCAACGAGGCGACAAACAGTAGACCGTCCCCTATCCAGTGAATTTGACACTCCGCTGTGCCATTGTTCCATCTACCAATCGGAATCGATCATCACAACTTCTGATGATTCAAATCACTTCGTCGTTCGTTTAGTTCTTACTTTTTAAATATTAGAGCCTTTTATGTTTATATTTGTAAAAACGGCTTGTTACCCAAACGTTCACGGGCTCAGAACTCAGTTTTATTTTTATTCCTTTCCTCTATTTTAAGCTGTTAGAGCCGCCTTCTACGCTACTATAAAATAGAGGTCGTGACCATGTTGGGTTGAGAGCCAATACACAACAATGTTTTACTTATTTTAGTGTAGAAGGCTGCTCTAATAGCTTAAAATAGAGGAAAAGAATAAAAATAAAACCGAGAAAGGAGAAAAAGAAGTGTTAAAAAAATAGTGCCTGGTGTAGACTCGAACTCCGGTCGTTGGATCAAAAGTGCACGACACGCTTGGCAGAAATGACCCTAAAATCTATCATGCACTTTGCTATATTTTCAAAAGTTTCCAACATCGAAGATTGAATTTTTTGTGGGATGATGAAGACGGACGACCTAAACAAAATCCGATGATTTGATCTACCGTAGACATCTTGATGACGTCACAGTTATGTCATGTATCCATTTATAATAGGTTTCTCGATGTTTTGAATTACCTTCAACATCAGTAAATTTTATATTTTCGATTTCCCATCATGTCGACAACAAAGAAACCGAAAACCCGAGTTCGATTGGTTAAGAGGGAGAAAAGTTAT
This sequence comes from Actinernus sp. WN-2022, assembly GCA_030867875.1. NCBI lineage: Eukaryota > Metazoa > Cnidaria > Anthozoa > Actiniaria > Actinernidae > Actinernus > Actinernus sp. WN-2022. The sequence continues at coordinate 53,612,939 of JAOWCC010001501.1, forward strand.
TAAATTTTGAATTTTTGGCAATCTTCCCGCCAAAATTTGGCGGAAAAATTCAATACAGAACCATTTACAAAATAACTTTTAGAGTTTAAAATATTTGTTTACGACAATCTAGCAATGTTTTTAGAATTTTCGATTTTTGAGAGGAAATACTTTAAAATTCCCAGTGAAAAAGAGGAAACGTCATCATGACGTCATATATTTTTGAAAACGTCTTTTAAAAATAACTATTCAAGTTTTTCGGGTTTTAAAGAGGAACTGTACTTACTGTACACTGAATAGCCGTAATATGGTCTTTTTATGTTTATTCAATTTAGAAAGCATGACTGATGTCAGACCCATGACGTCAGAAAATGTGACGTCACAGGAAACTTCAGTTCTTAATAACTCAGCAAATATTTACCGTAGAGACTTTAAAATTGCGGCAATCAAAAACACATATTTATGTTGTTGTGATAACATGCTTTATTTCAAACGTATAGGTAACACAGAATTTGACCTTAAAAGGAGTCGTTCGTTATGACGTCACACAAACGTCAATATACAAACGTGTTTGATCCTAAAGACGTTATTTCATTTTAATATTAACATTCGAAAATTTCGTGAAATTTGACAGCGAATTAAACAAGATGTGCTGGTTTATATATTTTTGGCTCGCTTTTAGTGATCGATTTTGAGGTAACTTATGCCAGGCGTGCGATGTAAACCACTTTACCATAGAACCGTTTGCTGAAATACCGCTTTCAAAATAAGGTATATATGTATGAGGTCTGAGCCCGTGAACTTTGGGTAACAAGCCGTTTTTACATCGATTACGATTGGTAGATGAAACAATGGCACAGCGGAGTGTCAAATTTACTGGGTAGGGGATGGTCTACTGTTTGTCGCCTCGTTGCAGGCGATATCGAATTGACATGGTAGGGGACGGTCTACTGTTTGTTGCTTCGTTGCAGGTGAGATCGAATTGAACATCCACGAAACTCGAAAACTGCAAACTACGTGGCATTTTTCTCCCGTTAAAGTAAACTCGTGAAAGGGAAGCTGAGTGTGGTGAAGAACCTGTGTTTGGGCAACCGTTATTTGAAGGAATTTTGGCGATGTGCGGGATTTTTGTGGGAATTCGAGGCGATTTTCTGCAGCTGATCGGCGGCTGATCGGCGTAGAGTTTGCTACCTTCCCAATAATTATACTAAGGGAAGGAAATTTCCTGTAACTCCCTCAAAATTAAACGGAATGGCTGGAAACTTCACAGAAACTGAAAGAAACACACACGAGACAGTTAAGAATATTTTGACGATTTATTGAATTTTATTTTAGAACAAACGGCCATTCGAACTAAAACTCCATACATTTACTGTAATTTCAAATATCCGGAAAATAACCGTTTTACGCATAATGAGCCTGGGCCGGGGTACCTGTAGCATAACCTAATAAAAATGGCCCAGAAGACTATTACTTTACATCGAAACGTTTTAGGAAGAGGTAAAAGTGTAAATATTTTATGTTTACATAAGTAAAACTCGCTGACCTTCGAAAGACCCAGGCCAATTTCTCGCGAAATTGAGTTATTGTTGTCTTGCTAGGGCGGTTGTGCTTGCCGTATCGCTTAAGCTTAGTACCATATAATCGATGCGATCGCTGAAAAATTGGCCCAGAGATCGTAGCGATCATATGGAAACCAATTTTTCGGCGATCGTACACTGTAAATTCAAAAGAGCTGTTTCGGCCCAAAAAGCCAAATCAGCCCCAAAGGCACTAGGGCTGATTTGGCCTTTATAAGGGTCGTTTTGAAAAATGAGGCCAAATCAGCCCCAATAAAAACCAAATTGACCCCATAGATTTCTAATTTGGCCCCTTTATGTCATTTTAGTGCTAAAATAAGAGCCAATTTAGCTTTTAAGCAAGGGTCATATTGACTCCATTATTTCTAATTTAGCCCTTAGACCATATTAGTCCTACAATAAGGGTCAATTTAGCTTTTTGGCATGGGTCATATTGACCCCATTATTTCTAATTTGGTCCTTAGGCCATTTTAGTCCTACAATAAGGGTCAATTTAGCTTTTTAGCATGGGTCGTATTGACCCTATTATTTCTAATTTGGTCCTTAGGCCATTTTAGTCCTACAATAAGGGTCAGAGATAGAGATAACTCCCACTGAGTAATAATTCAAGGAGTTAAACTCACTCAACCGAAGGAGTAAATAACTCTACCTTGACGTTAACTGAGAGCTCTTTGAAACCACATAGGCATGAAGTCTAAGCTGGTGTCATGGGCTGATTCAGGCCTCCGTAGACCGCAGCGAGTGGATATAACATAAAGCTGCAGAGTCCGGAAATTTTCTCAGATGCGAAGAACTATTTAAATAGTTTCAACTTTGAGGAAGTTAGAATGTACATGTATATTGCTTATGCATTAATAAATGAAAAATAATTCAAAAGTACGAAATAATATTATCAAAATAGTCCAGAAGAGTCCGCAGTTGTTCCTCGAGTACAACCGTGTCTCCTGGTGCACAAGTAGAGACTGGTAACTACAGTACTGCAAATTTGTCAGCGGCAACGCTCATGAGTATATCAGGTTACCGGCCAACGGCAACGGTCACGATCAACGAAGCAGTTTCTGGTTTTGAGCGGTCTTTTCCTACAACTTCAATGGATTTACAGAAGGTTAGTTAGTTTAAGAGTTTTGGAACCAAGCTAAGAACTTATCAAGACGTCGTTTGGACCGTGAATGGCTATTTATGGGCTGGTATCCTTGGTGGAAAACGAAACACTAAAGACAGTTCGAAGATGATAGATGGTAAGCCTTGCATCAGTTTTAAAGTAATTCCTAATTTACCTACAAGTAGATATGTTGATCAGTAGGTCCCTTAATAATACTAACAAAAAGTAAAAGAGTATTTCATGGACGAAATAACTGTGCAAAAACAGGATGAGCCGGGTGGTTAAGCGCTTTTCCTCTCACCTCTGGCTCTGTGGGAAATGGCAAGATGTTGAGTTTTTTTTTTTGCAATCTAGCAATCTAGTAGGCTCGGTTTCCAGCCGTGGGGGTTTCGGTGAGCCCGCGATCCTCTCCCCACTCATGGCTGGGCGCGCGAGCTGAGACATTGTTGGTTTTTAGCCAATCAAAACCTTGCCACTCAAATCCTGTCGCTGAATTGATTTGCATAATTGACATTGTAAACTTTTGAAAGCCGGACGAAAGGCATTCGATTGCTGTTCCAAAATGCGTTTAAATTTGCTCTGGAAAAGTTTGGTTTCGAAGAATTCAAGGATTCACACAAAGAAGCAGTAAGAGAATTAGTTTTCGGGTGAAGACACTTTGTCAGTAAACGCACTGGCTCTGGAAGTCACTTGGGAAACCGTCAGCTCAATTCAAAGGTCGCGAAGCTCGTAATGTTCAGTCATTTCTCATTTAACTTTACCGATGCAAGACCAAGGTAGCCCGGCTATTCTTACTTCAAAGAAAATTACTGCTGCCTTTATCGGAGAAGAAAAGACGGACGAGTCCATATTAAAAGAGTTTATAGAAGAGAGGAAATCACGTCTGACGCAGGCCATGTTTATGCGTTGAACTCTGCAATCAGGCACAATTCACTTGAAAATCGCTGCATCAAATGAGTTTTACAATTCTTCAATCCTATGTACTAAGTTTGTACAATTTATGTCTCCAAGACATACTCTACGCAAGTACTAAGCGGGAATACTCGACTCTATATAGCTCAGAGTTCCGAGATGGCATCTGAACTTAATTTTTATCCCCGTATAAAATTTCGGCTATTAATTCCTGTCATCTAGTGTCAACAAATAGCCTGGTTTCAACAGCCGGGCTTTCTTTGAAAACTTGGACTGTGAACATGAGAGCTAATAATAACAGGTATTAAATAAAACCTTTACCTACGTCGAATTAATTTCACACTTGGAAGTTCTAGTTTAAAGAATTCCAATGTGTTTTGAAAGTTTACGCGGAATCGAACCTACGCTACACGCAAATAAATGAATAATATTGAAGTTAATCAGATGACGTCACGGACACGGTGTGTTGACCGCGCGCCCAGCCGTTAGTGGGGGGAGGCTTTGGAGAAACGACACCCCAACGGCTGAAACCGAGCCTAGCAATCTAGGGGCTAGGGCCCAGGTTCGATCACCAAAGCGGCGCTATACTGTATGTGAGTTGAGTTTGTTGGTATTTTATATATTACCCTTGCTTCGAGGGTTTTTCTC